>CM054058.1:294264513-294437407 GCA_028641055.1 Alopecurus myosuroides | reverse complement strand
AAACAACACTTCTCTGTTTGGAGAAGAGCTGCAGCTCCCCCGGCGACTCCCCTCCCTCTCCTCTCAAATCCTCTCTCAAATCCTCAAATTAGTTGGGTTTTTCATCGAATCTTGGCTCCATCAAGTTCCTAGAGGTAATCTCCTCCATTTCCCCTTGTTTTCACCCATTGGAAACTTGTTTTTTTGGTTCATTCTTGTTTGCATCTTGGAAACCCTAGAAATTCGATTTGACCCACATAATCCATGTTGTTTGTGGTTCTATTTCCTAGATTGTGTCTTGTATGGTTGCCTAAATGTTAGGGTTCTTATATGTTAGGGCTATATGTAAGTTAGGGTTAGGGTTCTTATATGATAGGGTTAGATACTTGTTAGGACTAGGATTTGATTGTTTTAGGTAAAATTTATTCATTTTGTTTAGGTAGTATGCTAGGTGAAAGATTAGGAGTAGCAATATAAGTTAACTTTGCCATTAGTAATGAATTGTTTTAATTTTCCACATTGTTATCTTCATTATTTTAGGAATGTCGAGAATTGTTCATGTTCATCATGTGGACAAGGACGCATTCATCAAAGTTGATTTGGAACCGGATCCGGGTGAGATATCCTTGGTATTCGAGCGTAGTCCTACCTATGCGGAGGTTTTGGAACAAGTTAGAGTTGAGTTGAATTGGATGGACCGAAGTGATGAAATAGAGTTGGAGGGAAGACATAACGCAGGTCATGGATTGCACATTCGTTGGAAGTTTTTGCGTATCAACTCCGAGCTACGTTGGGTTGCATACAAGGAGGCCGTGGCCGAGTCACTAGACAAGTCTCTTGAGTTATTTGCCACTAAAAAGGTTGATGCTCGTATGAACTTGGACCTCAACCGTAGTGCCTCCTCATTTCATGGTACAAGCCCAACACTCACAAACCAAGACGTAGTCTTTGAAGCTCCTTGCACCCAACATGAAGTGAGGAAAAATTTTAGCCCCATTACAAATAATCAAGATGAGGCATTGAGGAGAAACAATGAGTATGGGGATGATGAGTATGAGGACAATGAGGATGGAGTCGAACTCCATGACAACAATGTTGGAGATTTGGACGCATATTATGTGCAAGAGACTATGGACCATGACATACCTTATTCTCGATGCTATGCATCGGGGTCGGATGACGAGGGTCCGGATGAAGAAGTTGATGAGGATGGGTTCACGGCGAAGGAGGCGGAAGCCTTCAAGAAGGTATTGGGACGGGATCATCGGATTCCGTTGTTTCATGATGTTAGTCTTGCGGATGAAGCCACAGTGGACGGCGGCAAGGGTATAGAGCTCGGAGCTAGACCAACTTCTTACCGGGATATGAATCCTGTGGAGAGTGGGATATATCCCGGTTTGAAGTTTCCAACGTTGTTAGAATTTCAGATATGGATAAAGGAGTACGCGGTGAAGTACCATCGTCCGTTTAGAGTTGTCCACTCGGACAGAACGAAGCGTTACACGGTTGCTTGCTTGGAGGATGGCCCTCCCTAACCATCTGTTTGGTGGCCCTCCCTAACCATCTTGTTGTATTGGATTTGAGCAACTTCGTCAAACACTATGGGCTCTTCCAATATCTCCTCCTCGAAAGCCGGTGGGCATATCTCCACGCGAGTATTCTCAAGAAACCAGCGAATGTAGTTGTCGAAAGCAATGGGGCAATGCTCCTTCAACATTCTCCTGCCCCATCCAGTCTTGAGAGCTTCCTCCACACACAGCTCAAATTCGGTTATATATTTCTTATGGTGTCTCTCCCAATTTGTCACCTTTCTCTGTTTCCTCCGGTCCAAGCTGCATTTGAAGATACCAACACGGGAGTCATATCAACAAATAGAAACAAAAAAAAGAGGTACGAACGAAACGTATGTCATTTAATCTTACTCATGAAGCAACTTGTCTGTGTCCTTCCACTCTGGTGGGTGAGCCTGAAACAACCCAAACTGCCTCAGAACGCGGTGTGGCAAGTGAAACTCAATCGCCCAATTGCATATCAACGGGCACCGCATAAGCCATAAACCTTGTTCCTCCATGCACTTTGGGTTCAAATCATAAGCACGCAAGACACCAAAACTGTTCCCCTTCCCATAAGGCTCCCAATCCACCTGCAGCATAGCACGTCGACATCAATTAGAAGGAAGATACAAACAATGTGAGCGAGTCATTTTAGGATAAATACTTACTTGCTCGGGAGTAAGCGCATCCAACTCGTTCATGTACTGCCTATACATGTTATCTGTATCGGTGTGAGCCTCCGATACAATGTCGTACTTGTATGCCCAAGTTGCGCGGCGCAGAGGGTGGTTCCCATATGCTTCCCAATCAACATAATTTATTTCTCTATGTCGTGGTGGTGTCACGGCAGATGCCATAGGATGGCTAAAGATGTGGGGACGAAGGACGCTGGAGGTGCTCAGGGAGGGATCACGCGACGTGTAGCCACGTGAGGTGAAGATCAAACACTGCAAACAACACGATCTACCCAGGTTCAGGGCCCTCGTGAGGAGGTAAAACCCCTACTCCTGCCTTTCTCTATGTATTCTGGTGTCTCACCGAGTAGCCACAGTACAAATGTTCTTGCTACCGAGTAGCCACTCTTCTCTCTCCGGGTAGGATTAGGTCAAGAATCTCTACGTGTGAAGTGTCCCTTGTGAACGTGTGAAGCATGCCTCGCGCAGGAGGCGGTTGGGCACCTTATATACCCGGTGCCCTGCCGAATACAGCCAAATACTAACAAGTGTCGACATTGTGTGCACCTCGTCCTTCTTCCGAATTCCCGCTGACAGCTTTGGCTTCTAAGCTTGTCCTGATGCAGAAAGTCGTTGGGCAAAACCAAGTAACCAGTCTGTTATCACTGTGCGAACACAGAGTAGGTCCCCCCTATCCTGCGACGCCCTGCTGACACACTGTCGCTGTCAGGCACGCCGTCCCCAGATGAACAGTGCTGTGAACAGTGCCAAGTACGGACCCGGGATACGCGGGATCCTGTGTCAGAACGGCTCCTTTGACTTCTGGCCCGAGTAGGTTCCCGCCAGTTTTACTCGGGCCAACTCTTCTACTCGAACAGATATATCTTGCTTGATATCTCCTTCTTGTCATCTTTTTGTAAGACCGAGTAGCAGTCGACCGGGTAGCAAGTACCGGGTAGGCGGCTACTCGACCAAACTTATCTTCTGACTGTTGCCTTTACCACTTGCCTTTACCCTACTCGGGGGTAACCCCCCGACAGCAGTCCCCGAAGCTGGTAGAGCCCTGCGAACTCGTTCACTGGGCCCTGCCAGCTTAAAACCAAGCTTGGCAACCTTGCGCTTGAATCTCAATATGCCGAGTAAAACCTCCGAGTAGCACTTTGAAGAGTACCTTGAGTTTCCTCTCTTCCGAATAGAGCTAGCCTCCTTCTCTGTAACCGAGTAAAAAGACTTAGGGAATTTCTTCAATCGAATCTCTGCAGCGCAGAGCACAATCCGGCTTTCCGTGCTGCAACTGGGCACGTGTCACGCATCCAGGACCGCGACGCCTCGCTGCCCAGGACCTGACAGGCCACGCGCCCAGTTTTCACGGAGCGGGCCCACGACCTCGTAATGTCCCATCATGCGCAGTAATCGCCCACGATCTCGTCGTGGGATCTAATGCGGCC
Source organism: Alopecurus myosuroides (assembly GCA_028641055.1). Lineage (NCBI taxonomy): Eukaryota > Viridiplantae > Streptophyta > Magnoliopsida > Poales > Poaceae > Alopecurus > Alopecurus myosuroides. The sequence continues at coordinate 294,433,753 of CM054058.1, read as the reverse complement.
GTTACGCGCGCGTTCCGCGCTGTGTGCGTTTCCAACCGGCCATAGATCCCACGTCGCACGATTTATTGCCACGATCGATCCCACTACTCCAAATCGTAACGGTAATCCGTAGAGCGGTATAAATACCCCCACGGTAACTTCCTCTTCTCCTTCCGCTTCACTTTCCCCTTCTGCCTCCTCGAACCTCCGCCGTCTCAGAGCTCTCCGCCGCCGCGCAACTCTTTGCGCCGCCGCGGGCTTGTCCACTCCACCAATTCCTTCCAAACTTCTCCAGTCTTCCTACTTGCTGCCATGGCTCGCGGTGACAGTGCTCGCGCCGGCTGGGCGGGCTCCGACGTCACCGCGGAGGACTGCCAGTGGCTCGTGAACACCCGGAGGGTTCCTCCCGGTGTTCGCTGCCGGCCGTCTAACGGCGAGATCGTCCCTGCTCCAGAGGAGGGAGAGCACGTCGTCTTCCTCGCGCACTTCGCGTGAGGATTCGGCCTTCCCGCGTCCAATTTTCTTCGTGCTTTCCTGGATCACTACGGCCTCCAGATGCATCATCTTCCTCCTAATGCCGTCGTCTTCCTCTCCTACCACGCCGTGGTGTGCGAAGCTTTCCTCGGCGTTCGCCCCACGACGGAGTTGTGGTCGAAGTATTTCTTCTTCCGCCAACAGAGCCAGGGCAAGAAGGACGGCGCGGACACCAGCAGCCGGGTAACCGAGACCGGCAGCGCCATGATGGTGCAGCGCCCGGGCACCAATCATCCTCGCATCAAGGGCCTGGATTCTGTCCGCAAATGGCAGAAGTCCTTCCTGTATGTGAAGAACATGCCCGCCAAGAAGGGAGCCAAGGTGGAGGACAGAATCAATCTGCCCCCGTGGAGCAACCGAGCTCCTACCGGGCAGAACTGGAAGACCAGGCCGTCCGTCGACATGAACCTGACGCATATGGAGGAGCGCCTGGCCCATCTGATCGGAGAAGGGCTCAAGAGCGACGATCCAGTTGCCTGCTGGATCTCTAGGCGGGTGCTGCCGCTCCAGCAACGCGCCCACCCCATGTGCTACATGGGCGGCCCCCGCGATTGTACTCGGACAACCACGTTCGAGCTCAACAACGCGGACGTCGCCGCTCATGCGCGGTCCATCCTGACCACCGGCCTCAGAGACAATTGGCAGTATGGCTTCATCCCATACAGCCGTACGAAGCCGATTGAACGGGTATGTATTTCTTACTCTGCTTCTTGCATACGCAATCCGAGTAGATAGCCTTCTCTCCTTGCTGCGACTAGCATTTTTACTCTGCGCCGAATAGGGCGCTTAACAGAACTGCTCAGGCTTAGTGTGCTTGGTGTTTGCACGCCTTGTCGGGTAGCATACTTAGGAGAATTGCTTAGGCTTAATGTGCTTGGTGTTTGCACGCCCTGCCGAGTAGGACACTTAGGAGAATTGCTTAGGCTTAATGTGCTTGGTGTTTGCACGCCTTGCCGAGTAGGACACTTAGCAAGTTTCCCTAGGCTTAGTGTGCCTTGTGTTTGCACGCCTAGTCGGGCAGGGTGCCTTTATGCTACTCGACTAACTTGTGATGTCTCTCTATCCTTCAGGTCCTTGCTCGCCAGCTCGCTGAGAGCATGGAACGCTTCGAAAACAACTGGTCAGAAGACCGAGAAGAAGACGACGAGGTCTCCTTCGAGACCGCGGACAAGTTCAACCTTCCTCACGCCCAGACGGAGAAGCACCGCGTAGACGCGTCTGTCCGTGATTGGACTGAGGACGAAGACGAAGGTGACTGAGCTCATCCAGATAGGTCGCAAGTAGTACAAACCAATTGCCTCCTACTTCTGAGCTGTTTTTTCTTTTTCCCAATTTCACAGATGATGCTGACGCTGAAGAGGAAGGCGACGACGAGGACGAGGAAGCCCTTGTCGTCAAGCCGCTCTCGGTTGCTGCTCCTCTTACCCACAAACGGACGGGTTGCGGTGCTCAGGAGCCCCCCGCCAAGAAGAAGAAGACTGCAGTCGGGAAGACGACCACGAAGATCGCGACGAAAAGAGCACGGGCGATCCCTACCCGTAAAGGGTAAGTACTTTATCCTCGGTTATGCGCCTCTATTGCTGCAAACTCCCAATTCTTTTACTTCGTTATCTCTTCTCGGTTTCCTCTGCCCTTTTCTTTTTTCTGAACATGTTTCTTTCTTTAGAGCCCCCTTGGACGCTGACGCCGCTCTCGCGCCCACCAAGACTAAGAAGAAAACGGCCATCGACGTCGATAATCTTATCGACCTCGACGATGGGAACGAGCCCGCAGCGCAGGACAGAGCGCGCGCGTCCTCTCCTGCGCGAGGAAAAGACTCCGACGAGGCTCGGTACAAGGATACCGACGCCCATGACGTCGAGCAGGAGCAGCAGTCCCGCACAGAACAGGAGGCGCAGGATGCTGCTCGCCACGAGAAGCCTCCTTCTCCTCCAGCCAACACAGCCTAGGAGAACCAAGATCAAGACCACGAGATGCACGACGACGCCGCCCTTGAGCGGCAGGAAGAAGAGCAAGAGCAGCCAGCAACAGGGGCTGCTGAACAAGAAGACCCCGCGGCCCAGACGCGGGTAGAAGTTCCAGACGCCTCACAGCAGGATCCCGCTGCCGAGCAGTGGGTTGAAGTAATCAATGAGACGGAGCAATACCCTCTGAGCGACGCGCAACCAGACACCGCACAGGGTAGCGCCCAGCCGGATGCCGCGCAGGGTAGCGCGCCCTTGGCGCCGCCTACTCAGCAGGGTACCTCCTCCACCGCGCCAAGCTCTCCATTGGTGCAGAAGACTAAAGCTGCAGCCAGCCCTCCGGCCAAGCCGGTTGCGAAGAAGATAACTCAGGGAGTTGCAGAAGAGAAGGCCGCCGAGAAGAAGGCCGCCGAGAAGATAGCCGCCAAAAAAGAGACTTCCAAGAAGCGGGCTGCCGAGAAGCCATCTGGCCCGCCAGAGGGCGCCGTTCGTCGGAACCCGGCACGTGGTGTCGCGCAAGATGCTGCCGTGATGCCGCCGCCAAAACCAACCTCCAAGTCCGGTCAGCTGGTTATCCGCGAGCCCGGCGCGGCTACTGACGCCGCTGTAGCGTCCCGCATCCCGGATCCGCCCAGCTTCCCACCTTACATGGTGAAGGTCAGCCAGCAGTACCAGGTTGGCTTAACCCCTGAGGAGAGGAGACTTGCTCTCAAGAAGGGCAAACAGGCTGCGGCAGTGGACTCCAGACCCCCAGCCAAAAATCAGGACAAGTCCATCTCCATTTCTTCGCGCGAGGTCCAGGACAAGGCGGTGACATCCACGGGCCTTGAGCAAATGATTGATCTGGTCGGATTTATCGACGCCAAGTGGGACAGAAAGGTCCTTGGCAACCCGAACTGGGACGACGTGGAATTGGGCGACCTGGATCACATGCGCGTCGATTGGAACAAGGCGTACATGGGTTACAAGCCCATGACCATCTCATCCAACACCAGCACTCTCGCCGCCAAGATGTTCGTCCACCGCAAGGCTGCAGAGGACCTTGAGCAATGTTATGCAGTAAGTTTTTACTCATCCTTCCCGAGTTGCCTTTCACTTTTCTTCTATTCTCCTTCTTTTCCTTATCCATCGCCCAGCCCCCGAGATTCTGGCCGAGTAGGCGGATACTCAACCGAGTTGCCGCCTTCTCGGGTCGAATCTTTATCACTTTGCCTGATTCTTTTTTCTTTTGCTTCTCAGAATAGCTTATTGAAGAGGACTGGCCTGTATCGTCGGCTACTCTGGAACCATTGCATTGCTAGGAGGCGCATTGCCGCCCTAGAAAAGGAGCGCATAGCCGACGAGGCAGCCAAGAAGGATGTCATGAACAGCACCCTTAGACTTTCTGAAGTTGAAGGTATGCTTCTAGCTACGCGGTTCTTGCGTTTGGTGTTTACGCCCGCTTTTGCTTTTTTCGCTAACCAAGTCTACCCTGCAGGGAAGCTAAAGGCCCTGGCCGACGAGCACGCGAATTGCCGTGCCTTTGTTGAGAATGGCCAAGCCACGATCAAGAGACTGGAAGGTATGTTGCCGTCTTCTCGGCTTGTTTTTATGTTTCTTTCTTCGCTACTCTGCCAACCATGCTTTGCTCTCCGCAGAAGATCATCAGAAGTTCGTTGAGGAGCATCTTGACTGTCTCGAACCTGCTGAGGTGCAGCAGCAACTGTCCAGCCAAGCTGTCGAGCTAAAGAACATGCTACCGAGATGGAAGCTCTCCAGACCCAGCTGCAGACTGCGCTCAAAGATGCCCTCAACTTAGCAGCCGAGAAGAAGAGTTTGGTTGCCGAGAAGGAGAAAAACGAAGCCGCAGCTAAGGCCAAGGAGAGAGCCCTTGAGCAGGAGTGCGAGGTGCTGAAGAAGACCAATGCTAACCTCTTCGCTCAGCTGGACGGGCTCCGCTTGATTGAAGAAAGGCACCTAGCCGATGAGGAATTGTGGAAGAACAAGCTTCAGGGGCTACTCTACGATCTGAACAGTATGTGCCCTCTTTTCTGCGTTTCTGTCACTCGGTTCATTTTCTACTCTGCTTCCGTCTCTGATCTTCTCAATACCTCTTTCAGAAGTCTTCCCCGGCCTTGAGTCTTCGTGCAAGCCTGCCTTGGCAAAGGCCCGAGCAGCTCGCGCCGAGAAGGGCGAGCCCACGGATACCAAGGCAGAAATTGAAGAATGCCTCCTCGTCATGCAAGGTCAGCTTCAACGTCTAGGAGGAGTGGGCACCGAGCTGGTGCGCATTGCCTTCAAGCTCCACGACCTCTTCTGGCCTCAAGACTCCGCGCCAACGACAATTCACGGACTCGCCTTGAAGCTCAACGGCGTGAAGGCCGAGCTGAAGAAATGGCGGGCGTCTGGAGCTCGGGCAGGCGCCGACATGATGCTGCTGTTCGTCACCAGCTGGTGCGAGAATCTTAACTTGCAAGTCGTCCGCGAGATGCGCGAGGACTCCAAGTGGGAGACGGATTCCGACTGCGTGGCTATCCGCCAGCTCGTTGCACACGAGGTCGCCCAGTACGCGGACACCACGACCTTCATCGAAGGCCTCACCGAGCCCGACACCGAGGTGGACGAAGGCGAGGAGGAGGGCGAAGACGAAGAGACGGACGAGGAGGAGATGGACTTGAGCTTCTTCGACCGACCCACCGACGATACCGGGAAGGGGAAGGCCGCATTCGTCGCGGGTAGCAATGAGGAAGGCGAGAACGTGAAGATGTTGATTGACACCGCCGCGCTCGAGTTCGGCACCTCGTCAGGAGCTGCTCTCGACGACACAGTCAGCCTCCGCGCCCAAGGGACTGCCTCCACCTCGGCGACAGGGCCCATCTCGGTGGCTACAGCCACTTCAGATCAGGCTGCCACCGAGACAGATGCAGACGCCACGAAGACCGATGTCACCAGCTCGGAAGCGGATGCTACCAAGGCCAGTACTGAAGATGAAGCAGCCAAGGCCAACACCGAGAACGTTGCTACCTCGACCTGATTTTCTCCTGCAATCTTATCCTTCAAACACTTATCAGATCCCCGGGATGCCGGGTGCAGATGTATCAAAACAATTATCCTTGTCGTTTGCTACTCAGTTTTATTCACGTTTGGTATTTAACTTAGTCACTTTGAGCAACTTTGGCTCGAATGCCGGGTTGCGTTATCATGCGAGTCCCCGAGTTGCATTTCTTATTCGCTCTTCCTTTTTATCTCAGCTCTTACCCGCAACTTGTTGCTTTTTTGGTATTCGAGTCACAAGAATTCAAAGTTGGAGTTGCAAATACTTAGCCACTTAGAAATTCTCATAGTAACACAGCCCACCACTTAGCCGAGAAGAGTTTAACAAGAAACAACAGTAAAAGACATCCTACTTGGTTCCTGCACTTTTCTTTCCTTAGTAATTTTTCTTGTGCTCATCGACCTTTTGCTTGTTCTCTTGCTTTCCATGAAGCCGGGTTTCGGACAGCAGCAGAGTCGAAGAGTTGGCATGTAGGTTTAAACACAGTACTAGATGTACTCTTGAAATTTTAAGCAGAGAAACCGAGTGGACAAAAGTAAAGCCGGGTAGGAACACATAGAGCAAGTTTTAGGCGAGGGCAGTCCCCGATCTGAATTTCAGATTGCAGGGTAGAATTTTAACTCAGATAAGAGAGTACATACACATTTTTCCTTGGACCACGTCTTTGCTTACGAATGAAAGCGGCGAAGTAGGGCTACATTCCAAGGGCGCTTGGTTTCCTCTCTAGCTTTATCTGCCCTGTTCTCCTGTGATGGACGCATGTCCACGAGATAATAGGCGTCATTGTGCAGCGCTTTGCTCACAATGAAGGGCCCTTCCCATGGAGGAGACAACTTGTGCATCCCGGCTGTGCGTTGCACAAGCCTGAGGACCATGTCTCCTTCTCGGAAAACCCTTGGGTTCACCTTTCGGCTATGATAACGCCGCAGGTTTTGCTGGTAGATAGCCGAACGTGACAGAGTGAGCTCTCTTGCTTCTTCAAGCAGGTCAACGTCGTCTTCTCGAGCTTCTCTCGCCTCTACCTCAGTGTAGAGGGTTACTCGAGGGAAGTCATGCTCTAAGTCTATTGGCAACACGGCCTCATCCCCGTATACCAAGAAGAATGGCGTGTAGCCGGTTGACCGGTTAGGGGTAGTCCTTAGACTCCACAACACCGCTGGCAACTCGTCTAGCCAACACCCAGGTGTTTTCAGCAATGGCTCAATCAGCCTTGGCTTTATGCCTGCCAGTACCATGCCGTTTGCTCTTTCCACTTGCCCATTGGAAGCGGGGTGCGCCACAGATGCAACATCTAGTCGGATGTGCTTATCCCTGCAGAACCGCACCATTGCCCCCTCTGCGAAATTTGTGCCGTTGTCGGTGATGATGCTGTGCGGGTAGCCGTATCTCAGGATCACATCCTTTAAGAATCTCACGGCTGTAGCTCCATCGCACTTCCGAATAGGCTTCACTTCAATCCACTTAGTGAACTTGTCCACCATGACCAAGATGTGTGTCATGTTGCCTTTAGCCGGCTTGAAGGGGCCAACCATATCCAGGCACCATACGGCAAACGGCCATGTGATAGGAATTGTCTTCAGCTCGGAAGCAGGCATGTGAATCTTACTCGCGAACATCTGGCAGCCATTGCACTTTCTCACGATATCTTCAGCTTGCTGCAGAGCTGTGAGCTAGTAGAAGCCATGCGGAAAAGCTTTCTTGACCAATGCCCGAGAAGAGGCGTGGTGCCCGCATTCTCCTTGGTGTATTTCCAATAGAATTTCTCCTCCTTCTTCTGGGTCCACACAACGCTGCAGCACGCCGGTGGCACTTCTTTTGTGCAGCACATCTCTGAATATCGTGTAGCCCTTGGACCTTCTCTGAATCTGCCTTGCGACCACCTCATCTTCTGGCAGGATACCGTCCCTTAGAAAGGATAATATGGGCATGGCCCAACTCGGTGTCTCCCGTGTGGGAAACACTGGTTCGTCCACTTCCATTGGGACAGGCATCTCTGGCTACTCTTTAGGGTTGGGAGCACTTCTCTGGAGCCCTGATCGATTGGCAAGGACCTCCTCAATGAATACGACAGTCCCCGGGTTAAGGACGGCAGTCCCCGAGTAAGGAATGGCAGTCCCCGAGTAAGGAATGGCAGTCCCCGAGTAAGGAGTGGCAGTCCCCGAGTAGGGAATGGCAGTCCCCGAGTAAGGAGTGGCAGTCCCCGAGTAGGGAGTGGCAGTCCCCGAGTAGGGAGCGACAGTCCCCGGGTTCTCTGTTGCATTCTCCCAGTCAATCTCCATTGGAACAGATTCTTCACTTGGCAGAGAAGGAACAAATATGGATTCCGAGTTGGGAGATGGCTTGATGGATGGCTTCCTCAAGTGCTCCAAGGCAACTCCCGTCGGGATGGATTGCCGAGAAGATCCCAACTTGGACAGCTCGTCTGCCGTTTCGTTCTCTGCTCGGTGAATGTGCTGGAACTCGCAGCCTTCGAAGAATCCAGTCATAGACTGTACCAGGAAGCGATATGATGCCATGTTGGCATCTAGAGCATCCCAAGTGCCAGAGACTTGCTGCACCACCAGATCTGAATCTCCGTAGCATATAATGCGCTGCACGCCAACCTCCTTGGCTACTCGCAAGCCGTGCACCACTGCCTCGTACTCTGCTACGTTGTTGGACGCCTTGAAATGAATCTGCAGCACATACTTGAGTTGATCTCGCTTGGGTGACGTAAGCACTACGCCAGCGCCAAGGCCTTCCTTTACCTTTGAGTCATCAAAGTTCATATTCCAGTAATTGGAAACTGGAGCAGGAGGTTCATACTGCACCTCAGCCCAATCCACCAGAAACTCCGCCAGAATCTGAGACTTGATGGCTTCTCTTCTCGCATACGCGGGGGCGTACGCGGCCAGCTCGATTGCCCACTTGGCTACTCGACCACTCGCCTCCTTGTTGCCCATGATATCCGCGATGGGAGCAGAGCTCACAACAGTGATAGGATGCTCTTGGAAATAATGCTTCAGTTTCTTAGCGCCCAGGTACACGCCGTAGGTCATCTTCTGGTAATGCGGGTAGTTCTGCTTGGAGCTGGATAGCACTTCACTGAGATAATATACTGGGCGCTGTACACTCTTGCCTTCTTCTTCTCGCTCCACCACAATCACCACGCTGACTACTCGGTTGGTGGCAGCGATGTACAGCAGCATTGGCTCCTTGAGTAGCGGACTAGCCAAGATGGGAGCGCTAGCCAGCATTGCCTTCAGCTCGTTGAATGCCACATCCGCTTGCGGAGTCCAGACAAACTTGTCACTTTTCTTCATCAGCTGGTACAGAGGCAGGGCCTTCTCGCCCATTCGGCCCAGGAAATGGCTAAGAGATGCCAAGCAACCAGTGAACTTTTGCACATCCTTCAGAGATCTCGGCAAAGACATGCTCTCAATAGCTTTTATCTTTGAAGGATTGGCTTCAATGCCCCGACTAGATACCATGAAGCCGAGTAGCTTGCCAGCCGGGACACCAAAGGTGCATTTACTCGGATTCAGCTTCATTTTGTACTTGCATAGGTTAGCAAAGGTTTCCTCAAGGTCGGCAAGCAGAGTATGTGTTTTATTCGTTTTGATGACAATGTCATCTACGTACACCTGCACATTCTTGCCGAGCTGATTGTGCAAGCATTTATGCATGCATCTCTGATAGGTTGCACCCGCATTCCTCAAGCCAAAACACATGACACGATAGCAATAAGCCCCGTACGGGGTAATGAAAGCAGTCTTTATTTGATCAGCAGAATTGAGAGCTATCTGGTGGAAACCAGAGTAGGCATCTATGAAAGACATCAGTTCACAACCAGCAGTGGAATCGATCACCTGATCGATGCGAGGTAGCGGGAAGGGATCCTTGGGGCATGCTTTGTTCAAGTCGGTGTAGTCGACACACATGCGCCATGCACTAGCAGCCTTAGGATCCTCCTTCTTCTTCTCGACCATGACCGGGTTGGCTAGCCAATCCGGATGCAGCACTTCCATGATGAAATTGCTTATCAGCAGCTTGGTGATCTGGTCACCAATGGCCTTCCTTCTCTCATCTCCGAAGCAGCGCATAGCCTGCTTCACTGGTTTGGCATCAGGACGCACATGTAATGAGTGCTCAACCAACTCCCTCGGGACTCCTGGCAAATCTTCATTGGACCAGGCGAACATGTCCCGATTCTCACGGAGGAAGTGGATGAGCTCGCTTTCCTATTTCTCCGCCAACCTGGAGCCAATGATGGCTACGCGGTCGTGGAACTCAGGGTCGACCTGGACCTTCTTGGTCTCTTGAGACGCTTGGAACGCGGTCCCGTGCTGGGTACTCGGCACGCCCTGCGCACCAGCCTGCGCGGATTGCGCCATAGCCACCACCTCGTACATCTTTTTCTTCTCGGCGGCAATCACCATGGACTCCGCCAGCTGAGAACCAGCAGAGGCACACTCCATGGACTTCTTGTAATCACCAGAGATGGTAATCACGCCATTGGGACCAGGGATCTTCATCTTCAGATATGCCGTGTGGGTAGAGGCCATGAACTTGCTCAGAGCAGGCCTGCCGAGTAGAGCATGGTAGGGGCTCTGATGATCAACCACTTCGAACTGCAGGCGCTCAGTGCGGCAGTTCTCCCTTGTGCCGAATAGCACATCTATCCACACTCGACCAATCGGGTTGCACGAGACTCCCGGCACAATGCCATGGAAGGTGGTCTTGCTGGGTAGCAGCATGTTCTCGGCCAGCCCGAGCTTCTCGAGTGTGTCTTTGTACACAATGTTGATGATGTTGCCGTTGTCGATCAGCACCTTGCTGAACCTCACATTCTTCTCGGGACCCAAGAAGGTAGGATCCACCACCAAAGCGTAGCTACCCGGGTTGGGCATCACCTTGGGATGATCTACTCGGGACCACTTGATCTCTTGGTTGCACCAATGCATACAGTGAGGACCTGCAGGGATCACGGCGTTGACCTCCATGGCACGCCTGTGCTGTGACTGCTTGTCGACAGGCTCAGAAGTGAAGATCATGTAGCTCTCATGGTGTTCTTGGTACTGGTTGCGGCCTCCACCCTCATTGTTGCCGTTGTTGTTGCTCTGGTAGTTGTTGTTGCCTCTGTTGTTGTTGCGGTTGTAGTTGTTGTTGTTGTTGCGGTAGCTCTCATTGTTGAAGTGACGGTTGGCTCCTAAAGCCACTTGATTCACATTTTCTCTTCTCGGAAACACTGGCGGCCGAGCTGCGGGTGCGCGAGCAGGCTGCACATTAGCATTTGCTGCGGGCAGAGGAGGAGGAGGAGGCAAGCCTTCATTCTTGATCAGATCCCACCACTCGCACTGTCGGGTAGTGTGATTAGCAGGCCTTGAGGGGTGCTGAGTGTGAAAACTGCATGGGCCATCCTTCATGTCGTCAAAGACGAACTTCCTCGGCTGCTCCGAGTTGCCGCTACCCGACTGAGGAGCACGGAAAGGTTTCTTGTTGCTTTGGTCCTGGTTCTGGTTCTGCCCGTAGGCTCCAGCAGGTTTCTGCCTTTGGCTACCCCCAGCTCCAACAGCCACTGCATTCACCTCCTCAGGGTCGTATCGAACATCTATTCGGTCACCCCTGCGCTTGTTGCGGAACTCGTTGCGCTTGTTGCTGTTGAAGTTTCTTCTCGGCTCGATGGAATACATCAGAGGCTGAGTAGGATCACCGAGTGCGTACTGATCTGCAATCTTGATGGTCTCCGCCAGAGTGTTTGGCATCTCCCTCTGCAACCTTTGCCACAGCATACTGCCATGTCTGCAACCCTGCGCAAACCAAGTGATGGCCTGGGCTTCATTCACACCTTCACAGGTGTTCCGCAATGTGCTCCACCGAGTAAGGTACTCGCGGTCTGTCTCGTCTTCTCGCTGCCTGCAAGCGGACAGCTGTTGCGGCCTATTCGGCCTCTTGTAGGTGCTGGTGAAGTTGCTGACGAAGGCGTCCGAGAAGTCCAGCCAGCAATTTATGCTGTGCTTGGGCAAGTTGTTGAGCCAAGTGTGAGCTGGACCCTCTAGCATCTGCGGAATGTACCGCACTGCCCATCTCCTGTTGCCGCCCGCGATGTGAACTGCGGTGACATAGTCATTAAGCCAATCTTCTGGCTTGGTACTACCATTGTAGCTCTTGGTGCCCCTTGCGAGCTGGAAGCCCTTCACGGACGGCTCGTTCATTATGCGCGGGCCAAAGCATTCGGGACCAGGAGGACCCGTGTTCTCAAGCCGCGCCGACAAGCTGATTCGGTCCAGCTGGTGCCTTGCATCTCCAGGCGCCAACACGCGCTCGCCCACACGATCCAGAATGTCATAGCCAGCCATCTCCATGGCCGAGTAGCCGTTATCCTTTCTGTCCACCTGCACAGCTGCAGGCTGCTCCACCGGGTTGGCGACTGGTGCCACTGCACGCGGCTGCTGCCTCTGCCGAGTAGGCTGAGCGATGGGATGCTGAGAAGGACCTGGGCGCTCTCCATCTCGGGCCTGGCTTTGAGCTTTATGGGCTTGAAAGCCTGCTCCTGCAGCGTTGTGTTTTTGACCGGACTGTCGCGGCACAGCGAGCTGTTTCGCGGTGACAGCCGGGTCGTACACCTGCATTTGCCTGTCCTTGCCAGAACGCCCGCTACGGCTCTTCTCGCGGCTGGGATGCGGAGATGAGGCCTGATCGTTAGATCTAGCCGCATGCGAGTGCACCACCTGAGAAGCTCCAGCACCCGGGTTGGCTTTCCGGAACTCCTCGTTCTGCCTAGCCGCCTCTAGCACCAACTCGTTCAGCCTCTCCTGCTGCCTAACACGCGCGTCGCCAACTAGATGCGGCAACTCGGCAGCTACAGCCTCAGCAGCTCTAAGTGTCTTGGCGGGTGTCCTATATCTGGGTCGGGTGGAGGTGTTTGCGGTGGCGGACTGACTGGGAGCCTCTACAACAGTTGCCATCTCGGCGCCTAAGTTACGACGCGTAGCACCTACTTTGCTAGCTCTCCTAACAACTGGTGTGAAACCGTGAGCCTTGTTGTACTCAAGCTGATCTAAGCTAAGCTCTAGCCTGATCTTCTCCAACTCCGCCTGCTCGGCGAGCAACTCCTGGCGCTGCCGTTCGAGCTGCTCCTTCATGGTCAAGAGCTCGAGATCAGCGGGAGGCGGCATACCCGTCCGTGCAGCTGACGCAGGGATAGTCGGAGTAGTGGAGAGCGGAAAGTTGCACTCCTTCTCGTAAGGCTTGTGCGTCTTCCCGCCAGCACTCGATCCAGCGAGATCCTCGACGACGACCGCGGCTCCAGCTGCGCCCTTGCCGGCGTCTGCGGCCAGGCCAGCCACCATCACCTCCACGCTGTCCATTGAACGACCCACCGGCCTTCCGCGTGCAGCGATGACAGCAGGAGGATCCTCCGCGACATGCACCACCTCGGGGTACTCGCGGTCGATGACGGTGGCGACGTAGACGAGGTGCGCGCCGAAGGAGATCACCGAGCCGCCCTCCGACATGGCCCTGCCGCCGAAATCGCCGGCGTTGTCGGTGACGAAGTCGAAGGAGCCGAATCTGTGGACAAGGCCACAGACCACGCGCTCTCCAGTAGCAGAAATCGATCCCGTCCGAACGGTAACTCCAGCCAGCGCCGCTGGTTGCCCCACGGTGGGCGCCAACTGTCGTGGTGGTGTCACGGCAGATGCCATAGGATGGCTAAAGATGTGGGGACGAAGGACGCTGGAGGCGCTCAGGGAGGGCTCACGCGACGAGTAGACGCGTGAGGGATGTAACTAGCACTGCAAACAACACGATCTACCCAGGTTCAGGGCCCTCGTGAGGAGGTAAAACCCCTACTCCTGCCTTGTTCTATGTATTCTGATGTCTCACCGAGTAGCCACAGTACAATGGTTCTTGCTACCGAGTAGCCACTCTCCTCTCTCCGGGTAGAACTAGGTCAAGAATCTCTACGTATGATCCAGCCTTCGCCTCGTCCCTCGCGCAGGAGGCGGCGGGGCACCTTATATACTCGGTGCCCTGCCGGATACAGCCAAATACAAACAAGTGTCAACATTGTGTGCACACTGTCCTTCTTCCGAGCTCCCGCTGACAGCTTTGGCTTCTAAGCTTGTCCTGATGCGGAAAGTCGTTGGGCAAAACCAAGTGATCAGTCTGGTATCACTGCACCAAACACAGAGTAGGGCCCCCCTATCCTGCGACGCCCTGCTGACACACTGTCACTGTCAGGCACGCCGTCCTCAGATGAACAGTGCTGTGAACAGTGCCAAGTACGGACCCGGGATACGCGGGATCCGTTGTCAGAACGGCTCCTTTGACTTCTGGCCCGAGTAGGTTCCCGCAATTTCTACTCGGACTTCGAAGGAGCATAACTTCCTTGATTCATCCTTCTGGTCATCTTTTGTGTAAGACCGAGTAGCAGTCGACCGGGTAGCGAGTACCGGGTAGGCGGCTACTCGACCAAACTTCTCTTCTGACCTTGCTTTTAGCACTTGCCTTTACTCTACTCGGGGGTAACCCCCCGACAAATCTGCACTTTCTTTGTCTCCTGGGAGGCCTGGAAGGTGGTCCCATACTGAGAAATCGGCATGCCAGGCATACCGACTTGATCTGCTTGGGCCATAGCCGCCACCTCATGTATCTTCTTCTTCTCGGCAGCAATGACAATGGACTCGGCAAGCCGAGATCCAGCAGATGCACACTCCAGGGAGCGCTTGTAGTCACCTGTGATGGTGATGATGCCATTGGGACCAGGGATCTTCATCTTCAGATAGCCCGCATGAGTAGAGGCCATGAACTTGGTCAGAGCAGGCCTGCCGATTAGAGCATGATAAGGGAGCTGAAGATCAACCACCTCAAACTGCAGGCACTCGGTCCGGCAGTTCTGATGGAGGGATAATAACCCGGTAGGCCAACTCCAAGGCGTAATCCGGCCCAAAGGACTCTGTGCAGGATCCGGCTAAGGATAAAGAAACTTCCGGAAGGCCCAAGTTTGTAGGCCCAGTAACCCGGATTGTGGGTTACGGTGAAGGAAAGTTAGGGTTTGTGCGCCGTGTCCGGATAGGATCCAGGGTGCGCCTTGGAGGGTAAGCCAGGGGGTACGGGTGCTTTATAAACCGACCCCTAGGAGTAGTTGATTAAGATCCAAGAACCCTAGTAGCACCGCTTGATATCGAGCCTCCCGTGTAACCCGAGAGTGGAGTTGTTATATTAAGATCGGAGACTCGGCGACTTTGATTGCCAGCTACCAGATCGATTACCATCATGTTTTCCTCTGAGCTAAACCCTCTCCCAAACGCCTGTGTCGTCTTGCCCCAAGATCAGTTACCCCCGGTAACGTCTGCCGTGATTATCCCACGACAGTTGGCGCCCACCGTGGGGCCTGCGTCCAAAGGTGTTTACATCACGGGAGAAGCTCGGAAGAACATGGAGAATCTTGTCATCGGCGAGATCTACATCGACCATAAAGGAGAAAAGACGGTGGATGATTCCGGCTGGGGGCCAGAATCGGATCACCTCGAATCCGGATCCGTCGTGACAATCGGCCGGATCAGCGTCTTCATTGGTATGGTATGTACTTCCGGTTCGATCCCTGACAATTTTGGATCTGATTCTGTGCCAGGGGAAGCCACTTCTATCCGATCAGATGATGAAGAATCGATTGGAACGACATATCCGGCAGAAGAACCCATCGCGAAGTGGGAACAGCCGGAGGAGCCGGCATGGACCCCGCGCGACCGGGTCGAAAGAGAGGATGATACCGAGTCTATCCTGGATCTTCTGGAGAACCGGTATGAGGAGAATAACGGCGAAGAAGAACAGCATGAATTTACACCGAGTATCGTACGCCGAGTTGCGGTCTACACGGCTCCCGCGGCTAATCTCAACCAAGAGAACGCAACCGCGGCAGCAGTCGGGGCGGCTCAGGCATTGGCCCAGCAGCAGGGCGCGGCTAACGGAGACCCGGTTCTGGCCCGGGTTGATGGAGAATCGGCATCAGTGACCAGCCGCGCAGCAGACAAGGAGTTGCACCCAAATACGTTCGGATTCCTGGGAAACCGGACACCAGGGGCGGGTCCTTCGAACCCGCGTCACCCAGCCTTATTCGATAATAATCTGATCCTAGACCCCACGGTTCTTGCTACGGTTATCACTCCAGAAAACGCAGCGGAACGTGTCAGGGATCTGGATGTGGCTCGTCGTGCGTTGGAACAGCAAAGAAGGCAAGTAGAGGCAGAAAGGCAAGGGATGGCCACGCGGCAACGTGAGCTGGATGCGCTGGAAACTCGGCTCCGAGAGGAAACATCTAGAGTACATCAAAGGCATCAAACTAGGTTACCAGCAACGGGCGGGGTTATTAACCTGACTGCTTTATTTATCACACCCCAGGATCAGCCGATACCAGTGGTGAACCAGGGGACCGCACCCCAACCGGCAACAGCGGGGGCACATCCGGCAAATGAGAGGGCCGGGTTACCCCTACCACAGACTAGAGTCACAACCGGCAACGATCTACCACCACCGCCACCATCACGATTTCGCATACCAGCAGGTCACTACAATAATCCCATGGACAATGTGTATGCGGCGACACTCGCGTTAAATCAAATCCCCGTGGGAGAGTCACCCCATGCAGAGAAGACCCGGCAAGCAATCGATCTGTTGCACACTGCGGTGGCGCAGCAAGCCAATTATCCGGATCATATAAGTGGGATGCACGGGACGCCATACGTCAGTCAACAACAAGGGAATATCCAAACAAGTTCAGCACGGCGGAGGGAACAGCAGCAGCAAATGCCGCCTCCTCCCCGCGTTCAGGCAGCATCAGCAGCACAGGCTGTTGTGGACAGTTCCAGGGCTCGGAGGGCCGCGGCCGGGTCTGCAGCGCATGGACTACCCGCAGCACCGCGCCCAGCCGCGCCCCCCGCTGTATCACACGTTTCTAGAGCAAGGCCGTCTTCGACCGTTCTTGCGGGACCCAAGTGTCTCTCGGACAATATCAGAGCTGAACCTTACCCGGAAAAATTCAAAGAGCCAGGAAAAGTAGTGAATTACGAGCCAACTATGGATCCAGAAACATGGCTAAGCAGTTATGAGATGGCAATGTCGATTCGCAACGCATCCGAGAATCTCCAAGCCAAGTTCATGTACTTGATGATGTCAGAAGGAGCAGCAAAGTTGTGGTTCACCAATTTGCCGGAAGGATCGATCAAGTCCTGGGAGGAATTGAAGACCGCGTTTGTCAAGCACTTTCATGGGACGTGCAGAAAATTGTTCACTATTGATGATCTAGAGCGATGCGTCCAGAAGAAGGGAGAGTCGGCACGCAGTTGGGTGCGTCGGGTTATGGAGATACTTCACTCGTCCACAGATATTCAGCCCAAGGATGCACTACAAGCTATGGCAAAAACATGCAAGTATATACCTTTAGTGCAAAAGTTAACTCGCATGAAATCAAGTCGAAATGCGTCGGAGGTTACAATGGGAGAATTGATGGATGCGTGCAACAAACACGCTGCGACAGATACTACAGAGGAGGAAGTTGATGACAAGAAGGTAAAAGCAAACACAAGTAATAGCGGAAGAACCGGCAATGGATCAGCACCGGGTAATAACGGAAATAGCCAGAACAAGCGCCCGTTTGAAGGAGGCTCCGAGTTTGTCGCCAACACAGAGGCCGGGTCTTCGAGACCCAGAGCAGAAGGAAATTTCAACGGAGGTAATCACAATGGAGGAAATTATCAAGGACCACCAAGGCCGAGTAACAATTGGGACATATTCAGAATGGCATGCCCGAAGCACAGCAGGAACGGCAGGCCAGCTAACCACTCCTTGGAGCAGTGCGCCGACTTACAAAGATGGAAAAATGAGGAAGTGAACAGAGCTATGCGAGGTGCAGGACGGGGAGGAGGACCGGGTCCAGGGGAAACCCGGGCAACGGCCCACCCCCAGCCGGTAACCCGGCGGCTGGAAATCAAGGTAATAACCAAGGGGGGGCAGGAGGTTTCCAGGCTAACCCCAAACAATTGGGTCAATATCATGTGCATACCATAGGAGGTTCTAACAAGGACAAAAAGATACTGAAGCAAGCGGTCAACTCAGTTTCGTCAGCTGTTCCGAGATACCTGAGATGGTCAGAACAGGAGGTAACATGGAGCAGAAGGGATCACCCAGAAAGAGTAGAACACCCGGGAGTCTTGGCATTAGTAGTCGCACCACAGGTCAATGGGTATGAGCTGAAAAAGGTTTTGATGGATGGTGGAAGCAGCATCAATATACTGTATTGGGAAACCTTCCTACGCATGGGCCTCAAGGAGTCTCAGCTACAAAAAAGCTCAACAATTTTTCATGGGATAGTGCCGGGTCATTCAGCGTGCCCCGAAGGAAAAATCGCATTGGAGGTAGCTTTTGGGGAGTCAAAGGATAACTATCGAGTTGAGTGGCTCACCTTTGAGGTAGTCAAATTGCGCAGTCCTTATCACGCGTTATTCGGAAGGCCGGCTTATGCCAAATTCATGGCTAGGCCGTGTTACGTGTATCTACAGCTAAAAATCCCGGGTCCCAAGAAGACCATTACCGTACATGGAAATCGAGACATAGCAGCTGAATGCGATGAAGGAGACGCAGCAATGGCCGAGCAAGCCTGTAGAAAAGAAGAACTCAAGCACTACCGGTCTCAAGCAGACCCGGAGGACAGAACCACATCAAAAAGGCCGAGTACTGAAGGCGAAAGAGCAAAGTCCAAGGTAGCACAAGATACTAAAATGATGGCTTTTATCGAGGATGACTCCCCCAAACAATCCGCTATAAGAGAAGAAACTGCACGGCCGCTCACAACCAGCCACGTCATGGAAACACCTCACCCGGGTTGGCTAGTAAACCCGGTACTCATCATGAAAAAGTCCAACATGTGGAGAATGTGTATCGGTCACGCCAGCCCGGGACCGGTGCCCAAGAAGAACTAAACAATGTAACGGGCAGCAGGTTTCAGACGCGCTCTTTTCCTACCCAGGGTACCTAAGGGGACTGGAAGGTTTTTAATGAGGCGGCATGCTGATCCAAACTTTCTCGCATCAATAAAGAGATGGTTATCAAGTCCTATCTTGTCACAGCATTTACTCCGATTACAAGTAAGTAGTATCCATGTGACATCAATACATCAGTATCATTAAGAATGTTGAGTATATATAGGTCGCGGGGGCTGGTTGCTCAAGTAGCGCAGCCACAAACCCAAAGACCCGGCCTTGATGCCTATAAGTTATAAGGGCCGATTACTCGCAAACGAGTACGGCTGCAATCTTATAACTGGACAAAGGAGCCAAATTTTCTTGACTTTTCTTACTTAAGCTCGATGTGACTCGCACTAAAGTGGCATGATTTGCTCGCTTACGGTTACAATCAGCCATGAAGCCCAATGGGACTTGTCTGACCCTGTTTTCGTATAGATGTAACAACATGGTATCCACGCGAAAGCCGGCTTATAGTACAAGATAGTCAAAAGGGTCATCTAAACCACAAGTTATGCAGAGTACAAGGCTAATAGCTGGAAACTCAACGATTATCAAGCATAACTTCATTATCTATATGAAACAATTCTGGGTTTCGACTTAGCGACAACAAGTTTGTTCTCTTCGAAAAAATCACACACCACAGACTCGGATATTCGGGCTTTGGGGACTGTGGGTTTCGAAACAGAATCAAGCTGTTTCGTTGCTAAGCTCGAAAGACCCCAACATCCGAGTCGTGGGGACTTGGGGACTTAAAGAAAAGTCCACCTGTCAAAACCCATGGTACTCGGAAATAAGGAAGGAAATAAAAAGAAAGTCGGATATCAAGAATAAGTCCAAAAATAGGCAAGTATCAAGTTCATCAAAAAGGCCTAGAAAGGCACGAGGTGTATCACAGAATTAAAGTGCATTACAAGTTGCGACACTAGTATCAAGGGTGCACAGGCGCACCGTCAAAAGAATACTTGTTTTGAGTAAAAACATCAAATGATTGAAGTATTTTTATGGCGTTTTGCTCATTCGGCTTCCTGCGTAGAGTCCACATCGTTGACCTTACCTTCCGGGTCTTGCTCCTGGACTTGCTTTATTCCGGAATCGTCACCCGGATTCCTTGCGGCAGGACGGACTGGTGGAGGAACAGCTGGTGTAGAGGTGGCTGGCCCTGATAACTCGGCCTCTCTCTTTGCAGTTGCTTCCCTCTTCCTAGCCGAATCAGCAGCCCACTTCTCCAAAATATCAAAAGGCGGGGGTGCTTCCTCTGTAACAATTTTGCCTTCAGCGTCGTAGGAACTCATAATCGTGTTCAGATCCATACTATCGGCCAAAGTAGTGGCCGAATGACGTACTGCAGACTGTACGGCCTTGAAGTCCTTGGGTGTAAACTTCGAGCCATCCGCTTTAAATTCTGGAAACCCGGATATCATCTTTGTCGGGTCAAGCTTTGGAAAGTAAGCCTTAGCCAGGGTAAAGGCCCGGGTCATACCAATCCGGCATGACGAGCGTTTCCATATTTCAATCCAGCCGGGCACGGTGGAGCAGGCTTTGATGAGATTTTCTTCACCCGGGTATACTTCAGTAGGCCACTTCACGGCGTCCAATATAAATTTCGTGCCGGCAAAGAACGTCCGGAGCACAGTCTTTAAAGATTTAGCCTTTGCAAGGGCATCTTCCTCTGGGGCCGCAAGGTTGGCACCTGCAGTTGAAGCAAAGGAAGGACGTATTAGTGATCCCGAGTATCATGTAATAAAGTAAAGGCACGAAGACAGTCGGCAGTAAAAACTTACTAAGCAAGATCTGATAGGTATCGGTGACCTAGTCCGATAGTTTCTTCAGTGCGGTTTGAGCAGTATTGCACTTCTTCTGGTATTTAGAAACATCCTTCTTCAAGTTTTCCACGTCATCCTCGAGGGTTTCTCTCCGCTTTACCTCGGCAAGAAGAAGTTGCTCGGTCTTGAGCAAAATTTCATCAGACCGAGTAATCTGCGCCTGTAAGTAGCAAGGAGCACAAGTATCAGTCGGATGTTATGGCAAGCTGAGCATTGCGTAAAGTACCAAGCACAACTTCAGCAAGTCATGCTCGGAACTTGGGGACTAGGCGTGCACTACGAGATATCAAGTATTATTACCTGGTGCTCTGCGGCCATGCGCTCCAGAATACTGCTCTCTGAAGTCTTCATAGTGAGGAGACTGTCCATCAGTTGATCAAAAGTGTCATTACCCGTATCAGAGGACCCGGGGCCTTGGAAATTCCGAGAAGGAGTTTTCTTCTTAGTGGGAGGCGGCACCCGGGTCATTCGAATATCGGAATCCGATGCTCCCTCTCCTGCACCCAAGGTTGCAGCTCTTCTTTTCTTGCTTGTGTGGGAGGCGATCGGATACTCGGCTTCTTGTAAGCCCGGGTTTAGTGGTGACACTTGTTCTTCGCCGCTAGATGCAGCTGTCGTCTTATCAGCCGGGTTCCCTTTACCCGGGTCATCGGTTGCCATCTCCTCTTGGTCACTAATAACGACAGTGGCCCTATGGACAGTATGAGTGAGCGGTTAGGGTGCAATCAGGAAAGAGTGATGAAAATGTGACAGACCGTCAGAAAAGGAACTTTACCCAGGATTCACCGCAAAGTCCGAAGGGAAGTCGCTGCTGGATATGGGCGAAACTGAAAGATATCAAGCGAGATTTTGTAAGGGAAGGGTTCAGGAAGATTGTTTCCTCCGAGAAAGGATAAGGTAAATACCAGTGCGCCGGGCCGGAGACAATGGAATATCCGGGTTATGAGCGTCATCACCCGGGTAATTCCGAGTCACTCTGCGCTTGGTCATGGGCGACTCCTTTAAACACGGCCAGTGGAATAATATCAGGATAGCTCATGAATATCATCAAAGGAATACGAATTGAATACGAGGAGGCGATATGAAACCTTGAAGACGACCCCTCTGTAACATCCCAAGTATGAAACATCCCTTAGAATGTTTGATTTATTGTTTTATTTCAAGCAATGCATCATGTCATCATTTCATTGCATTTGTTTTATTATTGTTTGCATTGTTACTATTTGTTTTCCATCTGTTTTATCCTGTTTTCTTAATCAAACTCAAACAAATTTCAAATGGGTATTTTCATACTTGCTCTGTTACAACTCTTGGAATAAAAATAACAAATAAAAACAACCATTTTTATTCTTTGTTGATCACTTCTCAAATTGTTGGTTTTAATCAAACCATTAATCAATCAATCAATTCAATCCATAATTCCTAAATCATCCTTTAAAATGCAAACCAAGTTTCAAATCAGTACTTATTTGAAACCATAAATTCACCACCCAATTGCACTCTTTAAATCATTTTAAACCTAGGGGTAACCCTATTCAAATGCTTGTTTTTAATAAGGGTTGTTAATATTAAAAATATCCCAAATTTGGTTTCAAATACAAACTATCATTTTAAATCTCAATTTTTGAAATCCAATGTTGGAATATGGTTTCTAATTTCCTAACTAGCTTAACTAAATTTTTCTGAAATTTTTACTAAATAAAACCTTAACAATTTCTTCCAAAAGCAAATCTACAAAAAAAAAATAACAGAAAAAATAGAAAAGCAAAGAAAACCAGCGCGCGCGCGACACCTAGCTACACCAGCCCAACCTATCTACCGCGCGCGCCAGCCCAGCCCAACTAACCCCCCGTACCGCTTCGCGATTCGTGCGGGACCTTCTTTCTGGAGTACGGCAGCGCATCGCCGAGCGCCACCGCACCCCCGCGCGACTCCGGCGGCCGCCACCTCACTCCCCTCGCCTATATAACCAGCCCCTAGCCCCTGGCAGGTGCCCTAGCTTCTAGGGTTCCTCGCTCCCCGCGCCGCGCCGCCAAATTCCCTCTCTGTCGCCGCACTCCCCTCTCTGAATCCAACCACCGGCGGCCACCGACTGAAGATCTACGCGCCGCTGTCGCCATGGCGCTCATACACCCCACCTAAACCTTGGAACCACACCTCCTCTCTCTCATCTCTCTGCTGGACCTCGAATTGCCACGGGTAAGCCGTCGTTTCTCCGCCGCGGTTCTCGCTTCCTCCGGCCACCGTGGCGACATAGTTTCTGAACCCGAGGTTCTCACCTCCGTTGCAGATCCTCTCGACGCCGGTTGAGCACTGGAACCGCACCGCCTCCATCCCTTCTTCGCGTTGGACACTTGATCGAGCACGGAGGAGCACGGGATCAACGGCGTCGTCTTCGTCTTCGCCGCGGCCACCGTCGTCAGCAGGACGTCACCGTCGATCAAATCGCGGTGAGCACACCACCGTCACCTTCCCCTCTCCCTCTGCTGCATGCGCATGATCCCGTGCACGTCCTCTGCGTCCCGCACAACCACAGCGGCCACCATCCATCGTAGATCGCCGGCGAGCCGTGGTTCTCTGACGGTGTCGCGCAAACATTTCGTCGTCAGAAATTCAGTTAACAAACTGTAACGTTATCCTTACTGCGTTGTGTATACTGACAACAGACGCGCCACAGCGCAGTGGTTCAGTGCGCTCGTTTGCATCGCGAGCTCGCGGGATCGATCCCCCGCGGCCGCACACTTTTTCGCTATTTTCCTCGCACGCGTGGCCCCACCTAGCAGTGGCTCCCCTTGCCACGCCAGCGCGCGCTCGCCACGCTGGCCACGGGCCCCCCCGGCAGCGTGTGGGTATAATTCCTGCACGGTAACAAAAGATTAAAAACGCATATGTTTAATTTCTATTTTCTTTTAATTAGCAGAATAAATAATAAACTTTAAAATTCAATAACTTTTAATCTGTAAATCCAATAAATAAAAACTTTATATGTTTTCTGTTCAAAATTTAATAATCTTTCCAAATACCTTATTTGTGTTCTGTTTTGAGTTTTCAAAATACATTTAAAATTCAAATTTGAATAATTCAAATGTAATTTGCAATAATTCATAAATAATTCATACTAATTCCAAATAAGGCAAATAAAATATGTTTTTCAAACCATTTTGAACATTCTATTCAAATATAAAATTTGTTTCATTGTTTGAATAATTTAAATTGCCTAAATAATTTAATACTTGTTTAATTCAATTAAATTGGATAAAAGCATAACTTGCTTAATATAAAATATTTTTGAACATGCAAATTATGTTTTCAAACCACCAAAGTGTGAACTTTTCAAATGTGAATTTGAATTTATGATTTGAACAAATAAAATTCCAATAATATTTAAGCTTGTTTTAAATTCAATTAAAACTTGTTTAATATTGCTTAATTCATAATAAATTCATCCTAATTCAAATTTCAAAATGTGAAACATGTAATCCAACAAAAATTTGATGTTCTTTTCAATATAAATTTTGTTAATTGTTTTGCACACTTTAAATTGGTGAAAACAATATTTGTTTGTGTGACATGTTTAAGTAACCCAATTTTCCAAACTTAATAAATAATTTCCAAACTTGTTTTATTCCTTTTCCTTTGCATCTATCATTGTTATTTATTGTTATCTGTTGTTATCTTGTCATCATCATCATGCATGCATCATGATAACAACTATCACATAATAACTAATTGTAAATCATTTGTTCCACTTATTTCAATGGATCCTTTTCCATATGCAACCCTTGCATATGGGTCCATTTAATTTGTGCTATCATGTTAGTCAGTTTATTTTGCTGCAACTATTAACTTGTCATGCATCATCTTGATTGTGCACAATGCCATGGCAATGATTGTTTACATTCCTGTTTTGTCTGTTTGCTTTTTCTCGAATAGACGACGACGTTGAGGCAGACGACCTTTACAGCACCCCTTCTGAGGATCTAGCTCAGTACCCAGCTGTTGAGTTTGCAGGCAAGTTATCACTCACATGAACCATCGTGTTCCTTTCAACCCTGGTTACCGATACTTTCCGTTGTCTATATCTTGCTAGCCTTAGTGGTAGTTGTTTCTGTTACGAACCTATCACATGAACCCTTTAACCCTGATATTGCCTCATCACCCCTCCTACAACCCTGTTGATTGAGCCAGTGTCTTACTAGCATGCTTAGGTTGTTTTGCTCAAGTCTGTTACCCGTTACTTTTCAGTTACTATATCTTTATTATGTTCTGGGGGCTCGATGTTTAATTAATCAATCAATCATGCTAAAGTTATTACTGTTAATAATAATTTGATGATAAGGCACCGGCAGGAGGCCCTGTGTGGTTTTGAGGCCTGCTAGTGTCGACCCTAATAGGAAAAGGGTCTTGTCTACTGATCCATGATGAGCGCACTACCCGCATGTGGGAAGCGAGTATGGGCGCCCCCCTCAATTTGATTCGATTCGCATCTCGTCCAAATCATCTCATTTAGTTCGTGCTTTCTATTTGCCGCATGCATGTTTTTGCGAGCCCAGCGCAGGGTGGAACTTTTGTAGTCGGCATATAGGGGGACACGTTCTTAGAGTGCTATGAGGGTCCATTTTCTTCTGGGCTCGATTAGCCGTGCGCCCAAGGTGCTTTGGGCTTGATGCGGAGAAGAGTTGAGTTGTGTTGAGTGCCCCGCTTGGTGGGAGGCATCCCATCTGGCGGGTTATTCATACGTGTACGGCCAAATTGGTGCAACCCTGCAGGGATAATCTTCTCGAGAAGCCGTGTTTTCCGCGGTTATGGATTACTTGGTGAAAGTACTGGCTAACAAGTACTCAGGACAACTTAAACATAATGATCCAACATGTTACACCCAATGATTATCAATTTGACTAGTAATAGGATTATTGTCACAATAACTTGATTCATCTTAATCCAACTGTGTGAGTTATCCTCGGATTGCTTCTTTGGATAAGGGGCGAGATCCAGGATGGGTTTGGTTGAAGTTATCTTTCAGTTGGTTACAACCCTCGATCTTATCCCCTTTCTGATAGTTGGAAGTGATAGAATCTCTGTAGTTGGTTAGCGCAGCCAGTTGCAGCATTATATATCCCCTTCTTTCCGTTGAACCAAGTCATCTGTGCTTGTGTTGACGGGCTATACTTTGGTGAACTGTGAGTCTTGCTTGCCAGTACTTGGATGTACTGACCCCGTTGGGGCTGTGGTTTACGCAGACTACGACTACGGCTACGATGACCACCAGGATGGCTACTTCGTGGAGTTTGACGAGACTGCAGACGAGTAGTTAGCTGGACCAGGGCAGGATCCAGAACCTACGTGGATGGGCTTCGTCTTCTTTATTTTCTCCGGCTTCTTAAGCCTGTTGGATTTGTCTGTACCCAGACACCTTTGATTGCTTCCGCTGATGTAATGAATGCTATGTTGGGACATGTGTCCTCTGGATGATTGTATTTGCTATCTCTGCCTTAGTGAAGGCCATTTGCAACCTTTTTTCAATCTTTTGTGTCTTAGAGATATGTTGTGATCATCATTCGTTCAAAGCTGTTGACGTACAGTGCGTGATTGATATGAAGTACGTCGACAGTAGTGCCTATGACTTCTAGTGGATAGTTTACATCGACGGTGGAATAGCAGGGCTTGTGTTGTCGCGCATAAGCGCAGGCCTACCAGGAAGCTGGGACGTGGGAGCAGTTATGCCCCATAATCCAAGCACCTGCTATCCAGTTCGTACGATGAGTATCCCTTAGAAGCCAGGGTGCGACAAATGGTATCAGAGCCTGTCTGCCTGTAGGATCCCTTTTTACTGGTCGCAGTTGAGTCTAGAAACTATTTTGTAGCTATATAGGAAAAATGAAACGTGAGAGTAGGAATTCTGCCATTTTTCTTCTTTCCCCACCCACCCACCCTTTTTCTGGTAAGGAAGTGCAACGTTGTTTTCTGTTCTCACCTAAAACTTTCAAGTTAGGATTTCACGTGTTTTGGGTTCTCTGTAGTACCTCAGGAGTTGTTGGTCTCGAGTTTCCCCGATGTTGCTTCAATATCATGTTCTTTTCAACATCCTTTTCGTCTGTTGAACCTTGTTGTTACTTTCCACATCAGTTCTCTACCGGAGTCTAATCAAAACCTTCCCCAATCATCTGCAGATGGATCTCAGGTTCTACCCGCAGGTGGTTCGGATGACTCGCTGTGAGAGCACCGCCGGTTATCCGGAGATGCTGAGAGACATGGTTACCTATCTGGGGTTCCATTGGGCACCAGAGTACCAGGTCTACGAGCAGCAGCGAGAGTTTGACCAGACCTGCTACCGGGCTATCGTCTACATTCTGTCGGATGATGGCAGGAGCATTGCCCACCGCTACGAGGCAGTAGGTTCCACAGTGGATATGGCCGTGCAGCAGGCAGCGTACGTGAGTCTCACCGTTCTCCATGCTGACTACTGGGGGTTTGATGATTCCATCTATCGTCACATCCCCCGTGGTTACATCACGGCAGCAGGAGTTCACTTCACTGTCCACCGCGACCTGGATACCTACGAGTCTGATAGCTCCAGCCTGCACACCACTGCCCAGTTCGTGAGGCACAGTGACGCAGTTGCTTCCACACTCTCTCAGGAGTTAGCCTCAGTCAGGGAGCAGCTCCACCTTGCTCTCACCCGTCTGGCGACGTACACCACAGACTTTGTTGGAGACGAGCGCTTTGCACGTTTCACTCAGACACTTGGTTTTCCTCTACCAGATGCTGGAGGTTACGAGCCGATCAGAGGCCCACTTCTCGACCTCGGAGCTGGTTACACAGGGATTCCCCGCTATGGAGCACAGGGAGACGACGCTTTCTACTTCACCACACCGAGAGTTGCTCTCAGAGCAGTTCCTATCTACAGGGATCGTCGTGATACCTATTTCCGGGGGATTCCTCCGCACCGTATCTCTCGTCGTACTACTCACCGCCATCCTGCGTGATGAGCATGGGAGTACCGATGTATCCGTTCCTAGCTATGTTTAGTTATCCTTGTCTTTCGAACCATGTGTTGGTCTGTTGGATATTCTGATGTATTTGAACATGTGATGATGTACCTGTTGGTTATCTATTCATGCGTCGGAATAATCTATCTTTCGGTTACCAAGTCTATCCTTTTCTGTTGTTGTGCTAAAATGAATTTCTGTTCAGGATGCCTCCAACCAGGAACAACCCGCCTCCGCCACCACCAATGGGGGAACTGTTAGCTCAGATGACCCAAGTGGTGACACAGATGGCCCAGATCCAGGCTAACCAGCACCACAACCAGAATGCTCCGCGAGTCAGCATTAAGGAGTTTCTGAGTGTGGGGCCGAGAGCTTTCGTGGCAACACGTGAGCCTATGGATGCTGATGACTGGATCAGGGAGATCAACAGGGCTCTGGAGATAGCTCATGTTGCTGAGGAAGATAAGGTCAAGTATGCCACCTACCTACTGAAGGGTCAGGCAGCTACTTGGTGGGAGAACTACCAGACCATGAGAGCTGGCTATCCTATCACCTGGGGATGTTTCAAGGATGCCTTCCTGAAGCACCACATCCCGGATGGTCTCATGGAAAGGATGCGTGAGGAATTCTGCTCTCTCAGACAGGGCAAGCTGGACGTCCTCGGCTACCAGAACGAGTTCAATCGTCTCGCTCGGTACGCTGGTGACGAAGTGTCCACTGAAGCCAAGAAGATGGCAAGGTTCCGCCGAGGTTTTAACCCGGAACTGAAGTACGCTCTCACCAACATCAAGTGCAAGGACTTCGTGGAGCTCGTGAACACCGCGCTCAATGAGGAGAATGGGCGCAAGGCGTTCGAAGAGTCGCGCAAGCACTCCCGTGAGGGTGGTTCCTCCTCCAACATGACCACCCCTCCGCAGAAGCGCCGCATCTGGGTGCCAAATGGTGCTGTCACTCGGGCTCCAAATGCCCAAGCTTCTCCAGGCTTTGGTCCCCGCCCACCCAACCCATCTCAGATGCAGGGTCAGAGGATTCCAATGGGGCAGCCAAGGCCAGGTCCTCCTCGTGTCGTCACTTGCTTCAAGTGCAAGGAGACTGGGCACTACGCTGATAAGTGCACTCAGAAGCAGCTACCCCTACCTCCTCGCCCCAACACCAACCAGGCTATGGTTCGTGCTCCCCCGGCTAAAGCCTTCAACTCCAACAACAGGCCTGTCGGGAGGAACGCGAGGGTGAACCATATCAAGGCCGACAAAGCTGAGGAAGCTACTGACGTCGTTCTCGGTATATTACCCGTAAACTCTATTCCAGCTAAAGTGTTGTTTGATACTGGAGCATCGCATTCCTTTGTGTCAAAGATTTTTGCAAAAGCATACAACCTAGTTCTGGTTCCGCTAAGCAATCAAATGACTGTTCACTCTCCGGGACCGCAAATGTTGACTTCCAAGATAAGCATGGACAATGAGATCCTAATTGGAGGTCGCATATTCCTTGCTTCACTCATGTTGCTGGGAAATTCTGACATTGATGTCATCCTGGGTATGGATTGGTTGAAGACCCACAAAGCTAAAATTGACTGTGCTCAAAAGTCAATAACTCTCTCCCACACTTCAGGCCAGATAGTCTATTCTCCATATGGATCAAGTTCTGTTCAGCTGTTCAACCTCGATGCCAAACCCCTTCCTGCAATTGAAAATGTTCCGGTGGTTTGTGAATTCCCTGACGTCTTTCCAGAAGAGTTGCCAGGGATGCCCCCGGACAGAGCAGTTGAGTTCGTGATCGAGCTTGAGCCAGGTACTGCTCCAATCTCTAAGCATCCATATAAGATAGCTCCTCCTGAACTGAAATTGTTGAAGGAGCAAATCGATATGTACATGGAGAAAGGTTACATTCAGCCTAGTTCCTCCGCTTGGGGTTGCCCAACTCTGTTTGTTGCCAAGAAGGATCAAACAAAAAGACTCGTGGTTGACTATCGTCCTCTCAACGAGAAAACAATCAAGAACAAGTATCCAATTCCTCGTATCGATGATCTTTTTGATCAACTTGCTGGAGCCTCAATATTCTCAAAGTTGGACTTGAGGATGGGGTACCATCAGATAAAGATCAGAAAGGAAGATATTCCTAAGACAGCTTTCACCACTCGTTACGGTCTATATGAATACACCGTCATGTCCTTTGGTCTCACCAATGCACCGGCAACGTTCTCAAGACTCATGAATTCTGTCTTCCATGAATACCTCGACAAGTTCGTTGTGGTATATCTCGATGACATTCTAGTCTATTCCAAATCCGAGGAAGAGCATGGAGAACACCTTCGTCTCACTCTCATGAAACTTCGCGAGCATCGTCTGTATGCCAAGTTTTCCAAATGTGAGTTCTGGATTCCAGAAGTTGCATATCTTGGTCATATCATCTCCGCCAAAGGCATAGCCATTGACCCGGAAAAGGTTAAGGCAATTGTTGATTGGAAACCCCCTAAGACGGTAAAGCAAGTCAGAAGTTTTCTTGGCTTGGCTAGCTATTGCCGTCGTTTCGTCCAAAACTTTTCTAAGATTGCCAAACCTCTCACTGATCTCACAAAGAAGGAAAAAAAGTTCGTTTGGACTCCACAATGTGATGAGAGTTTCAACCTCCTGAAGACTAAACTCACTTCCACCCCAGTTCTGGTTGGCCCAGATACCACCAAACCTTTCCAGATATTCTGTGATGCATCTCTCCAAGGCCTAGGAGCAGTTCTTATGCAAGAACGTCAAGTTGTGGCTTATGCTTCACGTCAGTTGAACCCACATGAGCAAAACTATCCCACTCATGATCTTGAACTTGCAGCAGTTGTGTTTGCCCTCAAGAAATGGAGACAATACTTGTTGGGTAACAAAACTGAAATCTTTTCCGATCATAAGAGTCTGAAATACATCTTCACTCAGCCAGATCTGAACCTCAGGCAAAGGAGATGGATTGAGAAGATTAAAGACTTTGATCTCACCATTTCTTACACTCCAGGCAAGGCTAATGTTATGGCCGATGCTCTCAGTCGCAAATCCTATTGCAATAATCTCATGATCATGGAAAGCCAACCTCCACTTCATGAAGAATTCCAGAAGCTGAACCTTGGTCTTGTCCCTGAAGGATACCTTGCTAGCTTGACAGCCAGTCCAACTCTCGAGGACAAGATTCGTTCTGAACAACTTCGTGATAATGAAATCAAGAAGATTGTAGAGCACATCAAAGAGGGCAGTGATAAATTCAAGTCCTTCTCAATTGATGACAAGGGAACTGTGTTCTTCGAAGGACGCATTGCAGTTCCTCAGATTCAAAGTCTCAAGGATATCATTCTCAAGGAGGCTCATGAAACTCCTCTATCCATCCACCCTGGAAGTACAAAGATGTACCAGGATCTCAAGACTCTGTATTGGTGGCCTGGCATGAAACGTGAAATTGCTCAATACGTTTCTGAATGCGACGTTTGTCAACGTGTTAAGGCAGTCCATCAGAAAACAGCAGGTCTACTCCAACCTCTAAAATTCCTGAGTGGAAGTGGGACATGATTGAAATGGACTTCGTTACTGGGTTTCCAAAGTCCAAAAAGGGCAACGATGCAATCTTCGTTGTTATTGATCGTCTCACTAAGGTTGCTCACTTCTATGTTGTAAAGGAAACTATCTCAGCTAGCCAGTTAGCAGAGCTCTACACAGCAAAGATTGTTCCTCTTCATGGTGTTCCATTGGAAATAAGCTCAGACCGTGGAAGTATCTTCACTTCTCATTTCTGGAAGAGTTTTCAAGAAGCATTGGGCACCAAACTTCTGTTCAGCACAGCTTATCACCCTCAGTCTCAAGGGCAAGTCGAAAGAGTCAATCAGATTCTCGAGGATATGCTCAGAGCATGTGGTCTCTCCTTTGGCATGAAATGGGAGGATTGCCTTCCATATGCTGAATTCTCCTACAACAACAGCTACCAGGCAAGCCTAGGCATGGCACCATTTGAGGCACTGTATGGTCGCAGATGCAGGAGTCCAATCAATTGGTCTGGAGCTGGTGAACGTTCACTTTTAGGCCCTGACATTGTTAAGGAAGCCGAGGAGAAAGTTTGTATCATTCGTGACAATCTCAGGATTGCTCAGTCTCGTCAGAAGAGCTATTATGATAGCAAGCACAGGGATATGATCTATGCACCTGGTGATAAGGCATATCTCCGTGTAACTCCCCTCAGAGGCACTCATCGTTTCGGTGTGAAAGGAAAGCTCGCACCAAGATACATTGGTCCTTTCAACATTCTCTCGAGGCGTGCAGAAAATGCTTATCGTCTTGAACTTCCAGAAAAACTATCCAAGGTGCACGATGTGTTCCACGTGTCACAACTCAAGAAGTGTTTCAAAGATCCAGATCGTGCAGTTGATCATGATTCCATTGAACTGCAAGATGATCTATCTTATGAGGAGCACCCTATTCGTATTCTCGATGAGACCGAGCGTAAGACTCGCAACAAGAGCACCAAGTTCTTGAAAGTGCAATGGTCGCATCATTCCGATAAAGAGGCAACGTGGGAGACCGAAGAGGATCTTCGCAAGAAGTATCCGGACCTTTTCTCTTCTCCGTAAGGAATCTCGGGGCGCGATTCCTTCAAGGGGGGGGGGCGTTTTGTAACATCCCAAGTATGAAACATCCCTTAGAATGTTTGATTTATTGTTTTATTTCAAGCAATGCATCATGTCATCATTTCATTGCATTTGTTTTATTATTGTTTGCATTGTTACTATTTGTTTTGCATCTGTTTTATCCTGTTTTCTTAATCAAACTCAAACAAATTTCAAATGGGTATTTTCATACTTGCTCTGTTACAACTCTTGGAATAAAAATAACAAATAAAAACAACCATTTTTATTCTTTGTTGATCACTTCTCAAATTGTTGGTTTTAATCAAACCATTAATCAATCAATTAATTCAATCCATAATTCCTAAATCATCTTTTAAAATGCAAACCAAGTTTCAAATCAGTACTTATTTGAAACCATAAATTCACCACCCAATTGCACTCTTTAAATCATTTTAAACCTAGGGGTAACCCTATTCAAATGCTTGTTTTCAATAAGGGTTGTTAATATTAAAAATATCCCAAATTTGGTTTCAAATACAAACTATCATTTTAAATCTCAATTTTTGAAATCCAATGTTGGAATATGGTTTCTAATTTCCTAACTAGCTTAACTAAATTTTTCTGAAATTTTTACTAAATAAAACCTTAACAATTTCTTCCAAAAGCAAAGCTACAAAAAAAATAATAACAGAAAAAATAGAAAAGCAAAGAAAACCAGCGCGCGCGCGACACCTAGCTACCCCAGCCCAACCTATCTACCGCGCGCGCCAGCCCAGCCCAACTAACCCCCCGTACCGCTTCGCGATTCGTGCGGGACCTTCTTTCTGGAGTACGGCAGTGCATCGCCGAGCGCCACCGCACCCCCGCGCGACTCCGGCGGCCGCCACCTCACTCCCCTCGCCTATATAACCAGCCCCTAGCCCCTGGCAGGTGCCCTAGCTTCTAGGGTTCCTCGCTCCCCGCGCCGCGCCGCCAAATTCCCTCTCTGTCGCCGCACTCCCCTCTCTGAATCCAACCACCGGCGGCCACCGACTGAAGATCTACGCGCCGCCGTCGCCATGGCGCTCATACACCCCACCTAAACCTTGGAACCACACCTCCTCTCTCTCATCTCTCTGCTGGACCTCGAATTGCCACGGGTAAGCCATCGTTTCTCCGCCGCGGTTCTCGCTTCCTCCGGCCACCGTGGCGACATAGTTTCTGAACCTGACGTTCTCACCTCCGTTGCAGATCCTCTCGATGCCGGTTGAGCACTGGAACCGCACCGCCTCCATCCCTTCTTCGCGTTGGACACTTGATCGAGCACGGAGGAGCACGGGATCAACGGCGTCGTCTTCGTCTTCGCCGCGGCCACCGTCGTCAGCAGGACGTCACCGTCGATCAAATCGCGGTGAGCACACCACCGTCACCTTCCCCTCTGCTGCATGCGCGTGATCCCGTGCACGTCCTCTGCGTCCCGCACAACCACAGCGGCCACCATCCATCGTAGATCGCCGGCGAGCCGTGGTTCTCTGACGGTGTCGCGCAAACATTTCGTCGTCAGAAATTCAGTTAACAAACTGTAACGTTATCCTTACTGCGTTGTGTATACTGACAACAGACGCGCCACAGCGCAGTGGTTCAGTGCGCTCGTTTGCATCGCGAGCTCGCGGGATCGATCCCCCGCGGCCGCACACTTTTTCGCTATTTTCCTCGCACGCGCGGCCCCACCTAGCAGTGGCTCCCCTTGCCACGCCAGCGCGCGCTCGCCACGCTGGCCACGGGCCCCCCTGGCAGCGTGTGGGTATAATTCCTGCACGGTAACAAAAGATTAAAAACGCATCTGTTTAATTTCTATTTTCTTTTAATTAGCAGAATAAACAATAAACTTTAAAATTCAATAACTTTTAATCTGTAAATCCAATAAATAAAAACTTTATATGTTTTCTGTTCAAAATTTAATAATCTTTCCAAATACCTTATTTGTGTTCTGTTTTGAGTTTTCAAAATACATTTAAAATTCAAATTTGAATAATTCAAATGTAATTTGCAATAATTCATAAATAATTCATACTAATTCCAAATAAGGCAAATAAAATATGTTTTTCAAACCATTTTGAACATTCTATTCAAATATAAAATTTGTTTCATTGTTTGAATAATTTAAATTGCCTAAATAATTTAATACTTGTTTAATTCAATTAAATTGGATAAAATCATAACTTGCTTAATATAAAATATTTTTGAACATGCAAATTATGTTTTCAAACCACCAAAGTGTGAACTTTTCAAATGTGAATTTGAATGTATGATTTGAACAAATAAAATTCCAATAATATTTAAGCTTGTTTTAAATTCAATTAAAAACTTGTTTAATATTGCTTAATTCATAATAAATTCATCCTAATTCAAATTTCAAAATGTGAAACATGTAATCCAACAAAAATTTGATGTTCTTTTCAATATAAATTTTGTTAATTGTTTTGCACACTTTAAATTGGTGAAAACAATATTTGTTTGTGTGACATGTTTAAGTAACCCAATTTTCCAAACTTAATAAATAATTTCCAAACTTGTTTTATTCCTTTTCCTTTGCATCTATCATTGTTATTTATTGTTATCTGTTGTTATCTTGTCATCATCATCATGCATGCATCATGATAACAACTATCACATAATAACTAATTGTAAATCATTTGTTCCACTTATTTCAATGGATCCTTTTCCATATGCAACCCTTGCATATGGGTCCATTTAATTTGTGCTATCATGTTAGTCAGTTTATTTTGCTGCAACTATTAACTTGTCATGCATCATCTTGGTTGTGCATAATGCCATGGCAATGATTGTTTACATTCCTGTTTTGTTTGTTTGCTTCTTCCCGACTAGACGACGACGTTGAGGCAGACGACCTTTACAGCACCCCTTCTGAGGATCTAGCTCAGTACCCAGCTGTTGAGTTTGCAGGCAAGTTATCACTCACATGAACCATTGTGTTCCTTTCAACCCTGGTTACCGATACTTTCCGTTGTCTATATCTTGCTAGCCTTAGTGGTAGTTGTTTCTGTTACGAACCTATCACATGAACCCTTTAACCCTGATATTGCCTCATCACCCCTCCTACAACCCATTGATTGAGCCAGTGTCTTACTAGCATGCTTAGGTTGTTTTGCTCGAGTCTGTTACCCGTTACTTTCAGTTACTATATCTTTATTATGTTCTGGGGGCTCGATGTTTAATCAATCAATCAATCATGCTAATGTTATTACTGTTAATAATAATTTGATGATAAGGCACCGGCAGGAGGCCCTGTGTGGTTTTGAGGCCTGCTAGTGTCGACCCTAATAGGAAAAGGGTCTTGTCTACTGATCCATGATGAGCGCACTACCCGCATGTGGGAAGCGAGTATGGGCGCCCCCCTCAATTTGATTCGATTCGCATCTCGTCCAAATCATCTCATTTAGTTCGTGCTTTCTATTTGCCGCATGCATGTTTTTGCGAGCCCAGCGCAGGGTGGAACTTTTGTAGTCGGCATATAGGGGGACACGTTCTTAGAGTGCTATGAGGGTCCATTTTCTTCTGGGCTCGATTAGCCGTGCGCCCAAGGTGCTTTGGGCTTGATGCGGAGAAGAGTTGAGTTGTGTTGAGTGCCCCGCTTGGTGGGAGGCATCCCATCTGGCGGGTTATTCATACGTGTACGGCCAAATTGGTGCAACCCTGCAGGGATAATCTTCTCGAGAAGCCGTGTTTTCCGCGGTTATGGATTACTTGGTGAAAGTACTGGCTAACAAGTACTCAGGACAACTTAAACATAATGATCAACTATTTCACACCCAATGATTATCAATTTGACTAGTAATAGGATTATTGTCACAATAACTTGATTCATCTTAATCCAACTGTGTGAGTTATCCTCGGATTGCTTCTTTGGATAAGGGGCGAGATCCAGGATGGGTTTGTTTGAAGTTATCTTTCAGTTGGTTACAACCCTCGATCTTATCCCCTTTCTGATAGTTGGAAGTGATAGAATCTCTGTAGTTGGTTAGCGCAGCCAGTTGCAGCATTATATATCCCCTTCTTTCCGTTGAACCAAGTCATCTGTGCTTGTGTTGACGGGCTATACTTTGGTGAACTGTGAGTCTTGCTTGCCAGTACTTGGATGTACTGACCCCGTTGGGGCTGTGGTTTACGCAGACTACGACTACGGCTACGATGACCACCAGGATGGCTACTTCGTGGAGTTTGACGAGACTGCAGACGAGTAGTTAGCTGGACCAGGGCAGGATCCAGAACCTACGTGGATGGGCTTCGTCTTCTTTATTTTCTCCGGCTTCTTAAGCCTGTTGGATTTGTCTGTACCCAGACACCTTTGATTGCTTCCGCTGATGTAATGAATGCTATGTTGGGACATGTGTCCTCTGGATGATTGTATTTGCTATCTCTGCCTTAGTGAAGGCCATTTGCAACCTTTTTTCAATCTTTTGTGTCTTAGAGATATGTTGTGATCATCATTCGTTCAAAGCTGTTGACGTACAGTGCGTGATTGATATGAAGTACGTCGACAGTAGTGCCTATGACTTCTAGTGGATAGTTTACATCGACGGTGGAATAGCAGGGCTTGTGTTGTCGCGCATAAGCGCAAGCCTACCAGGAAGCTGGGACGTGGGAGCAGTTATGCCCCATAATCCAAGCACCTGCTATCCAGTTCGTACGATGAGTATCCCTTAGAAGCCAGGGTGCGACACCCTCGGGGTTTTCTCTTAGATCCGACTTTAATTGTCGGCTCCACTTCGTCTTCATCACTGGCGGACTCCACTTTGCCGTCGGTTTCTTCTTCTTCGTCATCTTCTTGTTCTGGATATCATCAAAGTTATAGTTGGAAAATGAAGGGGTTATGATGAGCTTAAAGGAACCAAATAAAATCCGGAGAGCACCTTCGTCCGAGTTAACGGCTTCTTCTTGCTCCTCTGGACTCTCGGAGCTAGGGGAAGTGTTGATCTTCCAAAAATCATCATCAGCCTGAAAAGTATCAGTACAAGGGTCATCAACTGTATCGAGTGGAAAGAGCAAAGGTAAAGACGTCAAAATTGGATCTTCACCTTGGGGGCTGGGTTCTCGAGTGTGAAGGGCTCTAATCCGGCTATGTTCCGGATTACCTCAAGCTTTTCTGTCAGAAAACCCTTGATAGTTTTATGAGTGTCACCAGCCGCGAAGCTGTTGTCAGAGTACCGGAGCGGGTCTGTAGATTGCCCCGAATACTCGCACATCAACTTTGTGCGGATGGAATTGGGTTGAATCCGGAAATCGACCCAAGTCTTCACCAGGTTGAGCCCGATGAGACCTTGGGCCGTGAGAGTGGTGATTTTGGCTAGCAGAGGTTGAATTGCCTCCCTGTCCGAGTCAGGGGCAAAGGCACTAAATTTCTCAGAGATGTCAAGAAGGCCCTCTGAGTAACCCGGCAGTTTCTTTTGGCCGGGTGGGGAGGTGTCTTGGCAGTAAAAGTATGAGAGCTGCCAGTGCTTGACATGGGAGTTAAGGGTAAGGGGTGGCATCAGAGAATTCTTGCAGCGCTGGATAGAAACCCCGCCGCAAGCGAGAAGCGCCCCGTCACCGCTTTCGCGGCACGGTTTGCACTGGAAAAGCTCAACGAAAAGAGCCAGACTTGGCGGAGTGCACAAGTATGACTCGGAAAGGACGATAAAGTGGGAGATATTTAACACAGAATTAGGACCTATGTCAAAAACACGAAGGCCATAGTGGCTCAAGACGTCGCGGAAGAAGGGGTGACCCGGAGGACGAAAGCCCCGAGTCACGTGCTCTACAAAGCATATTACCTCATCCTTTGCCGGCGTAGGCCGGGTCTCCTTGCCCGGAACCCTCCACTGGATATCCTCTTGAGGAGGAAGAACTCCCAGCTCGACCAGCTCCTCCAACTTGGCCTTGGTGACCGTAGACCGCGCCCAGTTGGCGGATATGGAGTTGGTGGTTTTGGCTTTAGTCGGAGTTTTTCCCTGCTTCTTGGGAGCCATGTGGTTGACCTGTAAAGCACAAGGTAGAAGGATAAAAGGAATAAGACACGGAAGCTGTGAGCCGGCCAAGTATCGGCAAGGTAATATCGAGACACGAAAATTGCGTATTATCCGGGTGTCAGTCTGAAGAGTGGGGTTCAAACTATCCGGGTATCGAGTATTATAGCAAAAATTATGGGGATCTAAGCGTTGAAAGAGCTTTTGAGGACGATGGATGGCTGCACAGGCACTTAGTGCGAATAAAAGGAACTGGAAAGGGGAGGATTGGCCGGGTGACTGAGACAAAGGCGGAAATTTTGAGTGGTTCGAGCCCAGATTGGAGGTTCCGTTTCTAGATTTGCGGTAAAATTAATGAATGTGGGCGATAGGAAAACGCAACAAAGTCTATATCCCACGTATTGGAGGGGTTAGAATGAACACAAGCGATCTAATGCGGCATGACCAGGAAAATGGCCGGCGGGTTGACCTAGATCTAGTTTGAAGAAAATCAAGAAATTGCGGAGGTTAATTAATGGGAATGGGAATCTTACTGGAGGAGGTTGAAGTGAAGCTCGACGAAGGCAAATCACGCAAGATTGGTGTCCCTTTGCGGTTCCCGACGGGCCGGTTGGAGATTTGCCGGTGGATCTTGGCGGCGGCGCGGAGTGAGCTGTGGCGGAGCGCAGCCTCCGGCCAATGGGCTCCGGTGATGCACGCGGGATTTCCGTGGTGGCGCTCGGTGAGGATGAGCACAGAGGGAGAAAGGAAGAGGAATGGGGGAAGTGAGCCGCTGGGGTTAGGGTTACCCCTACGAGTATATTTATAATGGTTTATGCGGATAAGTTTGGCTCCGCGAGCGGGAGCCGGGGATTACGGAGTAACGTCTATGTGTTTGAATTTTGCGAAATATGCTTTAAGTGTTGAACGCGATATCTGGGCAGAAATAGGAAGGGGATATTCCTCATAATGTCAAGAGCAATTATCGAGTAAAGTGCAGGATTTTGACGCTTCTATCAGGGTTTAGACCCGGAAAGCTAAGCCGGGTATTTGGAGAAGAGCCGGGTTACCATATGGCCACCATGGAGTTGGGCCTAGCCATTTATCAAAGCATCTTAACCCGGCCTCTATATATTTGTGAGATTGGTATTTTTGCAGGGAATAGCGAGCACTTCAAGGAAGAATCCGTGAAGCCCAAGCTATTCTGGGGACTACTGATGGAGGGATAATAACCCGGTAGGCCAACTCCAAGGCGTAATCCGGCCCAAAGGACTCTGTGCAGGATCCGGCTAAGGATAAAGAAACTTCCGGAAGGCCCAAGTTTGTAGGCCCAGTAACCCGGATTGTGGGTTACGGTGAAGGAAAGTTAGGGTTTGTGCGCCGTGTCCGGATAGGATCCAGGGTGCGCCTTGGAGGGTAAGCCAGGGGGTACGGGTGCTTTATAAACCGACCCCTAGGAGTAGTTGATTACGATCCAAGAACCCTAGTAGCACCGCTTGATATCGAGCCTCCCGTGTAACCCGAGAGTGGAGTTGTTATATTAAGATCGGAGACTCGGCGACTTTGATTGCCAGCTACCAGATCGATTACCATCATGTTTTCCTCTGAGCTAAACCATCTCCCAAACGCCTGTGTCGTCTTGCCCCAAGATCAGTTACCCCCGGTAACGTCTGCCGTGATTATCCCACGACAAGTTCTCCCTGGTGCCGAAAAGCACATCCATCCAGATGCGGCCGATAGGAGCACAAGATACTCCTGGCACAATGCCATGGAATGTAGTCCGACTTGGTAGCAGCATGTTCTCGGCAAGGCCGAGCTTCTCCATGGTATCTTGGTACATGATGTTGATGATGCTCCCGTTGTCGATCAGCACCTTGCTGAACTTCACGTTCTTCTTGGTCCCCAAGAAAGTGGGGTCCACTACCAGAGCGTATGTACCTGGGTTGGGCATTATCTTGGGATGATCTGCTTTGGACCAGACTATCTCCTGGTCGCACCACTCCATGTAGTGAGGCACAGATGGCATCACGGCATTCACCTCCATTGCGCGCCTGCGCTAAAACTGCTTGTCATCCGGCTCAGTGGTGAACACCATATAGCTCTCGTGGTGGTCCTGGTACTGGTTCCGGTCTCCAGCACCACCATCGTTGTTGTTGTTCTGTGTCGCACCCGGACTTCTAAATGATACTCGCCGTTCCGTTGATAAGTAGTAGATTGGATTACGGGGCCTACCGGCACCCGCGTCCTCTTACGAGTAGGCCAACACACGTATGTGTGACAACCAACCCCTATCTGTTCAGCGTCGACGTAAACCATCCCATAGAAATCAGGACACTACCATTGACGTACTTCATACCATACACACATGGTACGTCAACGGTTTGTAACAGAATGATAGCACAACATATCTCTAAGACACAAAAGATTGAAATAAGTTGCAAATAGCTCTCACTAGAGCAGAGATAGCAAATACAATCATCCAGAGGACACATGTCCCAACATAACATCATTACATCTCAGCGGAAGCATTCAAAGGGTATGAGTACAGAAAAATCCAAATAGGCTTAAGAAGCCGGGAATAAAAGGAAAACGGAGCCCATCCACGTAGTCTCGGATCCTGCCCGGGTCCACTAACTACTCGTCAGCAGCCTCGTCAAACTCCACGTAGTAGCCGTCACTGGGATCCTCGTAAGCGTAGTCTGCGGAAACCACAGCCCATAAGGGGTCAGTACATAGACGTACTGGCAAGCAAGACTCACAGTTCACCAAAATGTAGCCCGTCAACACCAAGCACAGATGCCTTGGGTTCAACGGAAGAAAGGGGATATAAAAGATGCTTCAACTGGCTGCGCTAACCAACTACAGAGATTCTACCACTTCCGGCTAACAGAAAGAAGATAAGATCGAGTATTGTAACCAACTGAAAGATAACTTCAAGAAAACCCATCCTGGATCTCGCCCCTTATCCAAAGAAGCAATCTGAGGATAACTCACACCGTTGGGTTAAAGATGAATCAAGTTATTGTGTCAATAATCCTATTACTAGTCAAGTTGTTAATCATTGGGTGTGAGATTGTGAATCATTAGGTTTAAGTTGTCCTGAGTACTTGTTAGCCAGTACTTTCACCAAGTTAACCATAACCGCGGAAAACACGGCTTCTCGAGAAGATTATCCCTGCAGGGTTGCACCAATTTGGCCGTACACGTATGAATAACCCGCCAGATGGGATGCCTCCCACCAAGCGGGGCACTCAACACAACTCAACTCTTCTTCGCATCAAGCCCAAAGCACCTTGGGCGCACGGCTAATCGAGCCCAGAAGAAAATGGACCCTCATAGCACTCTAAGAACATGTCCCCCTATATGCCGACTACGAAAGTTCCACCCTGCGCTGGGCTCGCGAAAATATGCATGCGGCAAATGGAAAACACGAACTAAATGAGGCGATTTGGACGAGATGCGAATCGAATCAAATTGAGGGGGGCGCCCATACTCGCTTCCCACATGCGGGTAGTGCGCTCATCATGGATCAGTAGACAAGACCCTTTTCCTATTAGGGTCGACACTAGCAGGCCTCAAAACCACACAGGGCCTCCTGCCGGTGCCTTATCATCAAATTATTATTACCATTAGCATTAACATGATTGATTGATTAACATCGAGCCCCCAGAACATAATAAAAATATAGTAACTGAAAGTAACGGGTAACAGACTCGAGCGAAACAACCTAAGCATGCTAGTAAGACACTGGCTCAAACAATAGGGTGTAGGAGTGGAGGTGAGGCAATATCAGGGTTAAGGGATTCATGTGATAGGTTCGTAACAGAAACAACTACTACTATGGCTTAGCAGGAATAGACAACGGAAAGTATCGGTAACCAATGTTGAAAGGAACACAATGGTTCATGTGAGTGATAACTTGCCTGCAAACTCAGCAGCCTGGTACTGAGCTAGATCCTCAGAAGGGGTGCGGTAAAGATCGTCTGTCTCAACGTCGTCGTCTATCCGAGAAGAAGCAAACAAACAATGCAGAAAGATAAACAATCAATATCATGGCATAGTGCACAATCATGGGATGATGCATGTCAATTTAATGGATGCATCAAAATAAACTAGTTGACATGGTAACACAATTTAAATGGTCCCATATGCAATTGGATTGCATATGGAAAAGGTCCATTGATTAAGTGGAAACAAATGATCTATAATTGATTAACATGTGAAAGTTTGCTTATGGTGATGCATGCATGATGATAACAACAAAATAACAACAATAGATGCAAGTGGAAAACAAGTTTGGAAATTGTTTATTAAGTTTGTAAATTTTGGGTTACTTAAAGATATCACACAAGCATTTGTTGTTTTCATCAATTTAAATGGTGCAAAATATATAACAAAAATTCATATTTGAAAAGAATACAACATTTTAGTTGGATTACATGTTTCAAATATTGAAAAAGGAATTAGGATGAATTTATTATGACTTAAACAATATTAAACAAGTTTTAATTGAATTTAAAACAAGCATGAATTTTATTTGAATTTTTATTTGTTCCAAACATAAATTCAAACTCACATTTGAAAAGTTTATACTTTTCTAGTTGGAAAACATATTTTGCATGTTTAAAAATAATTTAATTTGAGCAAGTTATGATTTTAGCAAATTTAAATGAATTAAACAAGGATTAAATTATTTAGGCAATTAAAATTATTCAAATCCTGAAACAAAATTTATATTTGAAAAGGTTATTTGAAATAGCATGGAAAGCATATTTTATTTGCATTATTTGGATTAAGAATGAATTAGTTATGAATTTTAGCAAATTGCAATTGAATTATTTGAATTCAAATTTGAATTGCATTTTGAAAATTCAAAACAGCAAACAAATGCTACCAATAGGTAGATAATTGAATTTAGATCAGCACACATATTTTATTTTCATTATTTTGAGTTATAAAATAAAAGTTATAAAGTTTTTAAAACTAGGGACCAATCTGCAATTTTTAAGGGCTTGGATTTGAAAACAGAAAACTGGAAAAACGTTTTATACCGCGCAGAAACATACCCAGGGCACTGCCAGGGGGCCCTGGGCCTGCGCGTGCTTGCGTGGCACGTGTGCGGCTGACAGGGGGCCCTCCCTGTCAGCGCTGCGGTGAAAAAAAGGGGTGGGATTTCTCCCGCGAGCCAAAGCTCGAACTCGCGATCTCCCTGTGCGCGCGCTGTTCTCTGAACCAGTGCGATGTGCGTGCGTTTCTGTCAGTTAACAGGGCGCGGACAGGTTGAGGTGTTGCTCGTGGATCTGAAGTTAACTGACGCGCAAAACCTTGTCTGAACTTTGACAGTTGCCCGGGGGCTCAACGGCGGCGATCACCGTGTGCTCGAGGTCGAGGTGCGCGTGTGCTGCGGTGATGAAGTGTGAGCTCGCGTGCGCGTGCTTGCGGGCAGGTAACAGAGAGGAGGAGGAGGTCACGGTGGCCTCACCGGCGTTGTCGCGGGAAGCAGAGGTTCGAGGGAGCTCCCGCGGCGGCGAACGGCGCGGTCGTGGACGGCGTCGCCGCTCCAGGGGTTCACCGAGATCGTGGAGGTGTCCAAACGGAAGAGGAGCAAGTGGGCGTTTAATTTCTGGAGCTAGGTGGGGTGGAGGAGTGCCATGGCAACGGCGGCGGTCGGAGATTCAGACAGTTGCTTCTCCGGCGACCTGACAGAGAGGGAGGAAACGCGGCGAGATGAGA
Source organism: Alopecurus myosuroides (assembly GCA_028641055.1). Lineage (NCBI taxonomy): Eukaryota > Viridiplantae > Streptophyta > Magnoliopsida > Poales > Poaceae > Alopecurus > Alopecurus myosuroides. The sequence continues at coordinate 294,390,118 of CM054058.1, read as the reverse complement.
GGGAAATAGCGGCGGCCTCGAGGGGCGAGGGGGTCTAGGGTAGCTAGGGATGCGGCTGTGCCCTAGGGGGTCTTAAATAGGCCACTAGGGGAGCTCCTGGCCGTCGCTGCCGTGCGCTGCCGCCGTGGCACCACGGAGATGGCTGCCGTACGCGAGCACGATGATGGAAAAAAAACGAATCGGTACCGGGCTGCGCGGTAAGTTAGGGGAGTGGGCTGGGCTGGGTAGGCTAGCTGCTGCGCGCGCGTTTTTTTTTTCCTTTTTCTTATTTCTGCTTTTCTGGGTTTTTTTTTTGTAGCAAACTAGAAATGGAAGAAATAGATAGGTTTAGAGTTTGCGAAAATTTTGAAAAAAAATTGGGTGTGCTGTTTAGGTCAACTACAACCATAAACCAATTTTGGAATTCAAAAACATTTGAATTTTGGTGCTGTTTGGAATTAGTTCATATTTGAGTGATTTGAGTATTAAAAATGATTATTGAAACCAAAATTTTAAATAGGGTGACCCAAATGACTTTAATTGGAAACAATGAGTATAAAATGTTTTGATTATTTTTATAATTTCAAATTGTTGTGTTGTTTGAATGTTTTTGGTTTGAATTTGAATAATTTGATATTTAATTGATTAATATTGGAAACAATGTTTTTATTAGGGTGACCCCTATTGATTAAATAGAACAAATGTGATTAGAATTTGTTTGGTATTTTTATAAATTTCAAATGAGGTGCTGTTTGAAGATGCTTTGAATTTGAAAGCAATTTGGAATTACTTAATTGAAATAAAAGCACCATTTTATTAGTTGATTCATTATGAAATAATTGGAAACAAAAGGTTGTTTGAATTGAACTTTTATTTGAAAAAAAATGTTGTAACATGACAAGTATGAAACACATCATTTGAATTTGTTTGAAATTCAATTATGAAAACAGAATAAAACAGATGCAAAACAAATAGTAAACAAATGCAAACAATGAAATAAATATGATGACATGATGCAATACTTTAATTAAACAGGAAATCAAACATTCTAAGGGATATTTTCATACTTGGGATGTTACATTCTGGTTGGCATTGTTGTTGTTGCGGTTGTTGTTGCGGGTGTAGTAGTTGTTGTGGCGGTTGTTGTTGTTGAAGTTGTGATTGTAGTAGTAGTTGTTGTTGTTCCAGTTTCCTCCCTGAGCTACCATGTTCACGTTCTCCCTCCTCTGGTTCTCAGCTGGCCTGGGAGCAGCTGCCCAGATAGGCTGCACAATAGAGCCTGAGAGCGGAAGAGGAGGAGGAGGAGGCAGCTGACCAAAGCCCTCGCTCTTGATACTGTCCCACCAGCTACACTGCCAGGTAGTGTGATTGGCTGGCCTACTTGGATGCCGAGTATGGAAGCTACACGATCCATCCTTCATGTTCTCAAAGATGAACCTTGCAGGATCTACGGATCCCTGGGGAGCATTTGGGCTGCTGGGGAGCATTGTACTGCTTCTTGAAGTTCTGGCCCTGAGTCTGGTTTTGCCCGTATTGGGCTCCAGCAGTTTTTTGCCTTTGGCTGCTCCCGGCGGCACCCTGATCTTGAGTAACAACAGCTACATGGTCAGACCCGTAGTGGATATCTAGACAGTCTTCTCTTCTCTTGTTGCAGAAATCCTGGCGGTCATGGCGCCGGGATCCATCATGGTGCCTCCTCTTGGGCTCGAAGGAATCAAGCAAAGGCTGAGTAGGGTCACCGAGAGCATACATGTCAGCAATCTTGATTGTCTCGGCGAGGGTACTCGGCATCTCCCTCTGCAGTTTCTACCACAGCATGCTGCCATGTCGGCAGCCTTGCGCAAACCGGGCAATAGCTTGTGACTCATTCACACCCTCACAGGTGTTCCTCAGAGTACTCTACCGAGTAAGGTACTCCCGGTCAGTTTCCTCTTCTCTTTGCTTGCACGCCGAAAGCTACTTCGGCCTGTTTGACCTCTTGTAGGTGCTGGTGAAGTTGCTGATGAAGGCTTCCGAGAAGTCAAGCCAGCAGTTGATGCTGTCATTCGGCAGATTATTGAGCCAGATCCGGGCAGGGCCCTCCAGCATCTGGGGCACATACTGAACATCCCATCTCCTGTTGCCACCTGCGACGTACACGGCAGTCACATAATCATTCAGCCAGTTGTCTGGCTTGGTGCTTCCATCATAAGTCTTGGTCCCTCTAGCCAGCTAAAACTTGGACACGGGTGGCTCCCCCATGATCCTGGGACCAAAACAGCTTGGCCCGGGTGGGCCTCTTGCTTCTATCTCCTCGGACCGGTAGAGCCGGTCCAGCTTGTATCTTGCATCACTTGGCTCCAGCATTCTTCCTCCCAACCGAGTTGCGAGATCTCTTGGGTCGGCGTACCAGGCTCGCTCCATTGCCGAGTACCCATCGTTGTAGAGGTCTTGAGGCACAGGTCCGGGTTGAGCAACCGGGTTGGCCACAGCAGCAACCACATTCGGCTGAACAACATGTTGGTCTTGGTTAGCAACATGCTGCCGAGACGGGCCCTCTCGGTTTCCTCCTTGCCCCTCTTGACGAACTCTAGCGGCCTGATGGCCAGTACCTCCAGCGTTGTGTTTTTGGCCGGGCTGCCGCACTACAGCGTGCTGTTTTCCGGCGACAGCAGGGTCGTACACCTGCATCTGTTTGTTCCTCCTAGTGTTCACACTCTGGGTCCTCTCTCCACCGAGAAGCGGCGATGAGGCCTGGTCCATGGATATTGCCCCATGCGAGTGAACAACATGACAAGCACCACCTCCCGGGTTGGCCTGTCGAAAGGCCTCATTCTGCCTACCCGCTTCCAGAACGAGCTCATTGAGCCTCTCATGCTATCTAACACGAGCCTTGCCAGTGAGATGCGGCAACTCAGCAGCAACTGCTTCTGCAGCTCTAAGTGTTTTTGCAGGGGAACAATATTTCGGCATTCCAGCTGTGCTTTGACTGGCAGACTTGCTAGCTGTTCTACCATCTCTAGCTAGCTCAGCGCCTAAGTTGCGCCGAATAACCCCTATCTTGCTAGGATTTCTAGAAATAGGAGTAAAGCCATGCGCCCTATTGTACCCATTTTGATGCAAGTTAAGCTCAAGCCTAACCTTCTCCAGCTCCTGGGCCTCCTGCAGCAAGGCGAGTCGCTATTGCTCGAGATGCGCCCTCACCACAGCCGGATCCACGTCCGTGGCGATAGGCATGCCGAGATGTGCGACACCAGCACGAGCAGCCGGTATCACGGTCGACATAGAAGGATCCACGTAACCAGGTTGGTTCCGTGGCATGTCGTAGGGCTTGTGACCCCTGGGAGCAGCCGGCTCCTCGATGACTTCATCCGTAGTGGCCGCGCCCTTCCCGGAGTCGACGACCGGGCCCGTCATCATCACCTCCACACTGCCCACAGAGCAACCCGCTGGCTTCCCGCGGACAGCGAGAACAACAGGGGGATCCTCAGCGACGAGCACCACCTCGGGGTACTCGCGGATGACGGTGGTGGCGACGTACACCAAATGCGCCCCGAAAGAAAGGACGGAGCCACCTGCAGGCAAGGGCCTGCCGCCGAAATCGCCGGCGTTGTCGCTGACGAAGTCGAAGGAGCCGAATATGTGGACAAGGCCACAAACCACGCGCTCCCTCGACGGAGAAACCGGTCCCGTCCGAATATGCACCCCAGCCAGCGCCTCTGCTGGCCCCACGGTGGGCGCCAACTGTCGTGGTGTGGAGAAGACAGATGCCATAGGGTGGCTAATGTTTGGGGCCGATGGACGCTGTAGGTATTCGGGGAGGGATCGCACGTCGAGTAGACGCGCTCAGAAACACTACAAACACCAAGATCTACCCAGGTTCGTGGCCCTCGTGTGGAGGTAACACCCCTACTCCTGTCTACCTCTCTGTATAATGCTCAACCGAGTAGCGAAGTTACAAACACTCTCTGTCCTACTCACAACCGGGTAACCAACTGCAAGCTCTCTCTCTATGTGATGCTAAGACTCGCAATAAATGCGCCTGGATCCAACGTCCCTCGCGCAGGAGGGGGATGGCCACCTTATATACTGGTGGCCAGCGAGTAAACTACACTTAAAAGTATATGAAGTGACAACACCGTTGTGCAAAAGTCATATGCCTCCGTGTTCCCGCTGACGCCGTGCCGAAAGTCGTCGCGCCGTCCGCCTGACAGGTCTTGTCCACCCTGTCAGGCCCTTAGGGTAGTTCGCTGACATGTCCTGCCCCCCTTGTTAGTGACAGGACTTGACAGACGCCTACCCACACTGTACCCATGCCTCAGCACAGATAATCATGCTCCTAGTAAGTTGAACCGCACGCCTGTACGGCTGCGGGATACGCGGGATCTCCCACAACGGCTCCATTGACTTTGTGCACGAGTAGGATAGCCTCATGTCTACTCGAATCACCTGAATTCTACCCGGTCGGTCCAGAACTTCACTTGTTATCTTCTCTTGGCCTTCAATACTTCCCACCGAGTAGCGCCAACCGGATAACGAGTACCCAGGTAGCCGTCTACCCGGCAAACCGTACACTGATCACTGTTTTCCCACCAGTCTTACCCCTACTCGAGGGTAGCCCCCTGACAGGCGGATACGGTGGTAAGGGTAGAAGAGCCAGCGATGGCGTGTGGTAGGTCCCCCGTCAGCGTAGGGGGTGGTGGAGCGCCATAGGAAGCATATGTTGAAGCAGTCGGAGCAGCATGATAGGCATGTGTTGGCTTGCGGGGTGTGAGAAACACAGGGGCGCCAGTATGTGGACGAACATCAGGCTGCCAAGCACCGGTATACGTCGGTGGAGCGCCGAGGGAAGATGGAGCAGACCAGAGCATGGGCCACGCCTGAACGAGCCCTGTCCAGGGGTCGTTTGGAGGCCGCCAGGTTGGAACCACAGGAGGAGCACTTGGAGCCGGCGCTGAACTTGGAGGCGGCGGAGGCGGCGACCAGGACGCGGGTGGCCGGTATATAGGGTTATGCCACGATAATTGGGGCTGGGACACTAGCCCGCTGGTGGAGGAGGCACTGCTGGGGAAGGTGTTGCTGGTGTGGGCGGCTGTGGTGGTGCGAGAGTAGAAGAAGAGTCTACGGCGGTGGCGGCTTTGGCGATAAGAGCGGCCCGACTCTCGAAGTAGTCGGGCGGCGGCGGAGGAGGAGGGGTGGGTGGCGGAGCCATGACCTAGGATCGGATATCTGATACCATAAAAGACGATATGCGGAAGTATTGCTTTGTATTGATAGATTTGATGAACCGGTGATTAGAATGAGCCATGGTGGGTTGTTTATATAGTAGACTAGACTTGGGAGCTAATAATTCTAATAGAGGTAGACTTGGACTACAATCCTGAACTACCAAATAATAACATATACATGATATACTCTAACAGTCATTCGCTGTGTGTTGCAACTCTCTCTAGATAAAGGCTTCTAGGACATCATTCTTGCGTCAGACTTTTTATCTATGTTTCAACGCATTTGGTCCTTGGAGGTCGATTGTTCTGGTGTGGGTGCTGTTGAATCTGACATCAGTCTTTGGCGACAGGTTTTCGCTCCTAAATTCAAGCACTATGGGCGCAAGATCAATACCGCTGCTCCTAATCTAGCTTGTAATTATGATGCTTTGGTTTGTAATTTATCAGTTGATGTTATTCCGGAGTGTATCCAGGAAGTACTTTGTAATGATGTTACCTAATCAATAAAGTGTCGAAGTTCTCTTAATGAAAAGGCTTCATCGACATCTACTTCCGCTACACGGTGTCTATAACAAAAAGATCTAACTTAGTTGCATGTACTTCCGCCACACGGTGTCTGTAACAAATAGATCGAACTTTGTTGCATGTATCCTTCATAGACTAGATCTTGGTTGTTACGTAGTGAGACGCAATTTTTTGTTTTTCGTATGCGTAAACCTACACGCCGTACCTCCCCCAACCAAGGAAAAGTACTAAAACAGTTAATGAAATATTGTATCCCTAGGTTTTTTTCCTTCCGTCAGGCTGTCTCGATGGCGAGTCTCCATGCCAAAGTTTAATTCCGTTCCCCTCTGGGATTCCGGCTCCGATCCAATCTCCAGCCAGGCCTGCGAATACAAGTTGGGGGCTATCTCATTGTTAGATCGCTCGGGTCTTGCATGGATTAGGGTTGCGGCACCATGGCGGGATCCTTGTCTGCATCGAGCGATGGAAGGGAACGAATAAGCCCAATTGCTGGACGTGATGTGGAAACCACAAATTAACACTTAGGGGAAGAAGGAGGTAACAGTTCGTCTTCTAGATTCCACGAAAATAAACCGATCGATTCCTTGTTCGACTGTCTCGATATTGGGGAGGATGAATTTGATGATCTGATCCTAGAAGAGGATGAAGAAATCAAAACAAGCACGCGGTGGCTTGCCGTCACGAGAGTAAATTGCAGGAAGGGTTTTAGCCATGAATCCTTGTTCAACCAGATGTACAATGCGTGGAACTCGGCGATTGGAATTAAGATGAGATCGGCATGTCCCGACCTCTTTGTGATCCAATGTTTTTGCTTGGCAGATTAGGAAAAAGTCATAGAAAAAGGCCCATGGCTATTTCCGGAGTGGGTGCTCGTTACAGCCCCGTATGATAGACTGTCGGATCTGATAACACTAGAGTTGGAGTTCATGGAGACATGGATCGAAGTGCATAAACTCAAGGATGCGTACCACAAGATAGATGTAGTCACAAAATTAATTGGCCGTGCGGCAGGGGAAGTGGTAGTTGTACAACTCAACCCTCCTGGCATCTTTCAGGGGGATTATATCAGAGTTAGAATTAAGCAAGATGTAGGAAGCCTCTGACCAGGTTCGCTTCAATCTCCATGGCAGGAAAGAGGTACCTGTTTGCAGTTAAATATGAGAAATTGGGGCAGCTTTGTTATGCTTGTGGCCTCATAGTGCACCAGACAAAAGAGTGTGGCGATGGGGTTTATGAGGAGAAGTCGCTGAAATACGGGGACTGGATATATGCTAATAGTGGAGTTAGAGGAAGGGGTACTGGTATAAGTATTGCGGGTGGTGGAGGTGCGGTTGGCCACGATGAGTATAAAGTTAGTGAATCTGTTGTCAGTGCAGGAGGAAGGGGAGCTGGGAGAGGACATGGTCGTGGGAGCTATGTGGATTGGCATTCTCATCCTGAACGCAGGAAAACGGCAACTGATGTAAGCCTAGACAAAGAACTAGCGGACACTGCGACTAGTCCGATCAAACAAACCGACGAGGTGATGGCTGAGGCTGAAAAGAATGCCAGGAAGCGGTTGGCTTTCGAAAAAGAAAATGAAAGTATCACAGATAAGCAGTTGGATGCGGGCAGGAAGGTAAATAACTTGGAAGTAGCTGTGAGTTTCAAGTCCAAACAAGATCTCATGACAAAGGCAAACGAAAAGTCAGTAGAAAATCTTGTGAATAGCGTTAACTCAACCCCGGAGAAAGTTCAGCAACCTAAGAGATCGAAGACAAAGGAAGGTGACTCGGATAATGAAACAGAGATATCGGCAACCTCGGATGACGAGGTTGACCGGATGCAACGAAGATCCTAAGCTATAATTGTCGTGGTCTGAAGAAGTCCACGACAATCCGGGCACCGCGGAAATTAATACTGTGGTGGTGTCGGGATATTATTTTTCTGTCGGAAACCCATCTTGATGAGTGGCCGGCGGAGTGTCTTCGGCCGTACACTGGGGATGGATTATAAGGAGATTTGTAGTAGCGACGGTAGGAGTGGTGGTCTCCTGTTGCTATGGAAAAAGGAAGTTGTGGTTACATTGAGATATAAAACTAACAATTATATTGAAGTTATTGTGGGGGAGAGTCAGGCTAATGTTTTGCGATTTACGGGTATGTATGGCGAACCTCGATGACAGGACAAGCACCTCACCTGGCAAGCACTTCGTGAGCTGCATGGGGCGGTTCACCTCCCATGGCTTGTGATGGGCGATCTGAACGAGATTCTATACCAATTCGAGAAAGTAGGGGGCAACCCCAGACCCGAACATGCTATGCGTGAATTTGGTTGTGCTCTACAAGACTGCGGTCTGGAGGACTATGGATATGTGGGCGAGAAGTTTACATGACACAGAGGGAAAATCATAGAACGGCTGGACCGTGCAGTTGCTAACGACCAATGGAAAAGAAGGTTTTGTGGCGCTATTCTTCAGAATGTAGATTATGGGCGATCTGATCATCGGCCAATTTTAATGTGCCTAGACGGAGAGGCACAAGTTGAGTTAAAGGGGCCAGAGGTTCTATGTTTTGAGGCAAAGTGGATTAAGGAATCTCAGTTCCAACAGGTTGTCGAGAATGCTTGGGCTCGTTCCTCGAATAGAGATGGCGGTGGGCTGGCGGGCAAACTGACCTCGGTTCATAAAATGTTACAAGTATGGGACAAAACGATTTTGAGAAAGGAGAATAGGAAAATGGCATCGGTCCAGAGGGACCTGGAATGTGCTGCAGCAGGGCTCCTGACGGACAGTAATATCCATCTACAAAGTGAGCTTGCCCGGGAGATGGAGTTTCTTCTCGAGCAAGAGGAAGTTCGATGGGCTCAGCGAAGTAGGATTAATTGGCTGCAACACGACGACAAAAACACCAATTATTTTCACAACTTTGCTAATGCTAGGAGGAAAAATAATATGATCAAAAGATTAAAGGAAGATTCAGGTGTGTGGAGAGAGGGCAGTGCAGTGTTAAATCCCATGATATCGCAGTATTTTGCAGGCCTGTTCTCAACTGAAGTGGAGGAACCCGATCCTTCGGTCCTAGAGAAGGTGCTACCAAAGGTAATAGAACAAATGAATGCCGAGTTGCTGAAACCTTATTCTGCGGAGGAAGTGAAGAAGGCATTATTTTCTATTGGTGATATGAAAGCCCCAGGCACGGATGGTCTACACGGGATCTTCTTTAAAAAGTGTTGGAATATTCTGGGAGAGGAATTAACCGTGGAGGTTCTTCAGGCTATTAATGAGAAGGTAATCCCTGCGGGGTGGAATGACACTGTGATTATATTGATACATAAAGTTGATGAACCTGAGAAGATCACTCAGTTCAGGCCCATTAGCTTATGCAATGTTCTCTATAAGGTGATTTCCAAAATGATTGTGTTCAAACTCAAACTTGTACTTGATGATATTATCTCTCCGGTCCAGAGTGCTTTTGTTCCCATACGGCTAATTTTAGATAACATCCTATTGGCCTATGAGAGTCTTCATACAATCAAAAATAAGAAGAAGGGACAGTGGGGCTACTGTGCGGTCAAGCTGGATATGCATAAGGCGTACGACCGGGTGGAGTGGAATTTCTTAGAAAGTATGCTTCATCGGTTGGGCTTTGATCCAGATGTGGTTGTACTTCTGATGTCTTGTGTTCGATTAGTGGATTACAAGATTCGGTTCAATAGTCAAGAGACAGAGGAGTTTAGCCCAAGTAGGGGACTCCGGCAGGGAGATCCTCTATCCCCCTACCTATTTCTTATTTGTGCAGAAGGGCTATCAAGTCTACTGGCTCATAGAGAGGAGGTTCGTGGTATCGAAGGAGTTAAGGTTTGCAAAAATTCGCTATCAGTTTCTCATTTACTCTTTGCTGATGGTTCCTTAATCCTTATGAAAGAGGATATGACTAATGCAACCTCATTGAAACAGGTTCTTGATCAATATTGTGCAAGTTCAGGACAGTTGGTTAGCGAAGCAAAATGCAGTACTTTCTTTAGTCCTAATGTACATGTGGAGACAAAATATCATGAAGGAGTTGGTCAGAAAGCTCACAGCTGTGTTCCCATCACACTTCCAGATAGGCTTCACTTCAATCCACTTGGTGAACTTGTCCACCATGACCAAGATGTGAGTCATGTTGCCTCTACCTGGCTTGAAAGGGCCCACCATATCCAAGCACCATACTACAAAGGTCCAAGTGATAGGGATAGTCTTCAACTCGGAAACTCGCATGTGAATCTTGCTTGCATATCTCTAGCACCCATTGCATTTTCTCACTAGATCTTCTGCCTGCTGCGAGGCGGTGAGCCAAAAGAATCCATGCCGGAACGCCTTTTTTACCAGAGCCCGAGATGAGGCATGATTCCCACATTCTCCTTGATGTATTTCTCTTATGATCTCTTCTCCTTCTTCTGACTCAACACAGCTTTGCAGTACACCAGTAGGTAGATCTCCTTTGTGTCTGCCTGGCTGTGACCTCGTCACTCGGCAATGCGCCATCCATTAGAAAGGATAATACGGGCAGAGCCCAACTCGGTGTCTCCCGGATAGGAAACACTGGTTCATCCACTTCCATTGAATCAGCTACCATGACTTTCTCCGAGTTGGAGACGAGTCCCCGAGTACTGATAAATAATCCCCTCGATGAATGCGACAGTCCCCGGGTTTGCAGAGGCAGTCCCCGGGTTGGATGGAGCAGTCCCCGGGTTCTCTTTTGAGCCCTCCCAATCGATCTCCATAGGAATAGCTTCTGAGTCTAGCAGACCTGGAATGTATATTGACTCCGAGTTGGGAGATGGATTGATGGATGGCTTCCTCAAATGCTCCAGAGCAATCCCAGGCGGGATGAACCGCCGAAAAGATCCCAACTTGGACAGAGTATCCGCTGCATCATGAATGTGATGAAACTCACACCCATCAAAGAATCCAGTCATGCTCTGCACCAGGAACCAATAAGACGCCATGTTGGCATCCAAGGCATCCCAAGTCCCCGAGACTTATTGAACTACCAGGTATGAGTCACCATAGCAGACAATCCGCCGAACTCCAATTTCCTTGGATACTCTCAGGTCGTGTACCAGTGCTTCATACTCGGCTACATTATTGGATGCCGATAAGTGGATCTGCAGCACATATCTGAGTTGATCTCGCTTGGGCGAGGTGAGCACCACGCCAGCACCGAGCTCTTCTTTTACTTTGGAGCCATCAAAATGCATCTTCCAGAAATTGGTTTCCGGCAAGGGAGGCTCATACTTCATCTCGGCCCAATCCACCAAGAAATCCGCCAGGGTTTGTGACTTGATTGCTTCTCTTCTCGCGTACAAAGGGGTGTACGCGGCTAGCTCAATTGCTCATTTGGCAACTCGTATCCTTGTTGCCCATGATCTCCGAGATGGGAGAAGTGCTCACCACTGTGATGGGATGCTCTTGGAAATAATGCTTGAGCTTCTTGGCACCTAGGTAAACGCCGTATGTCATCTTCTGGTAGTGTGGGTAATTCTGCTTGGAGATGGATAGCACCTCACTGAGATAATATACTGGCCGCTGCACGGTCTTTCCTTCCTCTTCTCGTTCCACTACCACCACCACACTGACAACTCGGTTGGTGGCTGCAATATAAAGCAGCATTGGCTCCTTGGGCAAAGGGCTTGCCAAGATGGGAGCGCTACCCAGCATGGTCTTGAGTTCCTTGAAGGCCACATCAGCTTGTGGTGTCCAGATAAACTTGTCACTTTTCTTCATGAGCTGATAAAGAGGCAGCGCCTTCTCGCCCATTCTTCCCAGAAAGCGGCTAAGAGAAGCCAGGCACCCGGTAAATTTCTGCGCATCCTTCAGTGATCTCGGCAAAGACATGCTCTCTATAGCTTTTATCTTTGAAGGATTGGCCTCAATGCCCGAACTGGATACCAGGAAGCAGAGTAGCTTGCCAGCCGGGACGCCAAATGTGCACTTGGTTGGATTCAGTTTCATCTGGTATTTGCACAAGCTGGCAAATGTTTCCTCAAGATCTCTCAGCGGAGTGTGTTTTTCTTTCGTTTTGATGAAAATGTCATCTACGTACACCTGCACATTCTTGCCTATCTGGTCATGCAAACACTTCTGCATGCACCTCTGATAAGTATCCCCAGCATTTCTCAACCCAAAACACATGACAACATAGCAATAAACCCCGTACGGGGTAATAAAAGCAGTCTTTATTTGATCAGCCGGGTTCAGAAGAATCTGGTGAAAACCAGAGTAGGCATCAATGAAAGACAAAAGTTTGCACCCGGCAGTGGAATCGATCACCTGATCTATGCGGGGTAGCGGGAATGGGTCCTTGGGGCAGGCCTTGTTCAAGTCGGTGTAGTCCACGCACATGCGCCAGGCTACAGCAGCCTTGGGATCCTCCTTCTTCTTCTCCACCATGACCGGATTGGCCAACCAATCTGCAGGCAGCACCTCCATGATAAATCCACTTGTCAGCAGCTTTGTGATCTCGTCACCAATAGCTTTCCTTCTCTCAGCCGCAAAGCGGCGCATTGCCTGCTTGACCGGCTTGGCATCAGGGCGCACATGCAACGAGTGCTCAACCAACTCCCTCGGGACACCCGGCAGGTCCTGATTGGACCATGCGAAGACATCCCGATTCTCATGGAGGAAGTGGATGAGCTCGCTTTCCTATTTCTCCTCCAACCCGGCACCGATGATGGCCACACGCTCCGGGAACTCCGGGTCAATCTGCACTTTCTTTGTCTCCTGGGAGGCCTGGAAGGTGGCCCCATACTGAGAAATCGGCATGCCACGCATACCGACTTGAGCTGCTTGGGCCATAGCCACCACCTCATGTATCTTCTTCTTCTCGGCAGCAATGACCATGGACTCGGCAAGCCGAGATCCAGCAGATGCACACTCCAGGGAGCGCTTGTAGTCACCCGTGATGGTGATGATGCCATTGGGACCAGGGATCTTCATCTTCAGATAGCCCGCATGAGTAGAGGCCATGAACTTGGTCAGAGCAGGTCTGCCGATTAGAGCATGATAAGGGCTCTGAAGATCAACCACCTCAAACTGCAGGCACTCGGTCCGGCAGTTCTCCCTGGTGCCGAAAAGCACATCCATCCAGATGCGGCCGATAGGAGCACAAGATACTCCTGGCACAATGCCATGGAATGTAGTCCGACTTGGTAGAAGCATGTTCTCGGCAAGGCCGAGCTTCTCCATGGTATCTCGGTACATGATGTTGATGCTGCTCCCGTTGTCGATCAGCACCTTGCTGAACTTCACGTTCTTCTTGGTCCCCAAGAAAGTGGGGTCCACTACCAGAGCGTATGTACCTGGGTTGGGCATTATCTTGGGATGATCTGCTTTGGACCAGACTATCTCCTGGTCGCACCACTCCATGTAGTGAGTCACAGATGGCATCACGGCATTCACCTCCATTGCGCGCCTGCGCTAAAACTGCTTGTCATCCGGCTCAGTGGTGAACACCATATAGCTCTCGTGGTGGTCCTGGTACTGGTTCCGGTCTCCAACACCACCATCGTTGTTGTTGTTCTGGTTGGCATTGTTTTTGTTGCGGTTGTTGTTGCGGGTGTAGTAGTTGTTGTGGCAGTTGTTGTTGTTGAAGTTGTGATTGTAGTAGTTGTTGTTGTTGTTCCGGTTTGCTCCCTGAGCTACCATGTTCACGTTCTCCCTCCTCTGGTTCTCAGCTGGCCTGGGAGCAGCTGCCCGGATAGGCTGCACATTAGAGACTGAGAGCGGAAGAGGAGGAGGAGGAGGCAGCTGACCAAAGCCCTCGCTCTTGATCCTGTCCCACCAGCTACACTGCCAGGTAGTGTGATTGGCTGGCCTACTTGGATGTCGAGTATGGAAGCTACACGGTCCATCCTTCATGTTCTCAAAGATGAACCTTGCAGGATCTCCGGATCCCTGGGGAGAATTGGGCTGCTGGGGAGCATTGTACTGCTTCTTGAAGTTGTGGCCCTGAGTCTGGTTTTGCCCGTATTGGGCTCCAGCAGTTTTTTGCCTTTGGCTGCTCCCGGCGGCACCCTGATCTTGAGTAACAGCAGCTACATGGTCAGACCCATAGCGGATATCTAGACAGTCTTCTCTTCTCTTGTTGCAGAAATCCTGGCGGTCATGGCGCCCGGATCCATCATGGTGCTTCCTCTTGGGCTCGAAGGAATCAAGCAAAGGCTGAGTAGGGTCACCGAGAGCATACATGTAAGCAATCTTGATTGTCTCGGCGAGGGTACTCGGCATCTCCCTCTGCAGTTTCTGCCACAGCATGCTGCCATGTCGGCAGCCTTGTGCAAACCGGGCAATAGCTTGTGACTCATTCACACCCTCACAGGTGTGCCTCAGAGTACTCTACCGAGTAAGGTACTCCCGGTCAGTTTCCTCTTCTCTTTGCTTGCACGCCGAAAGCTACTGCGGCCTGTTTGACCTCTTGTAGGCGCTGGTGAAGTTGCTGATGAAGGCTTTCGAGAAGTCAAGCCAGCAGTTGATGCTGTCGTTCGGCAGATTATTGAGCCAGATCCGGGCAGGGCCCTCCAGCATCTGGGGCACATACCGAACATCCCATCTCCTGTTGCCACCTGCGGCGTACACGGCAGTCACATAATCATCCAGCCAGTCCTCTGGCTTGGTGCTTCCATCATAAGTCTTGGTCCCTCTAGCCAGCTGAAACTTGGACACGGGTGGTTCCCCCATGATCCTGGGACCAAAACAGATTGGCCCGGGTGGGCCTCTTGCTTCTATCTCCTCGGACCGGTAGAGCCGGTCCAGCTTGTATCTTGCAATACTTGGCTCCAGCATTCTTCCTCCCAACCGAGTTGCGAGATCTCTTGGGTCGCCGTACCCGGCTCGCTCCATTGCCGAGTACCCATCGTTGTAGCGGTCTTGATGCACAGGTCCGGGTTGAGCAACCGTGTTGGCCACAGCAGCAACCACATTCGGCTGAACAACATGTTGGACTTGGTTAGCAACATGCTGCCGAGACGGGCCCTCTCGGTTTCCTCCTTGCCCCTCTTGATGAACTCTAGCGGCCTGATGGCCAGTACCTGCAGCGTTGTGTTTTTGGCCGGGCTGCCGCACTACAGCGTGCAGTTTTTCGGCAACAGCCGGGCCGTACACCTGCATCTGTTTGTTCCTCTCAGTGTTCACACTCTGGGCCCTCTCTCCACCGAGAAGCGGCGATGAGGCCTGGTCCATGGATCTTGACCCATGCGAGTGAACAACATGAGACGCACCGCCTCCCGGGTTGGCCTGTCGAAAGGCCTCATTCTGCCTACCCGCTTCCAGAACGAGCTCATTGAGCCGCTCATGATGCCTAACACGGGCCTCGCCAGTGAGATGCGGCAACTCATCAGCAACTGCTTCTGCAGCTCTAAGTGTTTTTGCAGGGGAACTATATTTCGGCATTCCAGCTGTGCTTTGACTGGCAGACTTGCTAGCTGTTCTACCATCTCTAGCTAGCTCAGCGCCTAAGTTGCGCCGAATAACCCCTATCTTGCTAGGATTTCTAGAAATAGGAGTAAAGCCATGCGCCCTATTGTGCCCATTTTGATGCAAGTTAAGCTCAAGCCTAACCTTCTCCAGCTCCTGGGCCTCCTGCAGCAAGGCGAGTCGCTGTTGCTCGAGCTGCGCCCTCACCACACCCGGATCCACGTCCGTGGCGATAGGCATGCCGAGCTGCGCGACACCAGCATGAGCAGCCGGTATCACGGTCGATGTAGAAGGATCCACGTAACCAGGTTGGTTCTGTGGCATGTCTTAGGGCTTGTGACCCCTGGGAGCAGCCGGCTCCTCGATGACTTCAGCCGCAGTGGCCGCGCCCTTCCCGGAGTTGATGACCGGTGTCACATCCCAGTTTTTAGACCCTTGATCTGTGCTCAAGAAGACAACTATTAGGGCCAACAAAGTAATGTTTACAACAACATGATTGTTTTAAATAACTTGTGTTATGATCCTAATCATATTTGCAACATAAGTTTTGTTTCATTATAAAACCAACACCTTATGTTTCTGAAAAATATTCCTGATATTTTTCCCTAATGTCTTCTTATTAATACTTGAGTGGATTTTCTTTCCAAGACTTGGACCATTCTTGTTTGCATCTTAAAACAAACTTTTAACCTTGTTGGATCCAAGAAAACAAGTTTCCAAGATGATCTATGAAGGTTTTCTTTTAACTTTCCTATAGAAAACAATTCCTGAAAATAAAGCCAAGTACCTGTTTTCTACCATTGTTTTCACCAAGCTAGAGATTGTTATTTTATGATTTCTTGACTTCTAATTAATCCTTGTTATATGTACTACAAATCCATAAGCTCACTTTTATTTTGGGATAAATAAAAACTATCTTTTGCTTGTTGTTTTTGTGGTATAAAATTAAGGCAGTTTTTAGAAACAGATAAAAACAGAAAGTATACCTTTTTCCACATTGTTTTCATGGCCTTAAACTATTTCAAAATTGTGTCCAAAAGTTGTTTCTGAAAGTATATAACATGGTTAACAAGTCCATGTTTTGAAAACAAATTTTGGACAGCATTTGAACCCTGAAAACAACTCCAACTTTTGCTATCTCTGTCTGCTGTTCCAGTACTTAGAAAAATTCAGAAACTGCCTAACTGAATTTTTCTGACAGAACAGTGATTACACTTTTAAACTTGATGATGGATCTTTGTGTGTACTGATCCAAGCATAGCCACTTTGCCATTTCTAAAGCAATGATACTAGGCTTCTAGAAGGTGGCATTGGATCCCCATTTGGCCGGCTAGGGAGGGAATAGAGTGAGGTGGAAGTTGACTAAATGGTGAGGTCACACATAGTGGTTGGAATAGTTGCATTTTCACTTTTGCCCATCCCTTGGCCGTTACTGTGGCCTTGCTCACACCCTTGTACCAATATTCACCTCAGGGCACCAGTTAGAAGCTAGGCCACCCGTGGAGAAACCCCAAGGGGCAAGGCAAGCCCATGCCTTTTGCCAAACGAGCACACCCACTTTGACTCGAGCCTACACAGCCCCAGAGGGCAAATCCTCACGCCCTGCACCTCCTCACAACTCCCTCTGCCTCCCCAAAGCAAAGTAGACACCAGCCCGAGCCCTGGAGCGCTCCCGAGCCGTGCCCACGCGGCGGTCACCACCACGGGCACGACACGGTGCAGCTCGGCCCGAGCTCTCTCGTCCCCTCCCACTGGCTTTGATGCATTCCCCAACTCCCCCTGAGCCTCCCTGACACTTACTCGTGTCTCCTTGTGCACAGGACACCGCCGCCATTCACCTCGCCGCCCCCGGACGCCCCGCTCGGCGCCGCCTCGACACGCCGTCTCCGACGCCTGGACCGCGCCCCTCCACCGCCCGGGCCCTAGTACCCTTCCCCGACCCCGAGCCATCCCCGCCGTGCCCCAGGGTGAGCCCCTCGCCGTCGCTTTTTCTTCCCGTGCGCGATCGAGTTGAGAGACAGAAGACAGGGAGGTACGACGACGCGCGGGAGCGTTGATCCCGCGATCAACGGCTCCCGTTGAAACCGGCCTTTTTCCCGCGCAGCGTGCGCGCGCGCGCAAGCGCAGCGGGCCAAGCTCGCGCTAGCTGGGCCGCGCCCGCACAGATCCGGCCCACCCACAGTTTCCTGTATTCTTTTATTTTTTTTGACAGATCTGAGGCATTTACTTTAGGCTTGTTAAAAATATAAAGACTGCACAATAAAATCTGAGAAAAATCATGGGCATACATACATGAAATCCAAGCCATGCCAAAGTTGCAGATCTGGTTTTGGGCAAATATTTTGGACACAATGACTGTTTTGCCACAGACTATCTCTGAGAATGTTTTGGACATAACTTTTAAAATATATAATCAAATGGAACAAACTCAACTGATCTGGATAGGTATTGAAAATATCTATCCAATAAGCCAAACCTCACATCAAGGATAGTTGTATAATGAAAATGCCATCCAAATTGCTAAAGGACCAGTAGCCTTTTCTTTGATTTTTATAAGGAGTTTAAAAATGAATTTTGGAGCAAACCCAATTGGATGAGTTTGGTATTGAGTGGATCTACCTTATCCTAGCTTAGATTAATTTTTTGGGCTCTAGATTATTTTTGGTGGACAGATCAAGAAACAGAAGCTTTTCTGTTTGGACTTCTTTATTTGTTTTTGTTAAAATGAAATGCTTGGTTGACTTAATCCTTGTTCCTAGGATGAAGAGATGTGTTGAACCTTGTTATTAGGTTGTTTCCTTGCAGTACATCTACCACACAAAGTGTGTGCATGTTTGCAATATATTATGGCTAAAGAAGTAGCATATGTGGTTTCACTAGATTATTTATTTGATGTTTTGTGTGAAACCAACTCCTTGTGTGCTTGTTACCTATTTTTGTGCTATGATTGTGTTGAGTCCAGTACCATTTTGGTACTGTGATTTATATGCTACTATCTTCATTAACTTGCATGTGATCTTATAGCAAAGCAATGAGTAGCATTTGTTATTGTTCTAGTGTTTATTCTTTGGGATTATTGTGAGAGCTAGATCTTGTGTTATACCTTGATAATTTTTGTGCTATGTTTGCTATAGATCCAGTACCATTGTGGTACTGTTATTTTGATGTTTTTTTCTCTGATAGCTTGCATGTATTTTTTAAGGTGAAGCATGTGTAGGTTTTGTTATTCTTATGCACTAGTCTTGTATGCACTAGAATAAATAGCATTGTTTTATTTATTTTGCTTACTAATTTTTGTCATGAGTAACCAGAGGCTTAGAACCTCATTTACCTTGATTTTAAATGGGCCCATAACCCACTGGTCCCATTGCATCTTGGTTGTGGATGAAAATTCCCAACTATGCACATGTGAGAAATTAACATGTTTTCTTTATGTGGTGATAGGACTATTTTCCACCATGGAAAAGATAATGGTTTGTTTCACTATGCCAAGTGAGAAGTTTATTTATTATAATTATCTACTAGTATGTTAGGTGTGATCCATTTGTTAGCATAATATTCCTTAGGAGTATCTTGTTAAGAGATTATTCACTATTGAGTGCTAAATTAAATTGTTTGCAAACAAAATGAATTCCTTTTGATTGATAGATTGTTTGTGGATGATTTTAAATTGAGTGTTTGGATTTTTGAAAAGGTTTAGATAACTTTTCTTTTGTTGCATAGCTACTGGTTGTGTAAGTTATACCTTGCTTGCTTGCTAGTAATTGTTTAAGAAAAACATAAATTGCTAGAATTAATTTATGCATGCTTAATAGTTGTTTCATGGGATTGTTTTGATGTTGTGCTTGCTAGCATGTGTAAGTTTTGTGTACTGTTATTAGGTACATTTTATGATCATGACTTGCTTGTTTAGAATTAAGCATCATAGTAACATTGTTTGCTTCTCTAGTGTGGAACTAGTGTCCCCACTAGAAAATGGTGAATTTTGCTCTAGTGTTGTCATTTTTTTGTCTTATGAGTGTATGAGTTTATTATAGCATATTTATGAAGTTATTACTTCTGTTATGATGCCATGAATCATTTAGTTTCTTGTGCTATAGTTGTAGAATACAAATATTCCTTATAGCATGTTTGTATAGAATTTCCATACTAGTATGCTATGAGTGCAGTTTTGTTTTTATGTTATTTAATAAGATTATTGTCTTGAGTGAAGATTGTGTTTTAGACTATTTTTATGAATAGATTCATTGGTGATTAGCTACTGGTTGGTTGCTAAATTTTCATGATTGATGGATTCCAAAACTTCTAGTAAACAATAACATAGTGAATAAATAGTCTATTCAATTGTGGTGTGTTTGCTTGTTGTTTGGATTTTCTTGGAATGTTTTACCTTAGCATGTGTTTATAATTGTGTTATTATTGTGCTTAAGAGTATCTTGTGAAACTAAAACATCCAACTAAAATCATGAACGCATCAAGTGATAGTTGCTTGTGGTGAGTAATACCCACTGCCATGGGTATAATTCTGTCTGTTTGTTTTACCTTAGCAACCTAACCCTTTTCACCCACAAGCTATATTTTTAGCTTCTTATATATCTTGTTATGAGAGTGGTACACCACTCCATATATGGTATGTATGATGTGGGATATGGTTTTCTAAACCATACTCAGTGCCTGACGACAGTTTTGGACCGTGAGAGTTATGTGAGATAGTTTTCGCGTTATTGTTTCGAGAGAACTCGAGAATGAACAATTGTTGCTGTATGGGTTTCTTAGCTTAGTTGTTTGTCTTTTAGACCTGAGTGTGTGTCTTTTATTTCCTTTACTACGCTAGAACGCGAAGAAGGAGAAGAAGCAGTTGTGGAGCTGTGCGTCAAGTTCGATTTGCTTCAAGGCCAGGGACATTAAGAGACTTGAGGCAAGCATCCTGATTGCTTGCTGATACAATACTTACCATTATATATCATGCATGTTTTACTTCTGAAGTTTTACCAAAAACTTGATTATCAAAACTATTTTTGAGGTGGAAATTACTACTATACTATATTATAGGTTACTATCATGCCAGTAGTTAAACTTGGTAATACCAAGCCCATAGGCCACCTTATGGTATTTATTACCATCAAATATACTAGTCCCTAAGTGGACACCCTAAAATTGTGATTTCTACAAAACAAAGGCTTTACGGAAAAGCCCGGAGAAAAGGCGGATCCTTGTTCTCCGGAGGAATGTGGAAGTGGTCATTTTTGAGAAAGTGGTGTTTTCAAAAATGACACATAACCTAGTCTTCGCCGGACAACCTTTACCGTACTGCCACCCTACCCCAACATGGGCACGGGGCTTAACTTGAAGTTTGTTCTTATTAGTGTGTGCTATCTCACTTGCTATAAGGGGCGTCGTACCCTCGAACCGAATGTCGTCAAAACTCCCAATGTTGAGGCATATAAAGTGTGGGATTAATTTTCCCTCCGGATGCATTCATTGAGGCTCCTGGCTAGGCAGGGTGGGACTTGATGCCGGGGAGAACAACCTCAATCGAGAGATAGGCATATACTAGCTTGAACATAGTGGATGGTTATGATCAGATACCTGATGTTTACATACTGTTGTTATAGTCCGTGGTTGTTTCACGGGAGGTGTACTGGATCTGGTGGATGTGTACACCTCTGCAGAGTACAACTTTTTCGAAGAAGCCGCGTCCTCGGATATGGACAGTTGAATGGCCATGTAGCTAGCATTGTGTCAATGTTTTCAAAAAGAAGTTTTTGAAAGGGAATTTTGGAAAGGAAGTGTTGAACTTGTGAAGTTCGGAAAGGAATGGAAACTTATACCGTGGAGGTATCGTCGATGATGAAAAGCCAGATGATGTTATACAAAACAAAATGTTTTGCAAAGAAAACCTTTTCTACTCTAAGCAAGAATTCTGGAAGCTGATTCCAAGAAGTTTTGCAAAGAGAAAATATTCTTTAACAAAGTTTTACAAAACCTCTTGTACATGCGATATCTACAAGAGAAATAAAACTATATTATTTTTCTTCTGAAGTATCTTCTTCAACGAAGATACAGATTAACCTGACTGCAACTGTGGTGTCATCTTATATGAACACCATTGATAGTGAACCGTATTTATAGCCTACCTATTCCACCATATAAGCATATTTGCATGTTGGTAAGTGACATGATGGATGTCTTGCTGAGTACATTCAAATGTACTCATTATGGTTTCGCCCCTGGTATCTACTTATCAGATTTGGAGAAGGAGCCTCCAAAGGAGATCTACGAAGAGAAGTACGGAGCTGACGGCTTTGCAAACTAGGATCGTCTCCGGGTCAGCAGCCTGTAGGTTAAGGCATGACTTGGGCTCATCTACGTTGTGTTTTTATTTGTCTTCCGCTGTGTTTGTTAAGTTCCCTGCCCTCATGGCAGTTGAGTTAAACTTGATCATGTGATCATTTGTGTAATACCTTTATGTATTCGTGTAATGGATGATGTATCTCTGTGTGCCAACTTTGTATGTTGTTCACGACTGATCTTTCTGGGATCGTGAATGTATGCATACGGAGGGTTTCAGACTGCCGGTCTGGGGTCCTTACAGAGTTGGTATCAGAGCCATCCTGACCTTAGGAGACCTTAGTTAGCATGGACGTCAGATAGGAAAGAAAAGTATTTTTGAGTAAAAACCTATTTACAATCTAAATTATTTTTGTCTAAGGGAATTTTTGTATATTTTCCCTCCTTATTCTCTTGTCAAAAGATTCTAAAGGCATATGTCTCTCGGTTAAGAGTTTATTTCTTACTTGTTTGCAACTGCTCCGCTCTGTTTTTGAAACCCCTCTCGTCTTTGAAGTTTTCTGTCCAGAAAATAGTTGGGGTTTCAAAAACAGATTGTTGCATATTTTACCTCTCTCAGTTCAAAGTTTTTATCAAAACTTTACTTCTATTATCTTGTTTCCATCCAAAAGATTTTATACTTGCCGATGTCCCGAGAAGACCAAAATAATTGCCTAGCTCTACAGTGACGATGGTCAGAAGTAGATATAGTTCTTCAGCCACTTCTAGGATTTTGGATCATCCCCCTACGTAGCTCCAATGGAGCCTTGTTTGTGTGTTTTGGCTTGCTTATGTGTGTCCGTAGGACTTTGTGCTGTTGTGTGGTGTAGAATTTGGTTCATCTAGGCTTCTATATGTTTGTGGGGTGCTCAAATTTTGCAAGTTTGTGATTGCCCCGCTCTTGTTTTTGAATCGCCGCCTGTTAAATTTTTGCAAGCAAAACTGTTTTGTATAGCATTCAAAAACAAGAATGTGTTGCTTAGACTTATACATGTTTTCACTTCATAATGCGACTCGTCGTGAACCACCACCATCTCCCCCACCATCAATAAAAGCACCATTGTACCTAATAAAAGAGGACCATCAAGCCACACGAGCTGATAGCGTTGCTACCAGTGATGCACTCCAACAGATAAAGCTCCAACAACGACAACCCTCAAAGAAGAAAAGGCCTGAATGCACCAACCACTACTGACCAAAACCTCTATGTTTGTGTGTTTGCAAAAGCCTCGTTTTGCCCTATTGGCTAAACGCTGCAATTTTTATGTCCTCTTTTAAAAGACCAAACAAGAGAAATGAGGATCTTAAAATTTTGCACACTGCTACCTAACTTAATCCCCTTTAAAATCTTGTGTAGATGGCAGTTGTCTTCACCAAGTCCTTCCGGCTGGGATCGCATGAGCTTTGCTACCGCCGCTTTGAGGAGGATTTGATCAAGATGACTCGCCTGATCGGTCGTCCCCTACCTGAGTTAAAGGGAGCCCAGTTCCACATGGATGGACGAGAAATGTCCTGGTTGGTCGTCTGCACCATCCGTGCACCAGTGAGAGCACCATCAACCCCAGAGATCACTTGCGAAGTCGTGGAGAACAGTTGGGAAGATGGTATCCTTAGGGTGATGCAGCTGACCATCGCCAAGCTCGCGAACTTCTTCCATCGCAAGTTTGCGGGAACCCCATACAGCTACTTTGGAAAACGCGACGAGGACGACAAGCCAATAGAAGTCACTGGAGACGTTGTGTTTGCACGTCACTTCCAGCATCTGGAAGGACAGTTGTACAACACCCAGCTCTCCCTTGACAAGGTTAGAGCAGACTATGACCTCCGAGGCAGAGAGATAGACCAACTAGAAGCCCGTCTTGGTGCATCTTCGGCTACCGAGCGTCGTCTCAAGGTACTGAAGAAGACCATGAAGTACACTGACTCCCAGCACCGCACTCAAGTGATAGCACTTCAGCTTCAGCTTGCAACTAGCAAGGCCAGAGTGGAAGAGTTGGAGGAACAGCTACGCGCTTCCTCGAGCACTTAGGATTGCCGCAGGATGTTAGGACTTATGTTGTTTTTCCACCCCAGACGCTTGTTGGTGTTGGGGTTTCGTGTCGTGTGAGCTCCTCTGTTAGAGCGTTGTGTGTACTAGTTGTGTTGTAAGCCTTATCTGGTAGCCTTGTGAACCATTAAGATAAGTTATGCTTGTTAAGACTCGTTTTTCACATACGTGTTAATCTGGGTTTGAGTTGGTTTTAGTTTTGTCGATGTTTGCTTGTTGTCGTGTTACCTACCGTTCTCATGTCCGCTATGAGCCGGTATATGTCACGAGCCTTTAAAACCAAGACCACCTTTAGTTATTATCGTCTTACACCGTTCTTTTTCTTCAGCATGGCCAGCAATCCACCTCCGTCACCTGAGCCGACAGTTGCTCAACTGTTTGCTCTGTTGAAGGAAATACGTGAAGCCGCTCGAGCTGAGCACATCGCCACCCATGCTATCCTGGAACAGTTGACTCAGCTTGCCATCACCAACGCTGAGAATACTATGTTCCTTATGAGAGGATACCAGCAACTGCTTGCTGGAGAGAGCCGCAAAAGGAAGATGGTGACGCCAGGAGAAACTAGTCTATGGGTGACTGAAGAGTGTTTTGTCTGTGGGACGGAAGGGCACTTCGCTCGTAATTGTCCCCAGAGGGAGTATGATCTGGCTTGGTCTGAGCAATCTTCGAGGAGACGGGTGAAAGTCAAGCCTAAAACCAGGGTTTGTTTTGCCTGTAGACAGGAAGGACACTTTGTTCGCGAATGTCCCAATAAGAACCGTATTCTAGCTCATCCTGAAGAAAACCAAGAAACCCAAGAAACCCGAGAAACCCAAGAAACCCAAGAGACCCAAGGTCCAGCCCAGAAGAAACGCAAGAATCTGATGAGTGGACCTCGAGACAGAGATGATGTTGCAGGAGCATCTTCGACTCCTGCCATAGCCAATGGTACGTTTCAAACCACACATGTGAACTCCCTTGCTTTGTTTATCGTCGTACTCTGAGAAAACCCGACGTAAATGGGACACTAGAAGTGTCACGTCAGACTAAGTAAAATCTTAAATAGTTAAAGATACTAACAAAAATCTAAAAGGGTTTCATCTAATTCTAGTTCGAGGCCTTACAGAATTGGAGACCTTACCAATTGGTAATATAACCTCATCTAATCGTAAGCTTAAAACCTTACAGTGTTGGCTCATCACATTTTCGTTTAAATACCCTACAGAAGTGGTACCTAAAACCAAATACCTTACAAAGTAACTTATAGAGTTGATATGTTACAGAGTTTGTTAGCACCGTTTAAAAAGAAAACGTGTAATCATTTTTTTTTCTTTTCCTCAAAAACAAAGAGAAATGTGCCTTAGAATGATTCTATAGCTATTTTGAAGAAAGTGAAAGGTTGGAAAAAAAAATATTAGATGGGTAAACTATGATCATTACTAGTAGACAATATCTCCCGTATATATGTGTTGGAGGAACCAGATTCTACAGTATGAGATAGTAGAACTCATTTGAGGCTTAGAAAGATTGGCGGATATATATTGATGATGATAGATTTTAGGAAAAAAATCAATATGAGCTTGGAGTTTCTGAAAGAAACCTTATAAAGATGATAGTACTCAGAGTTGTTATAGCTTTATGATCTAGATAAACTACCTTTGAGGAAAACAAATGTTTTGGGATTTTAACTATTTTAGGTTAAGAGGAAGGTAGTGGATTTTCCTGGATTTTGGACGGTGAGCAATGGAAAGCTCATACTTTTTAATTGATGATGGATATCCATTAGATTGATCATTGAGTGGTACGCAAATAGAGCTTATGACTAAGGAATAACCACTGGTTGGACATCATGGTTTTAAGGAGCAATATGTTCGAGGTTTAGACCATGGCACCCAAACCTTTGTAAAGAAAACAAATTTACCAGGGAATTCTGGTAAGAAAAATCAAAGGGGGGAAGCCCCTGTAAATAAGGTTACAAAACACCAACACATGTTTTGTAAACAAATCATCTAACATTGTTATTTGACCATACCCTCTTTTCGCTTGCCTGCGAATCTCGGGACGAGATTCTGGTAAGGGGGGAAGGTCTGTCACATCCCAGTTTTTAGACCCTTGATCTGTGCTCAAGAAGACAACTATTAGGGCCAACAAAGTAATGTTTACAACAACATGATTGTTTTAAATAACTTGTGTTATGATCCTAATCATATTTGCAACATAAGTTTTGTTTCATTATAAAACCAACACCTTATGTTTCTGAAAAATATTCCTGATATTTTTCCCTAATGTCTTCTTATTAATACTTGAGTGGATTTTCTTTCCAAGACTTGGACCATTCTTGTTTGCATCTTAAAACAAACTTTTAACCTTGTTGGATCCAAGAAAACAAGTTTCCAAGATGATCTATGAAGGTTTTCTTTTAACTTTCCTATAGAAAACAATTCCTGAAAATAAAGCCAAGTACCTGTTTTCTACCATTGTTTTCACCAAGCTAGAGATTGTTATTTTATGATTTCTTGACTTCTAATTAATCCTTGTTATATGTACTACAAATCCATAAGCTCACTTTTATTTTGGGATAAATAAAAACTATCTTTTTCTTGTTGTTTTTGTGGTATAAAATTAAGGCAGTTTTTAGAAACAGATAAAAACAGAAAGTATACTTTTTTCCACATTGTTTTCATGGCCTTAAACTATTTCAAAATTGTGTCCAAAAGTTGTTTCTGAAAGTATATAACATGGTTAACAAGTCCATGTTTTGAAAACAAATTTTGGACAGCATTTGAACCCTTAAAACAACTCCAACTTTTGCTATCTCTGTCTGCTGTTCCAGTACTTAGAAAAATTCAGAAACTGCCTAACTGATTTTTTCTGACAGAACAGTGATTACACTTTTAAACTTGATGATGGATCTTGTGTGTACTGATCCAAGCATAGCCACTTTGCCATTTCGAAAGCAATGATACTAGGCTTCTAGAAGGTGGCATTGGATCCCCATTTGGCCGGCTAGGGAGGGAATAGAGTGAGGTGGAAGTTGACTAAATGGTGAGGTCACACATAGTGGTTGGAATAGTTGCATTTTCACTTTTGCCCATCCCTTGGCCCTTACTGTGGCCTTGCTCACACCCTTGTACCAATATTCACCTCAGGGCACCAGTTAGAAGCTAGGCCACCCGTGGAGAAACCCCAAGGGGCAAGGCAAGCCCATGCCTTTTGCCAAACCGAGCACACCCACTTTGACTCGAGCCTACACAGCCCCAGAGGGCAAATCCTCACGCCCTGCACCTCCTCACAACTCCCTCTGCCTCCCCAAAGCAAAGTAGACACCAGCCCGAGCCCCTGGAGCGCTCTCGAGCCGTGCCCACGCCGGCGGTCACCACCACGGGCACGACACGGTGCAGCTCGGCCCGAGCTCTCTCGTCCCCTCCCACTGGCTTTGATGCATTCCCCAACTCCCCCTGAGCCTCCCTGACACTTCCTCGTGTCTCCTTGTGCACAGGACCACCGCCGCCATTCACCTCGCCGCCCCGGACGCCCCGCTCGGCGCCGCCTCGACACGCCGTCTCCGACGCCCTGGACCGCGCCCCTCCACCGCCCCGGGCCCTAGTACCCTTCCCCGACCCCGAGCCATCCCCGCCGTGCCCCAGGGTGAGCCCCTCGCCGTCGCTTTTTCTTCCCGTGCGCGATCGAGTGAGAGACAGAAGAGGGAGGTAGACGACGACGCCGGGAGCGTTGATCCGCGGATCAACGGCTCCCGTTGAACCGGCCTTTTTCCCGCGCAGCGTGCGCGCGCGCGCAAGCGCAGCGGGCCAAGCTCGCGCTAGCTGGGCCGCGCCCGCACAGATCCGGCCCACCCACAGTTTCCTTTATTCTTTTATTTTTTTGACAGATCTGAGGCATTTACTTTAGGCTTGTTAAAAATATAAAGACTGCACAATAAAATCTGAGAAAAATCATGGGCATACATACATGAAATCCAAGCCATGCCAAAGTTGCAGATCTGGTTTTGGGCAAATATTTTGGACACAATGACTGTTTTGCCACAGACTATCTCTGAGAATGTTTTGGACATAACTTTTAAAATATATAATCAAATGGAACAAACTCAACTGATCTAGATAGGTATTGAAAATATCTATCCAATAAGCCAAACCTCACATCAAGGAGAGTTGTATAATGAAAATGCCATCCAAATTGCTAAAGGACCAGTAGCCTTTTCTTTGATTTTTATAAGGAGTTTAAAAATTAATTTTGGAGCAAACCCAATTGGATGAGTTTGGTATTGAGTGGATCTACCTTATCCTAGCTTAGATTAATTTTTTGGGCTCTAGATTATTTTTGGTGGACAGATCAAGAAACAGAAGCTTTTCTGTTTGGACTTCTTTATTTGTTTTTGTTAAAATGAAATGCTTGGTTGACTTAATCCTTGTTCCTAGGATGAAGAGATGTGTTGAACCTTGTTATTAGGTTGTTTCCTTGCAGTACATCTACCACACAAAGTGTGTGCATGTTTGCAATATATTATGGCTAAAGAAGTAGCATATGTGGTTTCACTAGATTATTAATTTGATGTTTTGTGTGAACCAACTCCTTGTGTGCTTGTTACCTATTTTTGTGCTATGATTGTGTTGAGTCCAGTACCATTTTGGTACTGTGATTTATATGCTACTATCTTCATTAACTTGCATGTGATCTTATAGCAAAGCATGAGTAGCATTTGTTATTGTTCTAGTGTTTATTCTTTGGGATTATTGTGAGAGCTAGATCCTTGTGTTAATACCTTGATAATTTTTGTGCTATGTTTGCTATAGATCCAGTACCATTTTGGTACTGTTATTTTGATGTTTTTTTCTCTGATAGCTTGCATGTATTTTTTAAGGTGAAGCATGTGTAGGTTTTGTTATTCTTATGCACTAGTCTTGTATGCACTAGAATAAATAGCATTGTTTTATTTATTTTTCTATACTAATTTTTTTCATGAGTAACCAGAGGCTTAGAACCTCATTTACCTTGATTTTAAATGGGCCCATAACCCACTGGTCCCATTGCATCTTGGTTGTGGATGAAAATTCCCAACTATGCACATGTGAGAAATTAACATGTTTTCATTATGTGGTTGATAGGAATATTTTCCACCATGGAAAATATAATGGTTTGTTTTCACTTATGCAAGTGAGAAGTTTATTTATTATAAGTATCTACTAGTATGTTAGGTGTGATCCATTTGTTAGCATAATATTCCTTAGGAGTATCTTGTTAAGAGATTATTCACTATTGAGTGCTAAATTAAATTGTTTGCAAACAAAATGAATTCCTTTTGATTGATAGATTGTTTGTGGATGATTTTAAATTGAGTGTTTGGATTTTTGAAAAGGTTTAGATAACTTTTCTTTTGTTGCATAGCTACTGGTTGTGTAAGTTATACCTTGCTTGCTTGCTAGTAATTGTTTAAGAAAAACATAAATTGCTAGAATTAATTTATGCATGCTTAATAGTTGTTTCATGGGATTGTTTTGATGTTGTGCTTGCTAGCATGTGTAAGTTTTGTGTACTGTTATTAGGTACATTTTATGATCATGACTTGCTTGTTTAGAATTAAGCATCATAGTAACATTGTTTGCTTCTCTAGTGTGGAACTAGTGTCCCCACTAGAAAATGGTGAATTTTGCTCTAGTGTTGTCATTTTTTTGTCTTATGAGTGTATGAGTTTATTATAGCATATTTATGAATTTATTACTTCTGTTATGATGCCATGAATCATTTAGTTTCTTGTGCTATAGTTGTAGAATACAAATATTCCTTATAGCATGTTTGTATAGAATTTCCATACTAGTATGCTATGAGTGCAGTTTTGTTTTTATGTTATTTAATAAGATTATTGTCTTGAGTGAAGATTGTGTTTTAGACTATTTTTATGAATAGATTCATTGGTGATTATCTACTGGTTGGTTGCTAAATTTTCATGATTGATGGATTCCAAAACTTCTAGTAAACAATAACATAGTGAATAAATAGTCTATTCAATTGTGGTGTGTTTGCTTGTTGTTTGGATTTTCTTGGAATGTTTTACCTTAGCATGTGTTTATAATTGTGTTATTATTGTGCTTAAGAGTATCTTGTGAAACTAAAACATCCAACTAAAATCATGAACGCATCAAGTGATAGTTGCTTGTGGTGAGTAATACCCACTGCCATGGGTATAATTCTGTCTGTTTGTTTTACCTTAGCAACCTAACCCTTTTCACCCACAAGCTATATTTTTAGCTTCTTATATATCTTGTTATGAGAGTGGTACACCACTCCATATATGGTATGTATGATGTGGGATATGGTTTTCTAAACCATACTCAGTGCCTGACGACAGTTTTGGACCGTGAGAGTTATGTGAGATAGTTTTCGCGTTATTGTTTCGAGAGAACTCGAGAATGAACAATTGTTGCTGTATGTGTTTCTTAGCTTAGTTGTTTGTCTTTTAGACCTGAGTGTGTGTCTTTTATTTCCTTTACGACGCTAGAACGCGAAGAAGGAGAAGAAGCAGTTGTGGAGCTGTGCGTCAAGTTCGATTTGCTTCAAGGCCAGGGACATTAAGAGACTTGAGGCAAGCATCCTGATTGCTTGCTGATACAATACTTACCATTATATATCATGCATGTTTTACTTCTGAAGTTTTACCAAAAACTTGATTATCAAAACTATTTTTGAGGTGGAAATTACTACTATACTATATTATAGGTTACTATCCTGCCAGTAGTTAAACTTGGTAATACCAAGCCCATAGGCCACCTTATGGTATTTATTACCATCAAATATACTAGTCCCTAAGTGGACACCCTAAAATTGTGATTTCTACAAAACAAAGGCTTTACGGAAAAGCCCGGAGAAAAGGCGGATCCTTGTTCTCCGGAGGAATGTGGAAGTGGTCATTTTTGAGAAAGTGGTGTTTTCAAAAATGACACATAACCTAGTCTTCGCCGGACAACCTTTACCGTACTGCCACCCTACCCCAACATGGGCACGGGGCTTAACTTGAAGTTTGTTCTTATTAGTGTGTGCTATCTCACTTGCTATAAGGGGCGTCGTACCCTCGAACCGAATGTCGTCAAAACTCCCAATGTTGAGGCATATAAAGTGTGGGATTAATTTTCCCTCCGGATGCATTCATTGAGGCTCCTGGCTAGGCAGGGTGGGACTTGATGCCGGGGAGAACAACCTCAATCGAGAGATAGGCATATACTAGCTTGAACATAGTGGATGGTTATGATCAGATACCTGATGTTTACATACTGTTGTTACAGTCCGTGGTTGTTTCACGGGAGGTGTACTGGATCTGGTGGATGTGTACACCTCTGCAGAGTACAACTTTTTCGAAGAAGCCGCGTCCTCGGATATGGACAGTTGAATGGCCATGTAGCTGGCATTGTGTCAATGTTTTCAAAAAGAAGTTTTTGAAAGGGAATTTTGGAAAGGAAGTGTTGAACTTGTGAAGTTCGGAAAGGAATGGAAACTTATACCGTGGAGGTATCGTCGATGATGAAAAGCCATATGATGTTATACAAAACAAAATGTTTTGCAAAGAAAACCTTTTCTACTCTAAGCAAGAATTCTGGAAGCTGATTCCAAGAAGTTTTGCAAAGAGAAAATATTCTTTAACAAAGTTTTACAAAACCTCTTGTACATGCGATATCTACAAGAGAAATAAAACTATATTATTTTTCTTCTGAAGTATCTTCTTCAACGAAGATACAGATTAACCTGACTGCAACTGTGGTGTCATCTTATATGAACACCATTGATAGTGAACCCTATTTATAGCCTACCTATTCCACCATATAAGCATATTTGCATGTTGGTAAGTGACATGATGGATGTCTTGCTGAGTACATTCAAATGTACTCATTATGGTTTCGCCCCTGGTATCTACTTATCAGATTTGGAGAAGGAGCCTCCAAAGGAGATCTACGAAGAGAAGTACGGAGCTGACGGCTTTGCAAACTAGGATCGTCTCCGGGTCAGCAGCCTGTAGGTTAAGGCGTGACTTGGGCTCATCTACGTTGTGTTTTTATTTGTCTTCCGCTGTGTTTGTTAAGTTCCCTGCCCTCATGGCAGTTGAGTTAAACTTGATCATGTGATCATTTGTGTAATACCTTTATGTATTCGTGTAATGGATGATGTATCTCTGTGTGCCAACTTTGTATGTTGTTCACGACTGATCTTTCTGGGATCGTGAATGTATGCATACGGAGGGTTTCAGACTGCCGGTCTGGGGTCCTTACAACCGGGCCCGTCATCATCACCTCCACACTGCCCCTAGAGCAACCAGCTGGCTTCCCGCGGACAGCGAGAACAACAGGGGGGTCCTCAGCGACGAGCACCACCTTGGGGTACTCGCGGATGACGGTGGTGGCGACGTACACCAAATGCGCACCGAAGGAAAGGACGGAGCCACCTGCAGGCAAGGGCCTGCCGCCGAAATCGTCGGCGTTGTCGCTGACGAAGTTGAAGGAGCCGAATATGTGGACAAGGCCACAAACCACGCGCTCCCCCGATGGAGAAACCGGTCCTGTTCGAATATGCACCCCAGCCAGCGCCGCTGCTGGCCCCATGGTGGGCGCCAACTGTCGTGGTGTGGAGAAGACAGATGCATAGGGTGGCTAATGTTTGGGGCCGATGGACGCTGTAGGTATTCGGGGAGGGATCGCACGTCGAGTAGACGCGCTCAGAAACACTACAAACACCAAGATCTACCCAGGTTCGGGGCCCTCGTGTGGAGGTAACACCCCTACTCCTGTCTACCTCTCTGTATAATGCTCAACCGAGTAGCGAAGTTACAAACACTCTCTGTCCTACTCACAACCGGGTAGCCAACTGCAAGCTCTCTCTCTATGTGATGCTAAGACTCGCAATAAATGCGCCTGGATCCAACGTCCCTCGTGCAGGAGGGGGATGGCCACCTTATATACTGGTGGCAAGCGAGTAAACTACACTTAAAAGTATATGAAGTGACAACACCGTTGTGCAAACGTCATATGCCTCCGTGTTCCCGCTGATGCCGTGCCGAAAGTCGCCGCGTCGTCCGCCTGACAGGTCTTGTCCACCCTGTCAGGCCCTTAGGGTAGTTCGCTGACATGTCCTGTCCCCCTTGTCAGTGACAGGACTTGACAGGCGCCTACCCACACTGTAACCACGCCTCAGCACAGATAATCATGCTCCTAGTAAGTTGAACCGCACGCCTGTACGGCTGCGGGATACGCGGGATCTCCCACAACGGCTCCATTGACTTTGTGCACGAGTAGGATAGCCTCCTGTCTACTCGGATCACCTGAATTCTACCCGGTCGGTCCAAAATATCACTTGTTATCTTCTCTTGCCCTTCAATACTTCCCACCGAGTAGCGCCTACCAGATAACGAGTACCCAGGTAGCCGTCTACCCGGCAAACCGTACACTGATCACTGTTTTCCCACCAGTCTTAGCCCTACTCGGGGGTAGCCCCCTGACAGGCGGATACGGTGGTAAGGGTAGAAGAGCCGGCGATGGCGTGTGGTAGGGCCCCCCGTCAGCGTAGGGGGTGGTGGAGCGCCATAGGAAGCATATGTTGAAGCATTCGGAGCAGCATGATAGGCGTGTGTTGGCTTGCGGGCTGTGAGAAACACAGGGGCGCCAGTATGTGGACGAACATCAGGCTGCCAAGCACCGGTATACGTCGGTGGAGCGCTGAGGGAATATGGCGCAGACCAGAGCATGGGCCACGCCTGAACGAGCCCTGTCCAGGGGTCGTTTGGAGGCCGCCAGGTTGGAACCACAGGAGGAGCACTTGGAGCCGGCGCTGAACTTGGAGGCGGCGGAGGCGTCGACCGGGACGCGGGTGGCCGGTATATAGGGTTATGCCACGATAATTGGGGCTGGGACACTAGCCCGCTGGTGGAGGAGGCACTGCTGGTGAAGGTGTTGCTGGTGTGGGCGGATGTGGTGGTGTGAGAGTAGAAGAAGAGGCTACGACGGTGGCGGCTTTGGCGATAAGAGCGGCCCGACTCTCGAAGTAGTCGGGCGGCGGCGGAGGAGGAGGGGTGGGTGGCGGATCCATGACCTAGGATCGGATATCTGATACCATGAAAGACGATATGCGGAAGTATTGCTTTGTATTGATAGATTTGATGAACCGGTGATTAGAATGAGCCATGGTGGGTTGTTTATATAGTAGACTAGACTTGGGAGCTAATAATGAAAATAGAGGTAGACTTGGACTACAATCCTTAACTACCAAATAATAACATATACATGATATACTCTAACAGTCATTCGCTGTGTGTTGCAACTCTCTCTAGATAAAGGCTTCTAGGACATCATTCTCACGTCAGACTTTTTATCTATGTTTCAACGCATTTGGTCCTTGGAGGTCGATTGTTCTGGTGTGGGTGCTGTTGTATCTGACATCAGTCTTTGGCGACAGGTTTTCGCTCCTAAGTTCAAGCACTATGGGCGCAAGATCAATACCGCTGCTCCTAATCTAGCTTGTAATTCTGATGCTTTGGTTTGTAATTTATCAGTTGATGCTATTCCGGAGTGTATCCAGGAAGTACTTTGTAATGATGTTACCTAATCAATAAAGTGTCGAAGTTCTCTTAAAGAAAAGGCTTCATCGACATCTACTTCCGCTACACGGTGTCTATAACAAAAAGATCTAACTTAGTTGCATGTACTTCCGCTACACGGTGTCTGTAACAAATAGATCAAACTTTGTTGCATGTATCCTTCATAGACTAGATCTTGGTTGTTACGTAGTGAGACGCAATTTTTTGTTTTTCGTATGCGTAAACCTACACGCCGTACCTCCCCCAACCAAGGAAAAGTACTGAAACAGTTAATGAAATATTGTATCCCTAGGGTTTTTTCCTTCCGTCTGGCGATCTCGACGGCGAGTCTCCATGCCAAAGTTTAATTCCGTTCCCCTCTGGGATTCCGTCTCCGATCCAATCTCCAGCCAGGCCTGCGAATACAAGTGGGGGGCTATCTCATTGTTAGATCGCTCGGGTCTTGCGTGGATTAGGGTTGCGGCACCATGGCGGGATCCTTGTCTGCATCGAGCGATGGAAGGGAACGAATAAGCCCAATTGTTGGACGTGATGTGGAAACCACAAATTAACACTTAGGGGAAGAAGGAGGTAACAGTTCGGCTTCTAGGTTCCACGAAAATAAACCGATCGATTCCTTGTTCGACGGTCTCGATATTGGGGAGGATGAATTTGATGATCTGATCCTAGAAGAGGATGAAGAAATCAAAACAAGCACGCGGTGGCTTGCCGTCGCGAGAGTAAATTGCAGGAAGGGTTTTAGCCATGAATCCTTGTTCAACCAGATGTACAATGCGTGGAACTCGGCGATTGGAATTAAGATGAGATTGGCATGTCCCAACCTCTTTGTGATCCAATGTTTTTGCTTGGCAGATTAGGAAAAAGTCATCGAAAAAGGCCCATGGCTATTTCCGGAGTGGGTGCTCGTTACAGCCCCGTATGATAGACTGTCGGATCTGACAACACTAGAGTTGGAGTTCATGGAGACATGGATCGAAGTGCATAAACTCAAGGATGCGTACCACAAGATAGATGTAGTCACAAAATTAATTGGCCGTGCGGCAGGGGAAGTGGTAGTTGTACAACTCAACCCTCCTGGCATCTTTCAGGGGGATTACATCAGAGTTAGAATTAAGCAAGATGTCAGGAAGTCTCTGACCAGGTTCGTTTCAATCTCCATGGCAGGAAAGAGGTACCCGTTTGCAGTTAAATATGAGAAATTGGGGCAGCTTTGTTATGCTTGTGGCCTCATAGTGCACCAGACAAAAGAGTGTGGCGATGTGGTTTATGAGGAGAAGTCGCTGAAATACGGGGACTGGATATATGCTAATAGTGGAGTTAGAGAAAGGGGTACTGGTATAAGTATTGCGGGTGGTGGAGGTGCGGTTGGCCACGATGATTATAAAGTATGTGAATCTGTTGTCAGTGCAGGAGGAAGGGGAGCTGGGAGAGGACATGGTCGTGGGAGCTATGTGGATTGGCATTCTCATCCTGAACGCAGGAAAACGGGAACTGATGTAAGCCTAGACAAAGAACTAGCGGACACTGCGACTGGTCTGATCAAACAAACCGGCGAGGTGATGGCTGAGGCTGAAAAGAATACCAGGAAGCGGTTGGCTTTCGAAAAAGAAAATTAAAGTATCACAGATAAGCAGTTGGATGCGGGCAGGAAGGTAAATAACTTGGAAGTAGCTGTGAGTTTCAAGTCCAAACAAGATCTCATGACAAAGGCAGACGAAAAGTCAGTAGAAAATCTTGTGAATAGCGTTAACTCAACCCCAGACCCGAACATGCTATGCGTGAATTTGGTTGTGCTCTACAAGACTGCGGTCTGGAGGACTATGGATATGTGGGCGAGAAGTTTACATGACACATAGGGAAAATCATAGAACGGCTAGACCGTGCAGTTGCTAACGACCAATGGAAAAGAAGGTTTTGTGGCGCTATTCTTCAGAATGTAGATTATGGGCGATCTGATCATCGGCCAATTTTAATGTGCCTAGACGGAGAGGCACAAGTTGAGTTAAAGGGGCCAGAGGTTCTATGTGTTGAGGCAAAGTGGATTAAGGAATCTCAGTTCCAACAGGTTGTCGAGAATGCTTGGGCTCGTTCCTCGAATAGAGATGGCGGTGGGCTGCGGGCAAACTGACCTCGGTTCATAAAATGTTACAAGTATGGGACAAAACGATTTTGAGAAAGGAGAATAGGAAAATGGCATCGGTCCAAAGGGACCTGGAATGTGCTGCAGCAGGGCTCCTGACGGACAGTAATATCCATCTACAAAGTGAGCTTGCCCGGGAGATGGAGTTTCTTCTCGAGCAAGAGGAAGTTCGATGGGCTCAGCGAAGTAGGATTAATTGGCTGCAACACGACGACAAAAACACCAATTATTTTCACAACTTTGCTAATGCTAGGAGGAAAAAGAATATGATCAAAAGATTAAAGGACGATTCAGGTGTGTGGAGAGAGGGCAGTACAGTGTTAAATCCCATGATATCGCAGTATTTTGCAGGCTTGTTCTCAACTGAAGTGGAGGAACCCAATCCTTCGGTCCTAGAGAAGGTGCTACCAAAGGTAATAGAACAAATGAATGCCGAGTTGCTGAAACCTTATTCTGCGGAGGAAGTGAAGAAGGCATTATTTTCTATTGGTGATATGAAAGCCCCAGGCACGGATGGTCTACACGGGATCTTCTTTAAAAAGTGTTGGAATATTCTGGGAGAGGAATTAACCGCGGAGGTTCTTCAGGCTATTAATGAGAAGGTAATCCCTGCGGGGTGGAATGACACTGTGATTATATTGATACATAAAGTTGATGAACCTGAGAAGATCACTCAGTTCAGGCCCATTAGCTTATGCAATGTTCTCTATAAGGTGATTTCCAAAATGATTGTGTTCAAACTCAAACTTGTACTTGATGATATTATCTCTCCGGTCCAGAGTTCTTTTGTTCCCATACGGCTAATTTTAGATAACATCCTATTGGCCTATGAGAGTCTTCATACAATCAAAAATAAGAAGAAGGGACAGTGGGGCTACTGTGCGGTCAAGCTGGATATGCATAAGGCGTACGACCGGGTGGAGTGGAATTTCTTAGAAAGTATGCTTCATCGGTTGGGCTTTGATCCAGATGTGGTTGTACTTCTGATGTCTTGTGTTCGATTAGTGGATTACAAGATTCGGTTCAATAGTCAAGAGACAGAGGAGTTTAGCCCAAGTAGGGGACTCCGGCAGGGAGATCCTCTATCCCCCTGCCTATTTCTTATTTGTGCAGAAGGGCTATCAAGTCTACTGGCTCATAGAGAGGAGGTTCGTGGTATCGAAGGAGTTAAGGTTTGCAGAAATTCGCTATCAGTTTCTCATTTACTCTTTGCTGATGGTTCCTTAATCCTTATGAAAGAGGATATGACTAATGCAACCTCATTGAAACAGGTTCTTGATCAATATTGTGCAAGTTCAGGACAGTTGGTTAGTGAAGCAAAATGCAGTATTTTCTTTAGTCCTAATGTACATGTGGAGACAAAATATCATGACAAAAACGCTCAACGACAAGTACTTGGGCCTTCCCTCGATGGTTTGATTAGACAGAAGTGACAGTTTTACTCACCTCTTGGAGAGGTTCATTAAAAGGCTCTCAAACTGGAATGAGAAGCTACTATCTTTAGGGGGAAAGAGGTCTTATTGAAAGCAGTAATCCAATCAATCCCAGTATATGCGATGGTGGTGTTTCAGATTCCAAAGAAGATGTGTAAGGATATGACCGATGCTATGTCAAGGTTTTGGTGGGGAGATACCGACATGAAGAGCCGGATGCATTGGATGGCTTGGTGGCGTATGTGCATCCCTAAAAAAATGGAGGTATGGGTTTTCGCGACCTTCACTCATTTAATCTGGCCATGCTTGGAAAACAAATTTGGAGACTATTATCTAACCCCGATTCATTATGTGCGAGGGTCCTAAAAGCGAAATACTATCCGAACGGGTCAATTTTGGCTCCTCATACACCTGGCAAAGCATAGTTGCTTCTTTAAGCACCTTCAAGCGAGGACACATTTGGAGACTTGGTTCTGGTGATCTCATTAACATATGGATGATCTGTGGGTCCCTGGCAGTCCTTCGAGGAAGGTAATCACTCCCAGGGGTCAATGTCTTCTTCCTCATGTGAGCGAGCTGATTGATCCGCACTCGTATTCTTGGGACGAAGAAATTCTGAAGGACAATTTCAATCCCATTGGTGTGTCCAGAATATTGAAAATCCCACTGAATGAACATATGGATGAGGATTTTGTGGCCTGGCATCTATCGAAAAGTCATATATATACGGTGAGATCTGCTTACTATGCCC
Source organism: Alopecurus myosuroides (assembly GCA_028641055.1). Taxonomy (NCBI): domain Eukaryota; kingdom Viridiplantae; phylum Streptophyta; class Magnoliopsida; order Poales; family Poaceae; genus Alopecurus; species Alopecurus myosuroides. The sequence goes on along the minus strand of CM054058.1, from coordinate 294,351,700 downwards.
AATGGACTCATTCTTTTGGTCAGAAGACGTATGGTACGGGTGGTATGGGATCCTCTCAAGCTAATCCGGTTTTGGAGCATTTTGTGGAATCTTATGGTCCCAGCTAAGGTTAAGATTTTTGCTTGAAGAGCTTTGCATGACACCATTCCGGGATTAGCAATCTTGGTTGATCCTCACATAAAGGTTTAACCTCAATGCCCTATTTGCATGCAAGGTCCTAAAGATATTAAACATATTCTGTTCCTCTGTAAACGCGTGCGAAAGGTCTGGGAATCAATGGGTCTTCTCCACACGGTCGGTCCATGCTCCCATTAGAGAGGTCCGGGTCTGTGGTTCTTAAGAATCTGCTGCGAATGGTTAATCCTAATATCCCTATGTTGGGTAAAATTGGATTCAAGGAGGCCTTGGCGGTCAAGGCATGGTATATATGGTGGCAACATCGTGCGGCGGTGAATGGTGAGAATGTGGCTTCCCCTGGTCAGTCCGCTCTTGCTGCCCTTGCCCTCACGGCAAACTTCCAAGCTGCGTCGCCTTCCAAAGAACCCTGGGTCGCGTGCTGGTCAAAACCCGCTCCAAAATCGTTCAAACTCAACATCGACGCGGCCTTTTTTCCGAACGGTACGGGTGCTGCGGGTTGTGTTCTGCGAAATGAAAAAGGGGCCGTGGCTGTAGGGGGATATTGGCCTCTTACTAATGTTCTGAATGTGGAAACTACCGAAGCTCTATCTCTTCAACAGGTCTTGCCCTCCTAGAACGACTGGGTCCTTCTTCGGTGACCATTGAAACAGACTCCTTCGAGATTTTCCAAGCGGTTAACGGGCACTTGGAGATATTGAGCCCTTATTCAACCATCCTAGCATATTGCTTCATGAGAATCTCTAGGTCGGGAGTTACCAAAGTTCAACACTGCAACAGAGAAGCAAATCGAGTGGCCCATGTTTTAGAGAGACATGCTTATGATACCGACAGTTCCTTTGTTTGGGAGGGGGTCCACCTAGTTTTATTGTCTCTGATGTAATTAACAATGTAACAGTGTTCTAACTCTGAGGGGCTGCAAGTTTTTTACGCACTCTTTTCCTCACGAGGGTACCTAAGGCCTGTGCCAATGTATTGTTTCTTGACACGGTATCATAGGAGCATTAAAAATTTAAGAACCTACGTGTCCAATGCATTGTTTCTTAGAGGTTGTATCTAAATTTAATGAAACAATGCTCATGCATGTATATGATTGGACAATTAGCTATTTTTTCCTATGATGACGTGCAAAGGTTGTATCTTAGAGCAAGTACAATAAGTTTATGTTAGCAGGCTATAAGGGTTAAAATAATATATTTTGGATGAGATGGAGGAGAGAGAAGAGTAGAGAGAAGGGAGTTGTGCTCTCATGCAAGAGCCAGCTACAGCACGTGCTCCTAGGCACTTTGTGAGAGTGAGAGGTGGACCATGTCCTAATAAAGTAACTCCTTTATATGACTAAATATTGTACATGTTAACTATTGTTATTTTCTGGTGATCCAAATTCATATGAAGATAAAGGAAAGTTCGGCCTCCGCTACGCGTGGCCCGTCGCCGGAGGCTTAGGGACGAGTACCATTGACCTATTTTGTGACAGTTAGAGTGCTATTTACCTTACTAAGGATCATATGTTTCATGAGAGAACAAAGCACATTGATGTCAAGTACTATTATGTGCGTGATGTTGTTGCACAATGTAAGCTGAAGGTATGCAAGATTAGTACTCATGATAATCCTGCTGATATGATGACAAAGACAGTTCCTGTTGCTAAGTTTGAGCTTTGCTCAAGCTTAGTTGGTATCATTGTTTAGTCTAAGAGGCTATTTGGCGCCGAAGGTGTTTCTTTGTTTGTTTCAGGATGAAGGTTTCGTTTATGCTACAAGAAGAAATTTGTCTCAAGGTGGAGTGTTATTTTGTGGTGATCCAAATAAATATGAAGATAAAGGAAAGTTCGGCCTCCGCTACGCGAGGCCCATCGCCGGAGGCTTAGGCCCACGGTATGGTACGAGTTGTTACTGAGTTGGAGTTGGATTCACCGTTACCGACCTAGTTAGGTCAGGACTGCCTTTATATACCTCTTGTAAGCCGCCGCACGGGATAAGCCACACATTGTAAATCCCGGCGCGTTTGTAACCTCGCCCGAAATAGTGAAGTATTGCTGGCAGGCGCCCATGTTTTTTTCTCTTCCTTGTTGGAAGGGTTTTCCACGTTAAAATCTCGTGTCCTCGTTGGTTCGATTTTGCTTAATTTCATCGTTGTTTTGCTATTGCGTGTAACAAGTGGTATCAGAGCCCTGTTTCAGATTAGGGATTCGCGATGGCATCGATGAATTTTGATCTACCTTTGCTGGACTACAAGACGAGGTTTTCTCTGTGGCAAGCAAAGATGCGTGCGATTCTGTCGCAAGCATCAGATCTTGATGAGGCGCTGGATGCTTTCGGGAATAAGGAAGCGAGGGAGTGGACTCCTAAGGAGAAGCGCAAAGATCGTAAGGCTTTATCGTTGATTCAACTTTATCTATCTAATGATATTTTGCAAGAAGTGCTGCAGGAGAAATCCGCGGCAGCATTGTGGCTCAAGCTGGAATCGATCTACATGTCAAAGGATCTAACCACCAAGATGCACGTTAAGATGAAGTTGTTCTCTCTCAAGATGCAAGATGGTGGTTCTGTGATGAATCACTTGTCGATCTCTAAGGAGATCGTGTCCGACCTAGTGTCGATGGAGGTAAAATATGAGGATGAAGATTTAGCTCTTCTGTTGTTATGATCACTGCCTAGTTCTTTTACAAACCTGCGGGATACCATACTATTAAGCCGCGGTGAACTAACCCCCGCGGAAGTTTGTGAGGCTCTGAAGACCAGGGAAAAGATGAAAGTTATGGTGCAGTCTAACACATCGTTCTCCAAAGGCGATGCATTGCAGGTACGAGGCAGACCTGAGCAGCGAGACAACAACTACAATAGCAACAAAGATAAGGGCAGGGACCGTTCAAAGTCCAAAGAACGAGACAAGTTCTGCAGGTACTGTAAGAAAACCAATCACACCATTGAGGATTGCTGGAAGGTGCAGAACAAGGAGAAAAGGAACGGTACATACCAACCGAAAAATAAATCTGACGGTAATGGTAATGGTAAGGCTGATGTTGTTGCTGGTGATAATAGTTCGGATGGTGAATGCTTAGCTATTTTTGTTGCATGTGTTACCCGTGATGATGAGTGGATTCTTGATATTGCTTGTTCGTTTCATATTTGCTGTAACAAAGATTGGTTCTGTTCTTATGAGGCTGTGCAGACTGGAGATTTTGTGCGTGTGGGAAACGACAACAAATGTCACATTGTTGGCGTTGGATCTGTTCAGATCAAGACCCATAGTGGGATGACACGTACATTGACAGGAGTGAAACACATACCATCCATGGCGAGAAATTTGATCTCGTTGAGTACCCTTGACTGTGACGGGTACAAGTACGCCGGAGGGGATAAACGCCTGAAGGTATCAAAAGGTTCTCTCATTGTTATGATTGGTGATATGAATTCTGCCAAGTTATATATCCTTAGAGGTAGCACTTTGTCTGGTACTACTGTTGTTATTACTAATGATGATCCAAGTACAACTAACCTCTGGCATAAGCGACTTGGACACATGAGTGAACATGGTATGGCAGAATTGGTGAAGAGAGAACTTCTGAAGAAATGCAATATGAGTAAGTTGTCGTTCTGTGAACACTGCGTGTTTGGTAAGAATAAGAGAGTTAAGTTCAATGCTTCCGTTCATACCACTAAAGGTACATTGGATTATGTACATGCTGATTTGTGGGGGACTTCACGTAAGCCTTCTTATGGTGGTGCTCGTTATATGCTTAATATCATTGATGATTACTCTAGAAAAGTTTGGCCTTATTTCCTGAAAACTAAGGATGATACTTTTGCTGCTTTTAAAGAGTGGAAAGTTATGATTGTAAAGCAAACTGAGAGAAAGGTGAAGTTGCTTCGTACTGACAATGGTGGCGAATTTTGTTCGCATGCTTTTGATGATTATTGTGTGCAGCAAGGCATTGTCAGGCATCACACCATCCCATACACACCTCAGCAGAATGGTGTAGCCGAGCGGATGAACAGAACGATCATCTCCAAAGCTCAATGCATGTTGTCCAACGCCCGCATGAACAAGCGTTTTCGGGCTGAGGCTGCCAACACTGCCTGCTACTTGATCAATAGGTCACCATCGATCCCTTTTGACAAAAAAAAACTCCTATTGAGGTATGGTCTGGTGAGTCAGCTGATTATTCACAACTGAAAGTTTTTGGTTGCACTGCCTATGCTCATGTTGATAATGGAAAGTTAGAGCCTAGAGCTGTTAAGTGCTTATTTCTTGGTTATGGTTCTGGAGTAAAAGGATATAAGTTGTGGAACCCGAAAACCAAAAAGACTTTCTTTAGCAGGATTGTTGTGTTTAATGAATCTGTTATGTAGACAGTTTGTCGACTGATGTTGTGCCAGATTCTTCTGATGAGGATGAACCACGAGTTCGTTTGCGGGTGGAGCTAGAACACCTTGATGAGGAGGAAAATGAAATTGATGGGGAGGATATTGTACCACCCTCAACTCCTATTGTGCAGCAAGAAAATTTGTCTATTGCAGAGCGCAGAGAGAAGAGGAATAAAGGACCTCGTACTCGTTTAATTGAGGAATATGATGTTGTTTATTTTGCTCTAAGTTGTGCAGAACAGGTGGAGAATGATGCTGAACCGGCTACATACAATGAAGCTATTGCTTTGGTTGATCGTGACAAGTGGATTGGTGCAATGCACGAGGAGATGCAGTCACTTGAGAAGAATGGCACATGGGATGTTGTGCGCTTGCCTAAACAAAAGAAGGTCGTCCGTTGTAAGTGGATCTTCAAGAGAAAGGAGGGTTTATATCCAAGTGAGCCTCCAAGGTTTAAGGCAAGGTTAGTAGCAAAAGGTTTCAGCCATATTCCTGGAGTGAATTATAATGATGTGTTCTCCCTGTTGTCAAGCATAGTTCTATTCGAACTTTCTTTAGTATTGTTGCTATGCATGATCTTGAGCTTGAGCAGTTAGATGTGAAGACTGCGTTTTTGCATGGAGAACTTGAGGAGCAGATATACATGGACCAAACTGAAGGGTTCATAGTGCCTCGTAAAGAGGATTTCGTGTGCAAGCTGAAGAAGTCCCTTTACGGTTTGAAACAGTCTCCTCGACAGTGCTATAAAATGTTTGATTCTTTTATGATGTCACATGGCTTTAAGAGGTCTGAATATGATAGTTGTGTGTACATTAAATTTTGTTGATGAATCGCCTATATACCTGTTGCTATATGTTAATGATATGTTAATTGCTGCCAAGAGCATGAAAGAAATCACTACATTGAAGAAATAGTTGAGTAGTGAGTTTGAGATGAAGAATCTTGATTATGCTAAGAAAATTCTAGGTATGGAAATTTACAGAGACAGAAAATGTAGAATGCTATTTCTTAGTCAGGAGAATTACATTAAGAAAGTTCTTCATCGTTTTAATATGCATGATGCAAAGTCTGTTAGTACTCCTATTGCTTCACACTTCAAGTTGTCAGCATTGCAATGTCCTACTACTGACAAAGATATTGAGTACATGTCACAAGTTCCCTATTCTAGTGCTTTTGGTTCCTTAATGTATGCCATGGTGTGTTCTCGACCTGATTTGTCTCATGCTATGAGTTTGGTCAGTCGACACATGGCTAATCCTGGTAAAGAACATTGGAAATCTGTTCAGTGGATTTTCAGGTATCTTCGCGGCACATCCAAAGCTTGTTTAAAGTTTGGAAAAATTGGTGAGGGACTCGCAGGCTATGTGGATTCAGATTTTGTTGCCGACTTGGATAAGAGGAGGTCCCTCAAAGGTTATGTGTTTACAGTTAGTGGATGTGATGTTAGTGGATGTGTTGTTTCACAATCTACTACTAAGGCTAAGTATATAGCTATTACTGAAGCATGTAAAGAGTCAGTTTGGTTGAAAGATCTGTTTGCTGAGCTTTGTGGAGATGATACTTGCATTAACCTATTTTGTGACAGTTAGAGTGTTATTTACCTTACTAAGGATCAGATGTTTCATGAGAGAACAAAGCACATTGATATCAAGTATCATTATGTGCGTGATGTTGTTGCACAAGGTAAGCTGAAGGTATGCAAGATTAGTACTCATGATAATCCTGTTGATATGATGACAAAGTCAGTTCCTGTTGCTAAGTTTGATCTTTGCTCAAGTTTAGTTGGTATCACTGTTTAGCCTAAGAGGCTATTTGGCGCCGAAGGTGTTTTCTTTGTTTGTTTCAGGATGAAGGTTTCGTTTATGCTACAAGAAGAAATTTGTCTCAAGGTGGAGTGTTATTTTATGGTGATCCAAATTCATATGAAGATAAAGGAAAGTTCGGGCTCCGCTACGCGAGGCCCGTCGCCGGAGGCTTAGGGCCGAAATAGTGAAGTATTGCTAGCTGGCGTCCGTGGTTTTTTCTCTTCCTTGTTGGAAGGGTTTTACACGTTAAAATCTCGTGTCCCCGTTGGTTCGATCTTGCTTAATTTCATCGTTGTTTTGCTATTGCGTGTAACAACTATAAGGTTGGCTATAAATGACATGGCAACTTCTTATAGCATACTCTTGGCTGTGCTATTAGAGCAAGTTCAATAGTATAGCTAGCAGCTGGCTATAAGAAATTGTCATGTCACATATAGCCAACTATACATCCAACATGTACAATAGTGAGCTATAAAAATGTGGTACTTTTTATTGATACATGGCCCACCTCCCACTCTCACAAGATGCCTAGGAGCACGTGCTGCAATTAGCTGTTGCATTAGACTAGTCACAATGGAGAGTATCATAAACTAGTATCATGCATATGATACTAGTCTATGTTACTAACTACATAGTGGGTAGTAACATGTGTGTGGTATCATGCAACATTGTATTTATTAGACTATAGACTCATTTTTTCTTGAAAAGCGTTATGTTACGGTATCTACCTATGATACCACTATCATCTCTCTCATCATTAAATATGGTGCCACATCAGATTTTCGCCAACATGGCATGCATGATACCACCTATGTTACCCCCATTGTGACTAGTCTTAGAGCCCACTCATCTTCTCTCTTCCATGTCATCACAAAAATATTATTCTAATCTTTATAACCCGCTTACATAAGCTTATTATACTTGCTCTTAGCTAAGATACAACCCCACCCTCTCTCTTCATTAAATAGTGTGACACATCAGCAAATTGCATATGAACCCATGCTAAGAAACTCCTATTGGGATAGGCCTAAGGGCACTGAAAGGTTTTTAATGAGACGGCTTGGAGCTCGGTGTTTTTATTATATATTGGAAAATTCAAAAAAAAAAAAAGAGTCCTGAAACCAAGGAGGCCGGCAGACAACGCAAGTCGTTTCCCTTTTGTATCAGCAAAACCCCACCAAGCTCGTCCTGCACAGATTTTGGCCGTCTGCCCAGTTTAGTAACATATCCGAATTCATTGTCCACGAGCTCCAGTCCATGCTCCATGTAGCCAGAATTAGCCAGAATTAAAAAGAAAAGAGAAGGAAAAACAGTTTCTATGGTTCTGCCAATATTGCCATGCTATGTAAAACAGAGTGCTACATATATTACGTATCACAAATAGATGAAATGTGACTAGATACATGTCATAAGAACAAAAAAAACTTCTGTTATAGAAGAAAAGGGGATCCATGTTGCTGCAGATTGACATTATTCGACTCAGTCCTTGCAAAATTGATTTTATTGAGAGGAGATCAAATGAAAACAAAATCATGCAGTCAATAATAGGTATGTCGCTTGTCATAATAGTTATTCAAAAAGGGAAATAAGGATCATCAGGTAAATTCATGAGAGAGTAGTTCTAGATAAGGCAGTAAAGCTTTAGTAAAGCATGTTGTTCATTAAGCGTCAACCTGATAAAACAAACCTCCATTGCTGCCGCCTCGCCCGGCTCACACCAGTCAATCTCCGACACGTCCTCTGTCTCCCTGCAGTAGTAGCGAAAGAATCACAGTAGAGTACAATAAGAAATTATTTACAAGCAGTAACAGTGTTTACAATCGGAAAATAAATTCAGAGATACAAATATAGATTCAAAGATGCAAATATAAATTTAGAGAATGTTTCAAGAACTTTTTTGCTTCCTGCAATATAAAGAAAATTTTCCTTCTAATGTGTTCTACTCCTATACAATGAAACGTCAGTGTCCTATACATTATAAATTGGAGTGTCCTATACATTATAAATTGGAACCTAACAGCAGAAAATAATCTCAGTCAGTCCTAGACAGTTAACAAGCAGCAGCCAGAGTACATCTAAGCCAAAGTCAAAACAAGGCACGCCCCACGTGAATGACTTAAACCATTATTGACATATGAACTTATGCAATCACAGAAAGCCTAAAAATGTTCTAATGAGGACTTAGTACGCTATAGCTTATCTGTTCGAGACCCTTCCTCTGTACTACCATGCGTCTAGTGGCGTCTGTAACCAGACCGTGTGTGCTTTCTTTTCCTTTTTCTTTTTTTCGCGAAAACGCAAAAGCTTTGCGTTTCGATGCATTGATAGAAAAAGAGAGTTTATGTACAAGCCTGGATCAGGCAACCCCAACACATACAACTCGACCCACTAACTAAGGGAGAAGTAGAGCGAGGCCGCTTGCCCCCGCGCTCACCCAGGAACGAGCCTCAGACCTGATGTTTTCCATCAGAGCGCTGACCGAGGTACGTGCGTTGTCGAAGACTATCATGTTACAGTGTTTCCAGATCCACCACGCCGTGAGCATCAAGAGCGAAGAAGAACCCTTGCGCAACAAACGGGGTGTGGCCTTGAGCGTCTGTGCCCACCACTCCATGAAGTCGTCCCCCACAACTGGAGGGTGTGCAGTAGATCGGATCCAGGACAACACCTCATGCCAGATCATGCGGGAGAAGGAGCAGTCGGTTAAGATGTGAGGTATCGATTCCACCACTTGGTCGCAGAGCACACAGGAGTCTTGGTGGGGTAGGCCTCGGCGAGCAAGTCTCTCCCCCGTCCAACGGCGGTCCATGCAAGCAAGCCAAATGAAGAACGTCACCCTCGGCGGCGCCCACGATTTCCAGTTGAGCTTCCAGGATCTCGAGATGGTCGCCCCCTCGAACAAAGCCGAGTAACAGGACTTGGCGGAATATTGAGCGTCCGGAGTCCAGCGCCAGATTAGGGTATCCGGCGCTAAGGAAAGTTGCACGCCTTGGATTAAAGTCCACACCCTAACGTACTGCATGAGCGCGATCGGGCTCAAGGCCCCCGCAATGTCCCCAATCCAGCGGCGATCCATCAACGCCTCACGGACAGTCCTACGCTTTTTCGTACGCTTGGGGATGATCGCCACCAAAGCCGGCGCCACGTCCCCTAGCGAGTTCCCCTCCAACCACTTATCCTTCCAGAATAGAGCCGTAGAACCGTCCCCCAAGCGCATCTCCGTAGAGACCTCGAAGATTTTGCGCTCCACCCTAGAGAACTGCATGTCTAGCCCCTTCCAGGGGCGCGTGTGATCTGTATACATCCTTCAGAGCCACCGAACCCGAAGGCTCACCGACGTGCGGACCAGATCTGGGATCCCCAGACCTCCGAGCCGCACGGGCCGACATACCCTCGACCAGTTGACGTGACAGTGTCCCCCCAGACCGTGTGTGCTTTCAGGTTCATACTAGATTTTTATTGAGCCGACAGGTGCACCATGGGTAATCACAATCTGGCGTATCACCGAGTACAAATTGTCGTCCCAAGGGTATTCTCCTATCCCTCCCCAAGGCCCAACCACTATGCGGCTCTTTGCATTTCCGCTTTTGATATTCTATTAGAAAAGGCACCATTATTTTGTTAGAAACTGATCATCGAATTCAAGTACTAGAGAATATAGATCTATCAAGAAAGTAATGTGTATGTTTCATTGCAAGTAAAATCGAACTGATGCAACATCATTCAGTTAGCATACTTTATATGGATAAAAAGTGTCACCCTCATGCGAGTTCAGTTCGGATCATAAGAAATTGTAGAGGCCCAGAACCCAACTTCAAAATTATAAGAATTGACAAGTTATCTCCGAATAAAATGCAGTTTTTCTCATATTGGTGAGTTTGTAAATCTGAAGAAATGAGAACAGGAAATGAATTAATCCATGCAGACTTCTTACCATGAGTAGAATCTGTTGCTCTGAAGCAGAGCACATGAAAGCAGACACCGTATCTGAGCATTTAGCCATACAATGGTTTCAGTTGCCTATGGGATGCAGGCGGACGTCCACCAGCCATCCCGTATCCGTCTGCTGCGTTTACTAAGTTGCCATCCAGTAATGAAAATACCAACCGAATCGTTTTCCAATTAGTCAAAAAAGAAAAAGGAAAAACAGTGGAGCGGACTGCCCGCCAAGTCCATTGGACTGTCCACTTGCATCCCTAGTTACCTGACAGCCATTACAGTACAACTGAAATATATAGGCAAAAAGTTCATAGTATGCTGAATCCTAAGCGGATGAGAACATCAGTACGCTGTCCGCAGTAGCATTTATGAATGAAAGTGGAACCTGGCGCGGATACTGATTTGTTGAAACATGCTTGATTTGGCCGCTACGTCGTCGTAACTTGTAACCAGGAAACGGCAAAGCCGAGAAGGAATCGGATTCGGCGGCAATGAGCTGACTCAATCGAGAACACTCAAAATGAGAACATGAAGGATCAGCCTCTGGTTAGCGGAACGAAATCACCAAGTAAACATGTACACTGACATCAATCAATCAGATATAGAGATACAATAAATTACTCTGCAATAATTTGGGCAGCAATTCTATATGTTTGACGAGAGATTGAGGAATCATCAAAATTTTCTGCCTCCATTAACTCGTTCAGAAATGACAACGTTACTGGACACGGTTTACATTCTCGGACAAGTATCAACTACTCACCCAGCTAGAGCTGGTGACCAAGCTGGAGGCTCAACAAGGCTACTCAGCCTTTTTCCTACAAGTCCTATGGAGTATAAATGAGCGAATTTCTACAGGTTTGAAATGCAAAATGACCTCTATACCATTTACAGAAACAGCTACACTTGGTTTAATCCATTCGCACTGGCTGTTGTACAGCAGCAGGGATGTACGTACAAGGAATGTGAAAGAATGTCTCCCTCATCTCTTCTGGAAGTTGAACTTCATGATGGCGAAACTGAACAGGAAGGCGAACACCACGGTGAAAACGACGTGCATCACTGCCACGGCCCACAAGAAGTCATGACGGAAGCCGAAGTACTCCGTGATATACTGAGCCACAGTTTGGCCTGGGTGTAAGCCTCCCTCGAGTGGATGATGGAGATCGCCAAATTGGGAGGCGACCAGTCCATACAGCGTCCATGCCACCGGGCAAATCCATGAGTACCACCTCCACCAAACAGGAAGTTTCTGAAGTAAAAGTTCAATGGATGAGTAGCGTGGAGACATGAAACACTGGTAAGTACTAAATTGACAGCAAAGCAAAATGTATCGAAAGGATAACTTACAGGTCGGGGGATAAGATATCCTGAGAAGAGGTTCCATACGTTGTAGAATGCCGATGAGATGATAGCTGCTATGCTCTCATTCGGAGTCAAGCCTACAGCCATCATTCCATAGAACGTGAAATACAGCAGGGTGAAGTACATGAAGAACAGGTACCACAAGAACTTGGCGACGGTCCATTCGAATCCAATCATTGAATAGACTAGCACGCCATAGATCAGAGCCTGAACCATCACATATGGAAATTCAATCGCAACCTAGAAAAGGAGAATGTGCCATTGTTAGCTTCCAGGACTGAAAGAATCAACAGTGATGATGAATAGCCATGATAATAAACTGCCTGGCCTAATTGCAGCTATGACTTGACTTAGAGTGCAAGGGAATTTGTGTTCTCAAAGGTCATACATACATATACCCCAGAATAGGTAAAACCGAGAGGCCCTTCTCAAAAAAAAAAGGTAAACCGGGAGGCTGAGAAATTACCTGCCCAAATGCATATGGGAAAGCTGAATACATGCCAGCTGCTCTTTCTCGGTAAAAGACTGTTCGCTCCACCACCACAACTGGTTGAACAGTACCAGAGTTTTGCACTCCAAGGTATAGAACCGCAGCATACATTGATCCCATGGCATTAAATAGATCCTGGGATTTTTGACTGCATCATGACATGAGTAAGGCGTCAGAATATGTCTTACTTAAAATAGCTGCTATATCAAAACAATAGAAGCAGTTATAATAACAGTTAGAAGATGTACGTTTTGCTTCCAAGGCCCCAGAACATCGTCCCAAACAATAGCGCAATGACGATGGTGAAGAGTAATCTCACAGCTGTGTAGGCTGGGTTTCTCCAATATGACCAATTTTGCTTCCAAAAGCAAGCTACGCATTGTGTGGTGAATGATCTAGAGTACTGTGTAGGGAAGTTGAGATCTCTAGAACCGGGAGGTGGTGTGCTTAGATCCTTTATGAGTTCCTTGTTCCTTCTGAAATTGCAAAAATGTTAAGTAATTAGAAGTGTCACTCAAATACACACGCCAACTAAATTGCATCCGAATGGCTAGTGGTGAGCCTTACTGGTACAGTTCTGATTGTCTGTAGGCTTCAGCGAAATCAATACCAAGCATTTCCTCCTGTGCACTAGAGGACACTTCCAACATCCATGTTGCTGGGTTATATCCATCATTTATCTTACTAATGCCATCAATTCCCTGACGAAACACACAAAAGGAATGTCAGATGTGATCTAGCTGGTAAAAAGAGTTGCAACGTCCAGTGCAGCTGCTGATTTTGCTCTTCTTACCTCAAAGTACTCGATCAAATTTGAAGAATTTGGGCCCACTGGACCAACATAAATTTCTTCACCTCCTCTCTTCATCAGGAAAAGCTGCAATAAGCACATAGTCAACATACGACCTTATCTAATAAAGCTAATGATAATAAGCCAAACAGAGAATAATGAATTAACCACCTCATCAAATGCTTCAAATATGTCAATACTTGGCTGGTGAATGGTGCAAACAACAGTCCTGCCAGTGTTAACGGTGTTTCTAACAGTCCTCATCACAATTGCAGCAGCCCGAGCATCAAGACCAGATGTTGGCTCATCCATAAAAATGATCGACGGGTTAGCAACAAGCTCTACGGCGATTGTCAGCCTCTTGCGTTGCTCAGTTGATAGACCATTTACTCCAGGAAGACCAACAAGTGCATCCCTCAATGGTGTGAGCTCTACGAGATTCATGACCTCCTCAATGAACATCTGTTATCACAGTTCAGCCAGTAAGGTCTCCAATCATACGAGAAAAAGGAAATCGAGAACTGATAATATGCCTACGATCAAGCTGACTAACCTTTCTTTTTTCTGAATCAACCTCCGCAGGAAGCCGCAGCCATGCAGAAAACACGAGTGATTCATGTACTGTAACATGTGGAGAATGAATATCATTTTGCTCACAGTATCCTGATATACGCGCAAAGGTCTCTTGCTTCTTTGGATAACCTGAGATGGTGATATCCCCCTCTATGTATCCTCCGGTTTTCCTACCCGCTAAAACATCCATCAGGGTTGTCTTTCCAGCCCCACTCACACCCATTAACGCAGTAAGTACTCCTGGCCTGAAAGAACCACTCACACCCTTTAAAAGCAACAAGCGGTCTTCCGTTACTCCTTGTGCTTTCATTGCCTGTGAATACAAAGCAATATAATTGGGTAAGAAAACTTGGGTAATGGGTATATACTGTTATTCTGGTGCCCTCACTGTTCATTGATAGGAAATTTACCTCTGGCATGTCCACTGAGTATTTGGTGTTGTTGAAGGTAAGTGATAGTGGTGCAAATGGGAGTACCAAACCCTTCCTGCTACCACTAGAATCGACGCTGCTACCCACTGAGTTTCGGTCATTAATATGAGACAATTCCAACTCATGCTTTCTAGATTTCTTTTCCTTGTGACCCTCCAGAGCTTGACCGGTTAAATTTGCACGCTTTTCTTTCAAATCCGCTTCGGACATTGATGGGCTAGAATCTGACAGTGCTGTAAAAGAAAAGCAGCTAGCTACAGTTATTATCCTCTAAGTTATAAAGTGCAAATGTTCATTATCTGATCCTTGATAAATGAGACGTAGTCTTCTAAATAGACTTACGATTCAAAGCTGCAAGGGCTACGGTGTAAAGCAGGTTGAAGAGGAGAGTGTATCCAACCATGGCAGCAAGCCCAATCCAATACCACTTAGCTTCCGTAAAGATACCGCGGGCTTTAAGCACGCTAACTCCAATGGTCTCGTTTTTTCCAGGAGCAAGCTGCATAATGCAAATAAATTTTGAATTTTCTATGTGTATGTAGTGGTAAGTTTGATTTGTTTTCAAGAGAGGGTACTTACTTGGTTCCAACTGGGCCCCAGAAATTCGTTTGTCGAAATAGCATTTTGTGCATATGATATCGGAGATATCCAGTAACCCCAAATCCACCACTTCTTTATATCAGCTGGAAGAAATAATAAGATGGAATCATGTAAGGCACAATTAACATTTAGTTCCTCGTTATCATGTAAAGATGGAAACATTCATTTTATCATGTCCGTGTGAGTAACTTACGTCTTGCAAGGATGAAGCCACCCAATGCTGCAAAAGCCAACAATGCTAAGGGTCCAAAGGTGTGGGACACAACCATGTCTCGTCCAACTCCAGCAATGAAGCGGAACAGTGAAGATGACATCTGATTGATCGCAAGCAGCAGCAGATACTGCTTAAAGAACCTGAGCAATACAGGAAATCATTCAGACTTCACAAAGCTAGTTCATTTCTTGTAGAGCATCCAATATATGTGCACACAAAGATAAAATCACCACCTAAGAAGCAATATAATTGGGTAAGGAAATTGATGTCTGCATCAGTGTCTTACCTGCTTACACTGGGATCAAATCCAATGACATAATATGTGGTGAAAACATAAACTCCGACTTCAACAAACGTGATAGGGATCTGAAGAATCCACGATGGTATTGTGTAGGCCCATGCAGGAAAGAAAAGAAGATCCCTCTGCTTGAAGAAGACAGGAAGTTTCATGACTGTCATGCCAAGCTCCGCAAAACCATTAAACATTATCGTGTCAAGAGCAAAGAACAGTGCCCCCAAATAGATCTGTCCATAAACTTCATCACGGCGCATGTTGGTACGGAAAAATGTGGTCATCACGATGAACGCCATTATAGTTAGCTGCAACGATGGAAAATGTTTAGAATGATGCCATCTAATCATCCCCACCCTAATCATTAAAGTAAACACATCAAAGATATGAACTTACATTGACAGCTTTAAATATGTACATAAATGCGTTCCTCTTCATGAGTAGAAGCTCTCTATCGATAGTGGCTTTGAGCAACTCCATCCTGCTGACACCAAACTTTGAAGTAGAGAGAGCAGCAGGGTGGCTCCTGGTCCTATCAAATGGCTCTTTCAGCTCATTCTCTATTGACTTGCCCACATGGAAGGAACGGAATGCATCCGCAAATTGCTTCACAGGCACAAAACGGTATGGCCTGTCACCCCTGTACCAGTACTGCTCCTGGTCTTTCTTTGATGTTACCTTTTCAATTATTCAGATATTTCAGTACCATTCTCTTCAAAAATATGAGAATAGCTAAGCAACATACGAATTAATAGACAAGGCACATACCTCCTGTAAAAAGTCAGCAACACCCTTTCTGCTAGGGCATTTGAATCCCATGAACTGAAAGAACTCAAGCACATTTTCTCGGGGGCCCTGGTACACAACCTGCCCGTCGGAGAGGAGTATAATGTCGTCAAACAAGTTGTATGTTTCAGGAGCTGGCTGGAGCAAGGAGATGACTGCAGTTCCGCCAAGGATGTGGATAGTTTGCCTAAGAGAATTCACTATCTGGTATGTGGTTGAGCTATCCAGCCCAGTGGATATCTCGTCCATGAAGAGAGCTTTTGCAGGACCAACAAGCATTTCACCTGTGCATTGAAGATAGGTAGGTTGATTATGAATTTCTTAATTGTGATGCAAGTCTCTGATATGTATACCATTACTGTATAACTGTTACATGAACCACATTCCTGCTGAAAATATATACCTGTTGTGACACGTTTCCGTTGTCCACCAGATATGCCCCTTAGCATATCGTTGCCTACCAACGTATCAGCACATATATCCAATCCTAATATCTGCAGTTACATAACAGAGTATGAGACATGAGGAACTGAGAAGTCATCATTCTACCTAATAATGAACAAATCTCCATATGAAAAGCATCCTTTCGGTGCTTCAGCAGGTCGCAGACTATACCTTGAGTATGTATTCTGTCACAATACTGGACTCTTGCCCTCCCATAGCTGAGGCCTACAGGGATTAAAGTAAAGAAGTCGGGTGTTAACTACCTTACTGATAGACAAGAACAATATAGTGTGAGAAGTCTGGTTGAAATGATTCTCTTGGATCCTGTGCTGTGCTAGCCACATAAAAACTGCAGGTCTAAGAAACGTTACACAACACCGTATGCTCTGAAAATTTATAAGAATCCTCACCTTCATGTAGACATCGATATCGTGATCTGGCTTGATGTTGGCCGCCTTTTCCCTTCTTGCCAACTCAGTAAGCATCTCTACAAGAAGCAAAATAGCAAAGCTCAGAAGCTATCTCGACGACACGACGACATGCGCGCATATGTCGTAAACATATCACCCATTTGCATTGTCAAAATAATTAGGCCGCATACCATATCTGGTGCCAACACCTTGGCACCGTGCCGAGAATGCGAGCGTCTCCCTGACGGTCATCTCCCCGATGTGGAGGTCATGCTGGCTGATGTAGGCGGCGGTCCTCTGGGGCACGAACTCGTCCAGCCCGTGGCCGTTGTAGGTGACCCTCCCGGAGACCCTGAGCTCCTTGTCGAGCTTCCCGGCCATCGCCAGCAGCAGCGACGTCTTCCCGGAGCCAGGAGGACCCAGCAGCAGCGTCATCCTCCGGGGCTTGATGATCCCGCTCACGTCGTGGAGGACGGTCATGGCCTGCTTCCGGTTGGGGAGGACGTGGAGCATGTTGCCGATGGCCTGGATGGAGCGCAGAAAACAAGAAACGCGCTTAGATATAGTAGTAGGAAATGAAAATGCGCAGTTCTTTCAGTGAAGTAGCATGCGGTGGCGCCGGCGAGACTAGGAGGCCACATACGAGTAGTGCATAGGCGCGCACGCCATACGCTCGACGGAATGCCGCAGCGCCGTGGGGCCGAGATGCGACGACTGCGCGTCATGGTGTGCTGTGGGTAGGAATGGCGTGGCGAATCTGGCGATGGCTGTTTTGCCAGGCGAGAGGTAGGGGACGGCGGCGGCGGCGGCGTGCCGGTGCTGGTGCCAGTGGCCATGGGTGGAAAGACGGCCGATCTGATTGGTCATACCGGGGAGGTTCCGTTGTTGAGGCCTTGCGGTTGCGGGCCAGGCCCGGCGAAGGCAAAGTTTGGAGACTAAGCTAGATCGAGTTTTGTCTTCTTTCTTTTTTTCTTTTTTAAAGTTTAGATCGAATTTTTCTGTATCCAAGAAAAAAGGATGATGACTTTTCCAAGGAAGAAGAAGAGAACCAGGACTTGAATATTGATGAGGTGCCTGGTCATTTGAATAATCTGGAACTCGAAATTCCTCTCCCCAAAAAGTCTTGAAAGCGAAAGTAAGATATTGTGCAGGACTAGTGGCGGCTAAGTTTGATTATGTGGACCAGTCTCCGAAATGGTAATCGCCGCCACCAAGTCCATAGTATGGTTGGTGGAGTGTCCGTGTGAATGAATCATCCGAGAAGAGGTCGCGCTAGGAGAAGGTCACACGCACGCGCGCTGAGCAAAGCGCATACAGCTTGCAAGTTGCAATAGCCAAAAAAAAGAAAACAAAGTACTCGATATCGTTGCGGCGGGTGAGCGAGCGAGCACGCAACTTCCTCGTTGCGTTGCTGTCCTCGCAAGAAAAACGAGCTGTGTCGTCGGCTCCATCGCGGAACCAGCAACAAAAGCAGCCAAATATGTTAATTCGACCCTTCGACCGGTCGATCGATGGAAAGTCAGGATGATTAATTAACAGGGCAGCCGATTAAGTACTACTGTAGATATGATCAACGTATTGGAAGGGTGTAATTTGTAACGAATTTTAGTGCGTTTGGTTTGGAGCGGAAGCGATGGATGTGGTACCTCGAGGGTGTTTGTGACGGAGTTGATGAGCGTGGGCAGCCCGCGGTTGCCGACGCGCACCTCGGCCTCGACCTCGAGCTTCTCGAACCTGACCTCGATGGTGGGGTACTCGATGCCGACATTGTCCATGCGCTCCTTGAGCTTGAGGAGGAAGAGCTCGTGGTCGTCGTCGGCGGCGCGGACGAGGCGCTCGATGAGCGCGCGGCTCTCGTGCGCGCCCAGCCTCCCCACGTCCACCTCCACCTTCTCGCCGCCCTCCTCCACCACCAGCATCCCGCGCCGCACCCGGTCGTAGGTGGGCAGCCGCTCCAGCGCCGCCCACCGCAGCGCCTCCTCGTCGTCCTCCTCGTCCTGGAACCGCGACGACGTCCGCGAGAACACGTTCGAGTCGCGCCGCCATAGCGAGCTGTCGCGGCGCAGGCTCGTCACCCGGTGCATCTCGCGATCCATCCTCGACCGACCTTACTTAGGTACCAATATTGGTACCCTGCCTTCTTCTTCTTCTACTACTGATTATGCTGTTCCCTCTCTGCACTAGCTTAGAAAGATTTGTTGTTCTACAGCCAGCATGCAAGTTGCAAGTCCTCTCCCTTGTCTTGCAACGGGGAGCTAGCTGCTTGGAGCTAGGAACTACGAAGTGAGCGGAGGAAGGCGTTTCTGTATATATACACTACACACCCACCCAAAGAGGCGAGGGCTGGTGGGGAGGAAGACCACCACATTATCTTCACCTAACTTGAGCTCTTGACCCTTGACGCATTCCGTGCAGGTGCAGTGCACTGTGCAAGCTTGGACCCGGCACGGGACGTGGTCGTCGTATTGCTAGTTAACAATTAAGCTGCTAAACTAACTTACTACCTGGCTCTTCATTTTACACGCGCGTCGCGGGGTGAGCTTCCAGGCATCATCCGGACTTTGTCTCTGCCCATCAGCCCATGTCCCCACAGTATCGAGGCAGGCAGCGGTCAACTGCATCTCTCGATCGGAATTATTCGTGGCTGCTATGTGCTATGCCGCACCAGAATGTCCATGCTCTCTCTTGCCGCGGTAGGTTGAGCCGCCTGCAGCCACTTGCAGGTGCAGAGTAGTATTAGAGCATGTCTAACAGGCCCCGTATCACGCGAGCGCCCCGTATGCCGCTTGCAGGTGCAGAGTAGTATTAGAGCATGTCTAACAGGCCCCGTATCACGCGAGCGCCCCGTATAATTCCGGCGGCATACGGGGCGCGGGCCAAAACGGCCGTCTAGCAGGACCCGTATGCCACCTGGCCCGTAACAAAAATTTACGGGGCCTGCTCCACCGCCCCCTCCGCCCCGTACATATAGAGGGTGAGGGTTCGGGTGGGGGTCCAACCCCCCACCCGCAACCCTAGCTCCGCCGCGCGCCGCCGCCGCATTCGCACTTCCGGCGAGCAATTACGCACGCTTAGCCGCACAATTAGAAGCTCCACCACCGCCATGAGCTCCCCCGACGCCTCCGGCTCCTCCACCGCCCGCTCCAAGCGCCGCCGCGAGCCGGAGACGCTCGAGGAGGCGTGGCGGCTCCATTGCAAGCACTCTGTTGCAGGGAGCCGCCGGAGCGTGTGGAAGTACGTCGCGTGGCCGGAGGCAATGCCGGACACGCTGAAGGACTACGCCCCGGGAGGGATTTACTACACCGTCGACCCGCCGCCGCGGCCGATGAGCGGCCGCAAGTTCGAGAAGTGGCTCGCCGAGAGGGAGCTGCTGCAGTCGTGCAAGCGCGGCGGCGACGGCGCTAGCGGCAGCGGAGGAGGACGCGCGGCAGCGGAGGAGGAAGCGCTGCCGGCGACAGAGGAGGAGGAGGAGGCCGCCTTCGCGGCCGCGCTCGAGCTCTCGAAGCAGGAAGCAGAGGCGCGGGCGCGGGCGGAAGCGGAGGAGGAGGCGAAGGCCGTCGCCGACGTCGAGGCCTTCAAGGAGATGGAGGCGAAGGCCGGCCCCGTCGTCTTCCTCGACTAGTTATAGGTTAGATTTCTAGCAGTTCTAGCAGTTCTAGCAGTTCTTGTAATGGTGATCTGAACGAATCAATGAAATCAAGCTTCTTCTTCTCTCCCGCGTAGTTCGAATTTAAATATACGGGGCGGATTTAAGGGGACTGCTAGACGAACTCGAAAAACTGAGCAAAGATTTTCCTAATTTTCCTATACAGGGCCCTCTACACGCGATTTAGAGGGCCAAACTTTACGGGTCCTGTTAGACATGCTCTTACTATAACCTTGGATTGTTAAAGTATCTACTTTACCGCATATGGGTGGTTACGTGAGCGCCATTAAACAAATTGCGTCCAGCTAGGACGATAAGGCGGATGACCAAGCTCCACAACGGCGGCCGTGACCGTCGATCGGTACTCCGATCCTACGGCTCATGTCAGATTGGTTGGTCCAACTGAATTCGTGTCGATTGAGAGGATAAGCCCAGGCTTTGAGAGTCGACTTTCGTCGTCGTCGCCCGGGCCGTTCCCGGACCTCCTCCCATGGCGCGGCAGGCCGGAGAGGAGTAGGGAGAGGAGTTCGGCGGCGTGGTGGAGGTCTGTCTCTCCCTATGCTCCATGGAGGAGGAGGGGACGGCTGGGAATCGGCCGCTGCCTCAACAATCCCGCCCTCCAGGTCTGTCGTCATCGCTATCTTCTTCGCTCGCCTCCCCCGGTCCGTGGCAGGTACTACGGGTTCGATGGTGAGTTGCTTGCTCAGTTGCGATGTGGATGGGCCTTTGCTGCTTCCGATTGTCTTCGTCCTGCTCTTGCTGCTTCCTCTTCGGGTGCCATGGTGGTGTTTCGAGAGGGCAGCGAGGTTTTGGCTGATGATTTGGAGCGGTACTGGAGTTCAAGAACCTGCCTTTGGAACAACTCATCAACAACCTGCTCTGGTCGTTTGATATCCATGGCCATAGTGAGGCCTCTCAAGCCAAGAAGACTGCTTGGCATCAATTCAACCTCCCGTGGGAGACCCTTTCAGAGTCTTGCCGTTGAGGGCTTTGCCGGGACTGTGGCAAGTGGTTTTGTCCCCGTTGTTGTCCATGGCTGCAACACGAGGCTCTCTCTGCTCCGCGTTGGAGAAGAAGGTGGATTGTACCTCCAGCGTAGTTAATATTGAAGGTTTGAGCTCCTTCGGGAGCGCTCCATGTTCAAAAAAAAATCTGAATTCGTGTCAAGTTGTACTCCTGCCTCTTAGAAGAAGTGTCCACATGAGGACATCTCCTACGATGCTGCCTATTTGGTTCAGATAAGGCCCGATTTGAGCAGTCCCGCTCAAAAACAGGTCCCTATGGGGCTGCTCAGCTCGCGTTCCCGTCTGTGTTCCGTCTCAGCCTACTCAAATCCGACCCAAATTTGGTCGGGATTTGAGCGGTCACGGACATGGCGCGGACGCGCTCCCGCGCGCGTGGTCAACACGGCTGGCCCACCTGGAAGTGACCCACCGCCCCCTCGTCTCCCCTCTCGGTCTTATTAAAAAGGCCACGCGTCCCGCGTCTCCCGCACCCCGTCCCCACTCCACAACCCCACTCGCTCCCGCTTCACTGACACGCACGCCTGCGACCCCAAAACCCTGCCTCGTGGTCATTCTTGGCCCTACTCCGCGAGCTAACGAGGCGGAACTCGCCGCCTTGAGGGTGCAACTCGAGAAGCAGCGTCAAGCGCTACTCGCGGAGTCCCAGGAGCTGGAGAAGGTTAGGTTTGAGCTCAACCTAGACCAAAATGAGTACAACAGGGCCCACGGCTTTACTCCTGTTTCTAGGCTGCCTAGCAAGCTAGGCGCTATCCATCGCAACTTAGGCGCTGAGCTAGATAGAGATGGTAGGGCTGCTAGCCAAACTGCTAGTTTGAACACTGCTACTAGGCCCATGACGAAGATATGGATCCTGGACCCTGCGGGTAAGGACACCCCCTCTCAGGCCCAAGGCCAAAGCCCAAGAGGAAGCGCCCTTGGAGTGCTCTAGAAGGCCCATGTGAAGCCCACCCGCATCAGCTTGCGGGTTAAGTTAGGAAACTTGTAACCGACCTAGCTAGGGTTTGAGTCCTCTCCGGGTAGAACTCGAGACCTGGCCATCTATATAAGGCCAGGAGAGCCCCCAAGGAGAGGACCGAGTAATACCGCACGACCAAAAAGCCTCAGAACTCGAGATATACTCTCGATTCGAGCAACCTGTAACCGATCTAATCATCCAATACAGATCGACAGAAGGCAGGAGTAAGGGTTTTACCTCTTCGAGGGCCCCGAACCTGGGTAAATCTCGCCCCCTGTCAAGCCGACGATTCCACCAGCGCTCATGACTTCTCCTAGTCGAAACCCGATAGGGTCACCTGAGGGATTTGTGGAGTCAGAGATTCGACAATTGGCGCCGACCGTGGGGAACGCGGGCGCTGGATCACCGGCATCTTCGGCTTCATCGACATCCAACTCCCGTTGGAAACCATCGACTACGGCTCCGAACAATCCTGTACGGATCGGATCCGTCATAGTCACGCCTCACTCGCCGGAATCACGCCCGGTGTTCGAGGATCTGGAGAAGAGCGTCACCTTGACGTTCGGGAGCTTCAACTTCATGGAGAACAGAGACGGAATCCTCCACTTCTCGGATGAATCTGAACCTGAATCTGGAGCCGTCAACTCGCGCTTTCCTATGGAGAAAAGTGGCGAGTCCATCCGCTTCAACACAGTCGACTATCATGCCCTCTCGACAGAGGAACCATCTCGGGTACGGGAAGCTTTCCGACCTACGCCTAGGACGCACGAGCCACGACTGGCCCAAGTCTGCATGGCAGGATCGGAACAGCCCTCAGAGACCGAATTCAGCGCAACCGAGCGCGATATAATCGGCGTCTCGCGGGAGGCCTGGAAAAGGGCCAAGGAAGCCATGCGGCGGAGTCAGCCACCCGCGGCAGGAGCTTCACAGGAGGACCTAACCGCCTACCACTACCACCTAGTAAGGGCGGCCTCAAACATCAAAGAAGCCCGGGCAGATCTAGCCCGTCGAACAGTCCCTTGCACCCTCAGTTGGTACCCGACCCGCGAGGAAGGGACACGCAACATTGTCAAGGGGCCACGAATCCGTGACTGCGACCGACAGGTCGACCACGTCTTCCTTCATGAGGGTCGACGATGACGGCAACGTCTACCCGCAAACCCCAGCTGCCGCGATCCTAGCCGCAGCAACTTACATGCAGATGAACCAACCGACAGAAAGCGACCCTCGGGTGGAACAGTACAAACAAATTCGCAAAGGAC
Organism: Alopecurus myosuroides; assembly: GCA_028641055.1. Classification (NCBI taxonomy): domain Eukaryota; kingdom Viridiplantae; phylum Streptophyta; class Magnoliopsida; order Poales; family Poaceae; genus Alopecurus; species Alopecurus myosuroides. Next base: position 294,328,168 of record CM054058.1, on the reverse strand, counting down.
TAGGATTGGCGGCCGCAAGGCTCGCTTCTCACGATCGCAAGAAGACCGAAGAACAATTGGAGAAGGAGCGACAGGAGAAGGACAAGGACAAAGAAACGCCCCGCAGGCACAGAAGCTCATCCCCAAGAAAAGACAAATCGCCACGACGTGGTCGAGGAAAAGAAGCCCGCCGCCGCGGCGATAGTCGAAGCAGCAGCGACGACAGCTCGAGAGACAAAAGCTCGCGGCACCACAGCAGCCGCTCGAGAAAACGAAGCAAAGAACCAGGAAAGATAACGACCGCGACCGGTCCGAACACGACGCGCGATCAGATCTCGCCCAAAAGAAGGTGGATAGAGCGAGAGCTTCACGATATCGCGAGCGCTCCTCATCCAGGTCCTCGGACGACGAAACCTGTGGAGCACTCTGTTTCGCTCGTAGCATCCGTGAAGCACCTCTACCCGAGAGGTTCAAGCTCAGCACGGAGGTGACAAAATACGACGGCTCACTCGAGCCCTCCCAGTGGTTAAGCGACTACCTCACGGCAGTAAAATGCCAACGTGGGAACAAGAACACAGCCATGCAATACCTCAATTTGCATCTTACAGGCGCGGCCCATAGCTGGCTGGAGAGAAGACCCAAATCTTGCTACGCATCGTGGGACGATCTACACCGCGATTTCTGCAAAAATTTCCAGTCGACTTACAAGAGGCCAGCCACAATCGAAGAGTTACGAGCGTGCAAACAGAAGAGTGGCGAGTCCACACAAGAATATATCCAGCGGTGGACCACACTCAGGAACACCGCAGGGACCATCTCGGAAGAAGTGGCGATTGAGGCCTTCGCCAAAGGGGCGAGAAGAACCGCGTTTCGAGAAGAGCTAGGCAGAGCCGCGCCCAAAACCATTGGGGAGCTAATGATCATAGCCGAAAAATGGGCTAACGGAGAAGACGCGGTGCGCAATGAAAGAGCATCGTCGCCCGCACACGAGGACGACCGCCATGGACGAAGAAAGAGAAGGAAATACTACGACCACGAGGACAGGGAGGAATTAGTGGCGGCAGAATTCACGCGAAACCGCGACTCTGGTCGCCGTGGAAGTCGCGAGTGGAAACCAAAAGCAGAAGAAAAATCCCCCGAGGAGGATCTCGATGCATACTGCTCGCTACACCTGTTTACAGATAAGCGCACGGGCAAAACTAAGGCAACACACCTTCTCAAGGATTGCCGAAAGTTTCTTGACATCTCGGATGCTCTCGCGAGGAAAAGATTTGCATCCACCCAAAACTACCCGCCGCTGCCAGGAGGAGGACAACAATTCCAGCCGCCTCCACCACCACCTCCACCAGCAAATCCAAACATGGCGCTAGCCGCACTACCTGCGCCACCACCGCAAAACAATGGAGCCAATGCATACCCGAACCCGGCAGGACAACTCGCGATGATACAGAAGGTATGCCCCTCTCGCAGAGCTCAAAAGACTAACTCGAGGCAATTGTGCATGGCAGTGCAGACACCACCGACAAAAACCGAGTACCTGAAAATGGCGGATCAGCCAATCACGTTCTCAATGAAAGACCATCCGCCACGAGTCTATCGACCAGGACACGCCGCCCTCGTCATCCAAGCTCAAATTGGTAATTATGACCTGGCCCGCGTATTCATGGACGGTGGTAGTGGCATCAACATCATCTACGCGGATACACTCCGTCGAATGAACAAGAATCTGGACGGCCTAACGGAATCAGAAACATCTTTCCACGGGATAGTTCCGGGCAAGGCAATCCGTCCACTCGGAACAATCAACCTAGAAGTAGTATTGGGCTCTCCAAGCAACTACAGAAGGGTATTCCTGGACTTCGAAGTCGTCGACTGGCCCTCACAGTACCACGCCATTCTTGGTCGAACAGCGTTCGCCAGATTCATGGCCGTACCACACTACGCGTATTTGAAGCTCAAGCTACCCGGCGAATACGGTGTGATCACCATCGACGGAGACTTCCAGAAATCGGACAAGTGCGACATAGAATTTAATGAGATCGCAAAATCTTTCGGGATGCAAGAAGAACTCCAAGAGCTGGCAAAAACCACGGATCACTCCGTTATGCCCCTCACGAAGAAAAACGCGCCTGAACTAGAATTCAGCGCCAACAGCGACACTCGCAAGCATCAAGTGCACCCGACGGATTCTGCGAAGACAGCAATGGTCTCAACAACCCTCTCGCCAGCATAGGAAGGCGCGCTCGTCAAACTCCTCCGTGAGTACTGGGAGATTTTCGCCTGGCAACCCTCAGATATGCCAGGAATACCCACGGAGTTTGCCGAGCACTCACTCGAAGTCTTTCCTAATGCCAAACCCATCAAACAGACGACTCGACGATTCTCAGAACCCAAGCAGAAGGCGCTTGGAGAAGAAGTAAACAGATTACTAGCCGCCAACTTTATTAGGGAGATCAAGATATCCACCTGGTTGGCAAACCCGGTGCTGGTCCCCAAGAAGAACACGGATATCCTTCGGGTGTGCATCGACTACACATCGCTGAATAAGCACTGCCCCAAGGACAACTTTCCTCTACCACGAATCGACCAGATCGTGGACTCTACGGCAGGCTGCCAACGCCTCTCCTTCCTGGACGCCTATTCGGGATACAATCAGATCCGAATGAAAAGGGAAGACGAAGAGAAGACGACATTCATCACACCCCACGGTGTCTACTGCTACACGACAATGCCCTTCGGGCTGAAGAACGCAGGCGCAACATATCAGCGCTGCATGCAAAGATGCCTCGCCAATCTCATTGGCAAAAACGTACAGGTGTACGTCGACGACATTGTCATCAAAACTCGAGTAGAGGACACACTCCTCGAGGACATCAGAGAAACATTTGACGCCCTTAATGCATATCGGATCAAGCTCAATCCAACCAAATGCGTTTTTGGCGTCCCTGCAGGAAAACTACTCGGGTACCTGGTATCCGCCAGAGGCATTGAAGCCAACCCAGAGAAAATACAAGCTATCTTGACTATGAAGGAGCCAACCAATCTACGCGGAGTCCAGCAGCTCGCGGGACGACTAGCCGCCCTAAGCAGGTTCATCGCACGATAGGGAGAGCAAGCGCTACCCTTCTACAAATTACTGAAGAAGACGGACAAATTCGAGTGGACACCCGAAGCTAAACAAGCGTTCGCAGATTTGAAGCGATCGTTGCAAAGCAGGCGCGTCCTTGCAACACCGCAAGAAAGGGAGCCGCTTCTACTATACCTAGCCGCTACAAACCAGGTCATCAGCACAGCAATCGTGGTCGAACGACCTGAAGACGGCAAAGCGTACGGAGTCCAACGACCAATATATTACATCAGCGAAGTGCTCTCGCCATGCAAGCAACGATACCCTCACTATCAGAAGCTGGCATATGGAGTTGTTCTCACGGCCCGAAAGCTCAAACATTATTTCCAGGAACATGCCATTACAGTGGTTAATGATGCGTCACTCGGGACAATCATGAACAACCCTATGGCATCCGGAAGAATAGCAAAATGGAGCATCGAGTTGGGCGCCTGGGACATCACCTATACAGAACGAAAAGCAGTCAAATCTCAAGTACTCGTGGAATTCCTCAGCGAATGGACAGAGCTACAAACGCCCGGACCACCCGAATACACGAGCAATTGGATAATGTACTTCGATGGATCCAATAGAAACGAAGGAGCAGGAGCTGGAATCGTTCTTATTTCACCTCGGGGAGACAAGCTGCAATACGTCCTGCGACTGGACTTTCCACCAGACGATCCAGCCTCAAACAACGACGCAGAATATGAAGCCCTGTTGCACGGGATGAAGATGGCAATCGCCTGTGGAGCTACCCGATTAATGATCTACGGTGATTCCAATCTCATAGTGCAGCAGACGATGAAAGAATGCGACGCCATTGCTGAAAACATGGTCGCATATCGTGACATGTACAATTTACTCGAAGGAAGCTTTAAAGGTTGCGAGCTGAAGCACATTGCAAGATCTAGCAACGAAGAAGCAGATAGATTGGCAAACATGGGTTCCACGAATACACCCATACCGCCAGGAATATACTTCGAACGGATGATCAAGCGATCGGTCAAAGTGAAGAAAGCTGCAGCAGCGCCAGAAACAGAGGTCAGCCCGCAGGTCGCGCTTATCGAGCTTATTCATAATATATCACGACAGGTTTTCCTGGTCGAGCCAGTCTGGACGCAGAAATATCTCGACTACCTGCTCAACAGACAGCTCCCGGCCGATCCACGTGAGGCTCGACAGATAATCAGGCGTAGCAAGTCCTTTCGAGTAGTCAATGGAGAATTATACAAGCAAAGTATCTCGGGAATACTTCAGCGTTGCATCGCACCCGAAGATGGCAAGGAATTGCTCCAGGACATACACCAAGGAGATTGCGGACATCATGCTAGCTGGAAAACAATAATGGGAAAAGCTTTCCGAGCAGGATTTTACTGGCTAACAGCAGCCAACGATGCAAAAAGCCTGGTCGAACGATGCGACGCCTGCCAGCGATTTGCACCAAGGCCACACGCCCCTGCTACGGAATTGCACATGATACCAATAGCCTGGCCTTTTGCACAATGGGGGCTAGACATGGTTGGGCCACTACGCAAGTCCACACCAGGTAGATACACACACTTGCTGGTCGCAGTCGACAAGTTCACCAAATGGATCGAGGCTATGCCAGTAACCTCAGCAAGCGCCCAATGCGCCGTCAAGTTTCTCGACTCCATTGTATGCAGATTTGGTGTGCCACACGACATCATTACAGATAATGGTAAAAATTTCACAGCAAAGGAAACACAACAGTTCTGCGAGGAAAAAGGCATCAATTTCAAGTTTGCCTCAGTCGCTCACTACCGCAAACGAACGGACAAGTCGAAAGATCCAACGGCTTAGTTTCGGCTGGCATCAAGAAGCGACTACTCGATCGTCTACACCCCCGCCGCAGGACATTGGGCGGAAGAGCTACCCTCCGTACTCTGGAGCCTGCGCACAACTCCTAATCGATCAACGAAGTACACGCCATTCTTCATGGTATACGGGGCAGAAGCAGTCCTTCCCGAGGACGTTCGATTCAGCGCCCCACGAGTTGTAGCGTACAGCGAAGAAACTTCCAACAGGGCGCTCGCAGAAGATATGGATGCACTCGAACGAAATGCGTGACATCGCACTAGCAAGATCCGCGGTATATCAGCAATCCTTGCGCAACTATCATAGTCGCCGAATACGCCATAGAGCATTCGCGGTTGGGGACCTAGTGCTGCGGCTCAAACAGAAGGAAAGGACACAAGCTCGAACCACCTTGGGAAGGACCCTTCATCATACACGAAGTCATCCCGGGTGGAGCCTACAGGCTAAAGAATCCGGCGACCGGAGGGATCTACTCCAATCCGTGGAACATTGCACACCTCCGCAAATTTTATCCATAGGTTAACTCTTTATCACAACAAAATAAGGCTATACTAGCCAGTCCTGTAGCTCGAATATATGGCTTCTCAGTCATTGCAATAATGACATTGATTCCTTCATCATATTCACTCGAAGCTTCTCGTTCTTTACATGCTAAAAAGTTACAGGTACACACCCCATAAAACACACGGGGGCTACACCTACTAACTAAGCATCAGAGAAAAACATCATACAAACAAGGTTATACACCTTACAACAGTTCTTACAAACTATAAACATATTACAGGATATTTACATCCGACAATCAATCAAAACGCTGAGCATTCTCAGTCGCTAAAACTCTATCCACCTCCTCAGAGGTCAATCGGATAATTTTCTCCGCTGCAGGACGTACAGCATCATAATACGGCGAGATATCCTCGATTGCATAATCTGGGCGCCGAGCAACGGAGTTAACATCTATCTCAAGATGCCATATGCGGACAAAAGAGAGAGCTACAACCGCGCCGCACGTCATCTGATTGCGCACACACGCGCGAACTTCTCCTTCACGTCCAAACAACCTGAGAAGATAGCCCCAGTCTTCGGGACCTTTTTCGAGTGGGTAAAATGCAGCGTTCATCGCAACCAAGACCTCGTGAAAAGAACTCACGAGAATTCTCGCCTGGAGGACTCGAAATTTCAAGGTGGCCATCACAAAACCCCGACTGCGATCAGACCAAAAATTGTTTGCATGAGGTTTGGAGCTACTAGCCTCTTGAAGGATGTGATTTTCTACCCACTGCTTTTCTTCCCTGTCATCCGGATTAACGACTGAAGAGCAAAAACACACTCAGTCAGATAAGGAAACAAGGAAGAAAAAGGCACGGGGGCTGCACTACTTACAAAGCAAGTCCCTTGCGACTACAGCCAACTCATCCATCAGAAATTGTTCGCGTTCAGCCGCCAATTTCTGCTTGGACTTCGCCACATCGGCTATCCCGCGCATACCTTTTAGCTTGCGCTCACCCTCCTGGACCTTATCACGAAGGCCCGCAAAAGTGCCAACAGCGGCAACAAGTGGATTTACTGGAGTACCACGTCCACCCAAAGTTTCCGCGGCAAACCCAGTAGCCTGGAAGAATACAACGAAAGAAGTAAGATGCCCTACTCGAGTCATTTCTAGTCGCATATCTGACAAACGCTCGGGGGCTACTCCCATCGGGAGACAACGCACAAACAAAGGGAATGAATTGCAAGACGAATTCTTCGATTAAAGACAACAAAGGTACGGGAATACATCCCAAGGTTCATTACATTCAAGGAGAAAAAAGAAAAACTATGAAGCTACATTGGTGCTCCCGCTGGCAGCAGTCGCCCCTCCCCGCAGTCGAGCAAAAATCTCAGACAGCTTCCGAGCAAGAATAGCGGCTTGCTTGCCAAAACGAGAGAGCCGTACCTTTTTGCCCGTGGAGGGGTCGACTGGAAGAGATGAGTACGCCTCCTCCAAACCTTCGACTCCATGCGCCAAAGCAAATTGTATCGCGGTCTTTGCACCAGACTGCGCCTGTGCGACCGCGAAGGCATCCAGAAGTTTGCCTTCTGAGAAGACCTTCAACAGATCATCTAGCGCGGGTGCAGGAGTGGCGTTGGCGACGAGGCGACCGTGCAGTTGCACCAGCACTTGAGTAGCATCATTAATCATGGAGAGAACTCCATCAGCGTGCCTTTTAAGCTGGGCAAGTGTGTCGGTTACCACATCCACCCGCTGGAGTCCAGGGATCTCTAGAGGAACATCCAGAAGACCTGCAAAAGAAGAAAATAATACTTAGCAAAGTTCAGTGAAATGAAGAATCAAAGTCGCAAAAGCCCAACACACTTACCCGCGAAACGCTCAGCGAGGGGACGGAGGAACCCGACAACGTCGTTATCGGCCTTACTGCCAGCTTCTTCTAACTCCTTCAAGGCCTTCCGCGCATCCGCAAGTTGTCGACTAAAATCTTCCGATTGCATGCGGGAAGCCTCCAGCTCTTGTCGAATGGCCGTCAGGTCAGCCTCCCGAGCAGTTACCTGCTCATAGAGTTTGACCTTTTCGGATTCCGCAAATTCAAGTCGAGCTGCAAGGAGATGCTTATCAAAACTCAAGAATGTACAGAATACTGAAGACAGGGAGATGATAAAGCTTACCCTTGAGAAGGTCGTTTTCAGTTTGAAGTCGGCTACGGTCCGTTCGAAGTGACTCGCAATCCGACTCGGCGAGAACGACACGGCGACCAATCGCCGCAAGAGAATCAATAAGCGACTGCAAAAGCACGAAGACGGAAAAGTTAAAAGGATTAAATTGGAGTCTGTACCCGATTATTTACAATCGACTACAGCCTCGGGGGATACTCCCATCGGGAGCACTGCCGTGCACCCGATAAAAATAAAATCATGAAGAAGAAAGAAACCAGACTTAGAGCCTGTAGCCGATCGCTTGCGATCAACTACAGCCTCGGGGGCTACTCCCATCGGGAGCACTGTCGTGCACCCGATAAAAATTTGAAGACAGAAGATGAAGTTTACCTGGCCGGTGGCACGAGAGAGCGGATCCGCGGAGCTGTCCGTCACTTCCTTAGAAGCAGAAGTCCTGGCGGCAAAGCTGGGGATTTCACGTCTCACAGTCGCAACTTCGGGGGCTGCTCTGGGAGAATTTTGGACGGTGCCCGCGGTGGGAGTTTCACCCGCATCCTTTGCCTTATTCCTCTTTTCGGGAGGAACGGCAGCGGCGTACCTGCGGGGACTGATCGTCTGCAGTCTGTAGCGAAAGATAGAAAACATCAATATTGAAGCACGGAAAATGTTCGATCAAGAATAAAGAAGAAGCGCTTACTCGTCGTCCTCGTCGTCGTCATCCAGCAAGTCCGCGTTCCAAGCGGGCGTCACCACTGGGAACGAAGGCGAAGGAGCAAGAGAGCGAAGTGGAGTCGCATGGATAGGGGCTTGACTGGGCGATGCTTCCAAGGATTTATCTTTAGAAGTAGCTTCGTCTTCACCTACCCGACGACGTTTCGTAGGGGCGCCATTCGAGTCTTCAACGTCATCCGAAGAATCGTGTTCTGAACTCGAAGAGGCGTTGGCGACGCTGGTGTCAACCGCGCCGTCTTGATGACTCGATACTTGCTCTGAGGTAGCCTCTCCCGCAGCTGGCGGGTAGCAATCCGCCATAGCTAGGCTCTACGAAGACAAGAAGAAGACGAGAAAAATCTTATCGACTAGAACTCCGAACAAAAAGGGAACAACTCAAAGACGAGAAGGAAGAAACTAACCTCGGCTGGAGGAGGATTTGAAGCGGCAAAGGCTTCAACCGAACAATCGGGGAATTTCTCCCCCACCTTCAGTCGAGTGATACCCGCGATTTTCTTCTCGAATTCCACATTCGAAAGCTCCTCGCGGCTTACTCGGCTGGGGTCCTCTGAGCCTTGATACTCCCACATAGCGGAGGGCCTTTGTTGAAGTGGCTGGATCCTGCGCTTCAAAAAGATGCTCGCAAGATGCATCCCGTTGAGCACGACTCCCGCGGTCTGATCCCGGAGAGCAGCTACTCTTGCGAGTAAGGGCGCGACGGTCTGAGTCTCCTCGGCTGACATCTTGTGCCCCCAGGACTTTCGCCTTGTCAAAACAGCGAACGGGTGGAACTCCACAATCCCACCCGAGCTGTTGTCGGTGACGTAGAACCACCTCTTCCGCCAGCTTTGCACGGAGTCGACAAAATGCATGTTGAAGTAGCTGCCTTCTTGTCGAGCTTGGATCCCGAAGCCACCCGTGCGAAGCGGTTCGCCGAGCTCGGACTCCACCCGCGATCTCTCGCGGAAGATTCGGACTTTGAAGAGCGCCTTCCAAAGCGCCCAGTGCGGGCGAATGCCGAGAAAGCATTCGCAGAACACCATGAAGCACGAAATGTGCTGCACCGCGTTCGGGGGAAGATCGTGAAGCTGTATGCCATAGACACACAGCAACCCGAGGAAGAAGGGATGAAGAGGAAAGGAAAGGCCCCGAGTCACGTGGTCCACGAAGACCACGCGCTCGTTCGATTGAGGATTGGGTACCTCTTCCTTTTTTCCGAGACGGACTCGCTTCTCCATCTCCGCCGGCAGCAACCCTTCCCGCTGCATCTCCTTGATGCTTTTCGCGGTGGTGTTGGGGGAGCGCCAGTCGCCGGCGCGGGGCGCGGGTTGCGCAGAAGGTTCACCGGATGCAGAGCCGACAGCACCGCGTCTTTTTCCGCCAGCCATTGCTTGCAGCACGAGCTCGAGCGCGAGGAAGACGAAGGTGGGCGCGAGGAAGAAGATGGAGACAGAGAGCTGGGAAAGTTTTACCGTAGCGCTAACACCCGTACTTATACACGGAGCGAGACGATCTCAGCCGTACGATGCGCTACGTGGCGCTTATCACGGCCGCCACGCGTGAAGATGAAACGAAGCGGCGGCCAGCGCTGTTTCGTGCCACGATCTTAACAGAAGATCGTGCGCATTTACTGCGCGTCTCGCGTAAAAACCGGGAACGACGTCTCGTTTCCCGGTCAAAAAGCTGACCAGGTGGGCCACCATCTGCTGCCACTCCGTCACGTCCCATCGGGAGAAGGGGAGTGCGCCATGACGTCATGGCATTCGTCATTCAAAATCAAGATCTTTTCGATTGGAAGTTCAAACGCGAAAGTATCTTCGTACGAACATCAATTCCTTCGGATAGAAGCAACTTTTTCGTGAACAAATTCATGAAGCAAAACCTCTTCGAACAAGAGAAAAATACCCTATACACGAAAACTCTTTCGTATGGGCACGGCATTCCGAACATGAAAACTCTTTCATACGGGCTTATCTTTTCTTCCAGCACGAAATTTCTTTCGTACGGAACTCAAACAAATCGATCGGGTAGGAAGAACCTACCTCTCCTACACATGATAAATTTACATCATAAAAACCTGGATTGTTCAGCCGACTAGGCACATCCGGATGCCATATTCTTTGAATATGAAGGTAAGACCCGAAAAGATCTCTCTTTTGGGCCTGGAATCGCACTCGAAAGCTGCGTCCTCCGGTATAATTCCGTGTCAACAACACGAAGAAAAATCCTAGCGGACACGCCGGGTACCCCCATAGGTTAAGTTCGATTCGATAAGTCCACAACGGCCCAGTCGCAACAATCACCTCATCGGGTTCGAGTCGGAGGTCTCGAATCTGTGTAGGCCAGGAATGTTTTTGCCCTAGTCGCAATTAATTGGCCCTGATCTCTCGGGAGAGCCAAGCTACTGTGCCACATCCTTCTGTGAAAAAAGCCGTAAAAACAGGCACTTATATTGCTCGATACTCGAGCGTGAAGACCCATGATACAGGGAACACACCCTTTAAAACAATGACTGTCAGGGCGGTCCTCCATAAAAAACAAGGAAGGTTTGACCGTCTACTCGACTGGAAAAGTCCCAGTCAAGCACACGCTCGGGGGCTACTGACGAAGATATGGATCCTGGACCCTGCGGGTAAGGACACCCCCTCTCAGGCCCAAGGCCAAAGCCCAAGAGGAAGCGCCCTTGGAGTGCTCTAGAAGGCCCATGTGAAGCCCACCCGCATCAGCTTGCGGGTTAAGTTAGGAAACTTGTAACCGACCTAGCTAGGGTTTGAGTCCTCTCCGGGTAGAACTCGAGACCTGGCCATCTATATAAGGCCAGGAGAGCCCCCAAGGAGAGGACCAAGTAATACCGCACGACCAAAAAGCCTCAGAACTCGAGATCTACTCTCAATTCGAGCAACCTGTAACCGATCTAATCATCCAATACAGATCGACAGAAGGCAGGAGTAAGGGTTTTACCTCTTCGAGGGCCCCGAACCTGGGTAAATCTCGCCCCCTGCCAAGCCGACGACTCCACCAGCGCTCATGACTTCTCCTAGTCGAAACCCGATAGGGTCACCTGAGGGATTTGTGGAGTCAGAGATTCGACAGCCCAAGTATAGTACCCCCGCCAAAACTCTTAGGGCTGCAGAGGCAGTGGCTGCTGAGTTGCCGCATCTCGCTGGCGACGCGCGCGCTAGGCAGCAGAATAGGCTGAATGAGCTAGTGCTAGAGGCTGCCAGGCAGAACGAGGAGTTCCGAAAAGCCAATCCGGGTGCTGGCGCTTCTCAGGTTATGCGCTCGCATGCGGTTAGATCTACGGATCAGGCCTCATCACCGCTTCCTGGCAATGAGATGGGACTAGAGTGTGAACTCTGGAAAGAACAAACAGATGCAGGTGTACGACCCGGCTGTCGCCGCAAAACAGCATGCTGTGCCGCGGCAGCGCGGTCAGAAACACAACACTGCAGGATCAGGCTATCAAGCCACTAAAGCTCACACCAAGGGGCAAGGAGGAAACCATGCAGGAACATCGCGGCATCGTGCCGCCAACCCGGTTCAGCCAAGGGTGCGGCAGCCAGCAGCTGTGCAGCCACAAGTGGTTGAGGCAGCAGCCAACCCGGTGGCTCAACCCGGCCCTGTGCCGCAAGATCGCTATGATGATGGGTACTCGGCGATGGGGCTAGCCGGGTATGCTGACCCAACAGATGTCACTGATCGTTTGGGTGACCGCATGCTGGAGCCCAGCGATGCAAGATACAAGCTGGACCGGATCAACCGGTCTGCGCAACTCGAGAACAAGGGGCCACCCGGCCCAGATTGCTTTGGACGCCACATCATGGAGGAGCCCTCCGTGAAACAGTTTCAGCTGCCTAGGGGGACCAAGTGCTATGATGGCAGCACCAAGCCGGAAGACTGGCTGAGTGACTACGTTACCGCTGTGCACATTGCAGGCGGCAACAGGAGATGGGATGTGCGGTATGTTCCGCAGATGCTGGAGGGCCCTGCTCGGATTTGGCTCAACAACCTGCCAAGAGATAGCATCAACAGCTGGCTAGAATTCTCGGAAGCCTTCGTCAGCAACTTCACCAGCACGTACAAGAGGCCGAATAGGCCGCAGCAACTGTCTGCTTGCAAGCAGCGAGAAGAGGAAATTGACCGCGAGTACCTTACTCGGTGGAGCACACTGAGGAACACATGTGAATGTGTGAATGAGTCACAGGCAATCGCCTGGTTCGCTCAAGGCTGCAGGCATGGCAGCATGTTGTGGCAAAAGCTGCAGAGAGAGATGCCGAGTACGCTCGCCGAGACGATCAAGATTGCTGATATGTATGCACTCGGAGACCCCACTCAGCCTCTGCTCGATGTTGAGCCGAGAAGGAAGCACCATGACAGCAGCAGACGCCAAGACTTCAGAAACAAGCGCAGAGGTGACCGCATTGATACTCGGTATGATCCCGAGGAGGTGAATGCGGTGATCCAAGGCCCTGCGGCTGCTGGGAGTAGCCAAAGGCAAAAAACTGCTGGAGCCCAATACGGGCAGAACCAGAATCAGGGCCAAGGCATCAAGAAACCATACAATGCTCCCCAGCAGGGTAGCGGCAACCCGGATTCAGGAGGTGCTCCGAGTTTTGTCTTTGAGAACATGAAGGTTGGTCCATGCAGCTTCCATACTCGGCATCCGAGTAGGCCAGCCAACCACACTACCCGGCAGTGCAGCTGGTGGGACCGCATAAAGGATGGAGACGTTGGTCAGCTGCCCCCTCCTCCTCCTCTGCCGCCTGCGAATGCCAATGTGCAGCCTATTCGGGCAGCTGCTCCCAGGCCTGCAGTGAATCCGAGAAGGGAGAATGTGAACCAAGTGGCTCAGGGAGCCAATCGCAACTACAACAACGGCAACCGCAACTACAACAACAACAACAACCTCAACTACAACAAAAACAACAATCGCAACAACAACAACAGGAACAACAACAACAACAACAACAACAACAACAACAACGACAACAATGGTGGTGTAGATCGCAACCAGTACCATGAGCACCATGAGAGCTACATGATCTTCACCATCGAGCCAGACGACAAGCAGTCATTGCACAGGCGTGCAATGGAGGTAAATGCAGTGATCCCGGCTATGCCTCACTACCTGCACTGGTGCGACCAAGAGGTTACTTGGTCCAGGGCTGATCATCCCAAGGTGATGCCCAATCCGGGTACCTATGCTCTGGTGGTGGATCCCACTTTCTTGGGAACCCAGAAGAATGTCAGGTTCAACAAGGTGCTGATCGATAACGGCAGCAGCATCAACATCATGTTCCAGGATACACTGGAGAAGCTCGGCCTTGCCGAGAACATGATGTTACCCAGCAGGACCACATTCCATGGCATTGTGCCGGGAGTATCTTGTGCTCCAATCGGCCGCATCTGGGTTGATGTCCTATTCGGCACCAGGGAGAACTGCCGCACCGAGTGCCTGCAGTTTGAAGTAGTTGATCTTCAGAGCCCCTACCATGCTCTACTCGGTAGGCCTGCCCTCAGCAAGTTCATGGCCTCAACCCATGCAGCCTACCTGAAGATGAAGATACCTGGTCCCAATGGTGTCATCACCATCTCGGGTGATTACAAGCGTTCCTTGGAATGCGCGTCTGCTAGTTCTCAGCTGGCGGAGTCCATGGTCATTGCTGCCGAGAAGAAGAAGTACACGAGGTGGTTGCTATGGCCCAAGCGGCGCAAGGTGGTGCGCCTGGCATGCTGGGTTCCCAGTACGGAACGGCTTTCCAGGCATCCCAGGAGACAAAGAAGGTCCAGGTTGATCCTGAGTTCCCATACCGTGTTGAGATCATTGGCGCCGGGTTGGGAGAGAAATAGGAAAGCGAGCTCATCCACTTCCTCCATGAGAATCGGGATGTCTTTGCATGGTCCAATGAGGATCTGCCGGGTGTCCCGAGGGAGTTGGTTGAGCACTCGCTACATGTGCGGCATGACGCCAAGCCGGTTAAGCAGGCTATGCGCCGCTTTGGTGATGAGAGGAGGAAAGCCATTGCTGATCAGATCACCAAGTTGCTGATCAGTGGATTTATCATGGAGGTAGTGCATCCGGATTGGCTAGCCAACCCGGTTATGGTTGAGAAGAAGAAGGAGGACCCAAGGCCGATACTGCATGGCGCATGTGCGTGGACTACATCGACCTGAACAAGGCCTGCCCCAAGGATCCATTCCCGCTACACCGCATAGATCAGGTGATTGATTCCACGGCCGGGTGTGAACTTTTTTCTTTCATTGATGCCTACTCTGGTTTCCATCAGATAGCTCTCAACCCGGATGATCAAATAAAAACTGCCTTTATTACCCCGTACGGGGCTTATTGCTATCGTGTTATGTGCTTTGGGTTGCGGAATGATGGGGCTACCTATCAGAGATGCATGCAGAAATGCTTGCATGATCAAATTGGCAAGAATGTGCAGGTGTACGTAGATGACATTGTCATCAAAACGAATAAAACACATACTCTGCTTAGTGATCTTGAGGAAACCTTTGCCAACTTGCGCAAGTACATGATGAAGTTGAATCCAACTAAATGCACCTTTGGCGTCCCGGCTGGCAAGTTACTCGGCTTCTTGGTATCCAGTCGGGGCATTGAAGCCAATCCTTCAAAGATAAAAGCTATAGAGAGCATGTCTTTGCCGAGATCACTGAAGGATGTGCAGAAATTCACCGGGTGCTTGGCTTCTCTGAGCCGCTTCCTGGGCAGAATGGGCGAGAAGTCCTTGCCTCTTTACCAACTCATGAAGAAGAGCGACAAGTTTGTCTGGACACCACAAGCTGATGTGGCATTCAAGGAGCTGAAGACCATGTTGGGTAGCACTCCCATTCTGGCTAGTCCGCTACCCAAAGAGCCAATGTTTTTGTACATCGCAGCAACCAACCGGGTAGTCAGTGTGGTGATAGTGGTGGAGAGAGAAGAGGAAGGCAAGACTGTGCAGCGGCCAGTGTACTATCTCAGTGAGGTGCTATCCAGCTCCAAGCAGAACTACCCGCATTACCAGAAGATGACCTACGGCGTGTATCTGGGCGCCAAGAACCTGAAGCATTATTTCCAAGAGCATCCCATCACATTAGTGAGCACTGCTCCCATCTCGGAGATCATGGGCAACAAGGAAGCAAGCGGCCGGGTAGCCAAGTGGGAAATCGAGCTAGCCGCGTACATTCCTCTGTACGCGAGAAGAGAAGCAATCAAGTCACAAACTCTGGCATATTTCTTGGTGGATTGGGCCGAGATGCAGTACGAGCCTCCCTTGCCGGAAACCAATTACTGGAAGATGCATTTTGATGGCTCCAAAGTGAAGGAAGGCCTTGGTGTTGGCGTAGTGCTTACGTCACCCAAGCGAGATCAACTCAAGTACGTGATGCAGATTCATTTCAAGGCATCTAACAATGTGGCCGAGTATGAGGTAGTGGTGCACGGCCTGAAGGTAGCCAAGGAGATTGGTGTGCAGCGTATCATCTGCTATGGCGACTCGGATTTGGTGGTGCAGCAGGTATCCGGCACCTGGGATGCTCTGGATGCCAACATGGCGTCCTATCGGTTTTTGGTGCAAACCATGACTGGCTTCTTTGAAGGGTGTGAGTTCCAGCATATACACCGAGCTAAAAAAAATACAGCTGATGAGTTGTCCAAGTTGGGGTCTTCTCGGCAGTTCATCCCGGCTGGGATTGCCTTGGAGCATTTGAGAAAGCCTTCTATCAAGCCGTCCCCCAACTCGGAATCTATATTTCTTCCTTCTCTGCCAGGAGAGGAAGTTGTTCCAATGGAGATTGACTGGGAGGCTGCAAAAGAGAACCCGGGGACTGTCGTCTCCAACCCGGGGACTGGCACCTGCAACCCGGGGACTGCTTCATTCAACCCGGGGACTGTCGCATTCATCGAGGGGATCATTTCTCAGTACTCGGGGACTTGGGGACTCGCCCCCAACATAGAAGAGGTCTTGGTGGCTGATCCAATGGAAGTGGACGAACCAGTGTTTCCCACACGGGAGACACTGAGTTGGGCTCAGCCCATATTATACTTTCTAACGGATGGCACCTTGCCAAGTGACGAGGTCACAGCCAGGCAGATACAGAGAAGATCCAAGGGCTACACTATTCTCAACAAGGTGTTACACAGAAGGAGTCCTACTGGCGTACTGCAACGTTGCGTTGAGCCAGAGGAAGGAGAAGAAATTCTGGCGGTGATACACCAGGGGGAATGCGGGCATCACGCCTCTTCTCGGGCTTTGGTCAACAAGGCTTTCCGGCATGGTTTCTTTTGGCTCACTGCCTTGAAGCAAGCTAAAGATATAGTGAGAAAGTGCAACGGCTGCCAGAGATTTGCAAGTAAGATTCATATGCCAGCTTCCGAGTTGAAGACCATTCCCATTACTTGGCCATTTGCAGTTTGGTGTTTGGATATGGTGGGGCCTTTCAAGCCAGCTAGAGGCAACATGACTCACATCTTACTCATGGTTGACAAGTTCACCAAGTGGATTGAGGTCAAGCCTATTCGGAAGTGTGATGGAGTTACGGCTGTGAGCTTCCTGAAGGATGTGATCCTAAGATACGGCTACCCGCACAGCATCATCACTGATAATGGCACAAACTTTGCTGAGGGTGCTTTCGCGAGATTCTGCAGAGAGAAGCGGATCCGGTTAGATGTTGCATCTGTTGCGCATTCGGCCTCCAATGGTCAAGTTGAGAGAGCAAATGGCATGGTGCTATCCGGCATAAAGCCAAGGCTGATGGAGCCATTACAGCGAACCCCTGGTTGTTGGCTGGACGAGTTGCCGGCGGTGTTGTGGAGTCTAAGGACTACCCCTAACCGATCAACCGGATACACACCATTCTTCCTGGTATATGGAGCTGAGGCCGTGTTGCCCACTGACCTAGAGCATGACTCGCCCCGAGTAACCCTCTACACTGAGGCGGAGGCGAGAGAAGCTCGAGAAAATGACGTTGACCTGCTAGAAGAAGCAAGAGAGTTAACTCTGTCACGTTCAGCTGTCTATCAGCAAAACTTGAGGCGTTATCACAGCCGGAAAGTAAACCCAAGGGTTTTCCGAGAAGGAGACATGGTCCTTAGGCTCGTGCAGCGCACGGCCGGGATGCACAAACTGTCCCCTCTGTGGGAAGGGCCTTTCATTGTGAGCAAGGCTCTGCACAATGATGCCTACTATCTAGTTGACGCACAGGCACCCCAGAAGAACAGGCCGGATAGAGCTGGAGAGGAATCTAAGTGCCCCTCGAATGTAGCTCTACTCCGTCGCTTTCATTCATGAGCAGAAAGTCGTATGTATCTCCTCAACCGAGTTAAAATTCTAATCGGCACTCCGAATTCAAACTCGGGGACTGCCCTTGTCCAAATTTGTTCGGTGTTGTTCTACTCTGTTTTACTTTGTCTACTCGGTTGCTTTACCTAGAATTTCATAAGCATATCTAGTAGTGTGTTTAAACCCAAGGGCCAACTCTTCGACTCTGCTGCTGTCCGCAACCCGGCTTCATGGCAAGCAAGAGAACAAGTCAAAGGTCAATGAGCACACGAAAAATTGCTAAGGAAAAGAGAGGTGTAGCAACCGAGTAGGGTGTTCTTTTCTGTTCTGTTATCTCTTTTCGGCTAAGTGGTGGGCAGCGTTACCATGCATTTCTCTAAGTGGCTAAGTATTTGAAACTCCAACTTTAAAATCTTGTGACTCGACTACCAAAAAAGCCACAAGTGGCAGGTAAGAGCTGAGACAAAGAGAATGAGTGGATAAAAAATGCAACTCGGGGACTCGCATAGAAACTCAACTCGGCATTGAGCCAGAGTTGCTAAACTGTTAAACAAATAAAAAATGAGTAGCAGAGGACATAATTGTACTTATTACATTTGCACCCGGCATCCCGGGGATCTGATAAGTGTTTGAGATAAAACATGCAGAAATTACTCGAGAGTAGAAGCCGTGTTGTCCGCGTCCGTGTTGGCAGAGGCAGCTTGATCGGAGGTTGCTGTGGCCACAGAGATGGGATCCGTTGCAGAATCGGAGGCTAGAGGGTAAAGGCCATCCGTAGCAGCAGCAGTCGCGCCCAACTCGAGAGCAGGCTCTTGGATCACTATCTCGGTGGTGATGGTGGCCTCCTGCACGGCGGACTGCGGCTGCTTGGCCTCTGAGTTGGCTGCCAACTCGGAGTCCTCGGTGTTGCCTTCCTGCCCGTTCCCCTCCGTCCCCTGGCCTTCTCCTGCTTGGATCCCTTCTCCTCGGCACCCTCTGCGAAGTCGGCCAAGTCTTCATCAGAGATGCTATCTTCATCATCGTCCTCTTCTCCAACGTCTGTGTCAGGCTCGGTGAGGCCGTCGATGAAGACGCTCGTTTCAGCGTAGGAAGCGATCTCATAAGCCATCCTCTTTTCGACGAGCAACGCAATCCGGATCTTTGGTCCACTTGGAGTCTTCGCGGCGCGTGCTGATCCTTTGGAGATCCAGATTCTCGTACCAGCTCAGGATGAAGTGCAGCAGCTCGTCAGCTCCTGCCCGAGCTGCGGAGGCACGCCACTTCTTGAGCTCAGCCTTGACTCCGTTCAAGTTCTCGGCAATTCCCTGGAATGTTTCTGGGACCTCCTTCCCTGGCCAGAACAGGGTGTGCAAGTTGATTGCTGTGGCCACCATGGAGGTGCCCAGGCCCTTGAGGGAATGCACCTGTGTCTTCAGGTTGGCAAGAAGGTCCGAGATGGTGGATCCATCATCAAGGCCAAGACCGGCTGCTGCCCTGGCTTTCCTTGCTTTGTCCACAGCAGTTGCGCCAGTGGCACGACGTTCCGGGAAGACATCTAAATCAGCAGGGCCTAAAGTTAGGTCAGAAACAGAAACCGGGAAGAAGAAAAACAGAATAGAAGAAGACAGAGAGAAAAAAGGCAAACAGGATAGCGGATAATGACAACTTACATTCCATCTCAAGGACAATTGCTCCCAGCTTCCTCTGCCAGTCGGTCTCATCTGCGATGTGCTTATCCTGGACACGGCGGGATTCCCAGATTTGGGTCTTGAGAGCCGAGTTCCGATCCTTCAGCACCTGGATCTCCAGCTCAAGTGCCTGCTTCTCGGCTTTGGCTGTCCTCTCAATCTTCTGCTTCTCTTTGACGTGGTTGATGGCAGTCTGGAGTGCGGCTTGGAGATCGAGTTGGAGCTTCTCGTATTCTGTCCTCTCGACGGCGCGCTCTTGCTCTATCTCTGCTTCTCGGGTTTGCAACTGTTGTTGTGCCTCAGCGGGCGTGAGGCACTGCAAGTGTTGCTCCCGGAATTTTTTATACTCTTCTGCGAGAAGAACGGCATTATCAGAAAAGCAGCCAAGTAGGAAGATACAATTGCAGAAAAGAAAGAGGGAGGCTCACCTTCCAGAGTAAAGATATTGCTTTGGGCGGAGGCGGCGAAAACTTCGCAGTCTCGGTGCCTATCCACCAGATCCTTAAGCTTGCCTGCATAGAAGACATCAATGAAGCAAAAAGCAAAAAACGGGCGTAAATACAAAACGCACAAACCGAGATGCTAAAAGCTTACCTTCGGCCTCAGAGATCTGGAGAGTGCGCTCCAGGTGAAAGATCATCGTCCGTTTTGGTAATTACATGACAACATATCTATTTGATCTAATGTTCGTTTGATATATGAAAATGGCCAGGTTAATCAAGTTCACTAACTCTTTGGGCCGAGTGTTTGGTTTAAATGAAAAGTGCTAGGAGAAAGGAACCAAGGGAGCAGTTTCTGTACAGGAGCGGAGGCTCCGGTGATTCCACCGGAGGCTCCGCCCAGGCTCCGGTGCGGATACGGTGCAGGCTCCGCCAAAATCTCCTCTGGAGCATACGAGCGGAGGCCCGGGCGGAACATCCGGTGGATCTCCGGTGGGGCGGAACCTCCGCTACTTCCACCGGAGCCTCCGCCATTTCCAAAAGCTGGGCCTGTGCACAGGTGGCATCCGGTGCGCCTCCGGTGGAGGCTCCGCCAAATCCTTGTTCAGTTGGGCAAACGCGGAGGCTCCACCGGAGCCTCCGGTGGAGGTCCGGTGGCCCCAACTGGCCCCCTGTACAAATAGCATCCGGTGGACCTCCGGTGGGGGCTCCGCTAAAAACGGGTTTTGTTGCATACGCGCGGAGGCTCACTGGAGCCTCCGGTGCAGCTCCGGTGGGCGGAACCTCTGCTATATCCACCGGAGCCTCCGCCCCTTGGCCATACAAAGACGAACAGGTGCGCTGCGCTGCTGCACAAGTGATAGAAGCCTACCGGAGCCTCCGGCGAAACCAACCGAGCCTCCGGTGCTCCTGGACTGCAACGACCACTTAATGAAGGGGTATAAATACCCCTTCCCCTTCCTCATAAATGCCAAGCTTTCCCCCACTCTCTCTCCTAGCCATTAATGAAAGCTTCATCCTCCTAGATCTTCCATTCCGTCCACCCAATCACTCTCATACTTTGTGGAGAGCTAGAGGAGACCTAGATCCACACTTTCACCAAAGGAATTTCAAATCCATCCACCACAACCTAGTAGATCTAGAATCCTACTTGAGGCCTAGAAACCTTAGTAGATCTTGTGCTTGTAGCTTACACATCAAGAAGCTACGGATTGCTTGAGAGGCTCCATCCATCTTGTGGAGTGACCTCGATCCCTTGTAAAGGTTTGGTCAACGCCTTCAAGTCGACCTCATAGTGGAAACGAGAATCTCCCTCACCAGAGAAGCTCAAGGAGAACAAGGTGTGCACAACCGTGCTATTGAGGAGTGCCTAGGTGGCTCCCCACCTCTCCAACGTAGACGTGCTTCTCTTTGAGAAGGAACTACGGGAATCATATCCTTGTCTCCTTGTTTACACTTGTTGTTTATCTTGTTACCTTATGCTTTACTTCCGTTGCGCATATTATCTTGTACACATAGGTTGCTCACCTAGATGCACATCTAGAGAACCCTATCTTATCTTGCCTAGCCCCACTAAAAGGAAAAGAAAAGAAAAATTGGTAGTCAACCTATTCACCCCCATCTAGTTGACCATAGTGCACTTTCAATTGGTATCAGAGCCTCGGCTCTTGCTAAGGGCTTAACCGCCCAAGAGTACAATGGTCGATGAAAATGCCCCCGGTAGTTCTAGTGCAGAAATCTCCAAAATGGCCGACACTATATCTAACCTACAAGATACGGTTGGACTTCTCCAAACCGAATTATCTAAGGTTAGCTCTAGTGTTGGTTCGGAGGTTTCTAGCATAAAGAAAATGATGGAGGCATTGATGGGAAAACCAAGGAGTCCGCGGAACCACCTCCCACCGCCAACGATGTTAGCTCGGACGAATAATCCATTCCGGATATCGACGAGATGGAAGCTAACATCGCTTTAGCTAAGGAGAAAGCCAAAGCAAAAGCCGATAAAAAGGCTAAGAGCGGTGGGAGATCCGAGGGCTCCAAGTCTCAATCGGCTAACGGTTCGGGGTCTAACTCTAAAGTTCCACCACCTTCCAATTATGATTCTATCCACCCTATTTCCAAAATGCCACACATGGTTAATGTTGGAGTTCCTCCCATGCTTGACACTAACGAGTTCTCTTCTTGGAAGTTCGATATGGAGTCTCGCATTTCAGGATCTTGCACCGCCTTGTGGAGAAGCAGTCTCCATGGATTCCAGCCTCATGATCCGAGCAACTTGACTCCAAGAGAGGATGTGGAATTTCAACTCAACAAGACTGCTCTTGTGACTATCCAAAAGGCTCTCCCAAGAGAACATCTTGAACACATCCGCGGTATCAAGACCGCCAAGGAAGCTTGGGATAAAATTGACTCCTTGTTCAAGGGCAATGCAAGCATTTAATCATCCAAATATGCTGTTGCTCTTGACAAGTCCGAGAACTTCGTTATGCTTGAAGATGAAAGTCCCGAGGAGCTATATAGAAGAGTGGTCACCCTTGGCAATCAATTAAGGGACTTTGGAAAAGAGGAAATCTCCGATGAGTGGATCAAGAGGAAGTTTGTCAAGGACATAACTCCATTTGAGAAGAACCTCTCCACTAGCATTCGAACAAGATCCGACTACAACTCCCTCAACTCCATTGGTGTCCTTAGTGAGTTCATAGCCATATCCTTATCTCACAAGAGCGCCGATGATGCTCTTGCTCGCTCAAGAGGACTTGGAAAGTCTCCTAACCTCGCCTTGAAGTCTAAGGCAATGGCCAAGATAGAAGAAGTGGATGATGATGATGAGGACTATGAAGATACATACAAGGGTGCCCATAAGTGTATCGCTCTTGCCATGCAAGGGTATTGGAAGAGATGGGAGGCTCACAAGGCCGGTGCTCCTAGACCCTCAAGGAACAAGATCTTTAGGAAGAAAGGGGAGCAGCCAAGGACATGCTACAATTGTGGAAGTGCAAGTAACTTCGTCAAAGAGTGTACCTTTGAGCCAAGAGAAGAGAATGAAGGGAAGCTTGTTCGCAAGGACAAGAACAAAGCTCCACAAAACAAGAACCTCGCTAGAAGAGTCCCAAGGGCTCTATATGTTCAAGAAGGCCCCACATTGGAAACATACTACTACGGAGATGAAGGAGAAGATGAATTCGTAGGTGTTGCCCACGTCGCCATAGCTACGACTTCCTCTTCATCGGTCTCTCTATTTGAATCCCCCAATGATAAGGCATCGATCCGACCTACATGTCTCATGGCAAAAGCCACCGCGGTAATATCTTCCACCTCCAAGTCTATTGTCACTAGCTCTCCCTCGTTATTGGATTGTGTTGAAAACATTGTTGATGATGAGGAGGCTAAGAATCTAGGCTCTTGGTTATGTAGTCTTGAAGGTGAAACTAAAGAAAAGGTAAAGGCTCTCTTAAGGCAACTTGATGATGCTAAATCTCTCATAGACGAGAAGGAGGAGATTATCATGACCTTAGAGAGCCATGGCGGTAGCCATGAGAACCATGACGATGAACTAGTTAAAGCTCTCGAAAAAGAAAGATCCATGAGAGCCTCTCTCGAAGAGAGACTATCTAATCTACAAGATACCTATGCTATTAGTGTTTCCAAGCTTAGGAAAGATAATGAAAAATCTCTTGCCAAGCTTAGGAAAGATAACGAAAAATCTCTTGCTTTACTTAAAGTCTTTGAAGAAGAGGAGTTGAAGCTAGGAGTAGCTCATGAAGTACTTGTTGAGAATCATGAAAAACTAAAAAAGGAGTTCATGTCTCTTAAAGAAATTCATGACAAACTCACCAAGTCTCGGAACAACCTCCTAGCTCAACAATCTAATAAAAAAAGTGATATATTCCTCTAATAGCATTGCTATCATGCCTACCTCTTGAACTACGACTAAAATTGTAGGGAAAGAGAGAATTCTCAATGATGCCATAAGCTCTCAAGGAGCCAAGAAAGGAAAAGAAGGACTTGGTTTCGTTTCCAAGTCAAAGAAGAAATCCAAGAGGGTCACATCTCCCTCTCAAAATGTTGTCTTTGTGAAAGAGGGAAAAATGACCAAAGAGAAGGAGACCAACTCCATTGTGGGTGGTGATACTTCTAGGGGGAGCATCACTCACAATGACTTTGCCGGAAAATATAACCCATCTTATGTTCTTATGAAATCTAGAGATGGACATGTTTATGCTAAATATGTTGGTACTTCTTATGGTGATGATTATCATTGGACTATTTGGGTTCCCAAGACCCTTGTTACTAACAAAAGAGGACCCATTGAAGGATGGGTACCTAAATCAAGAAATTGATCTCTTGTAGGGAAATGCTTCCGGGTCAAATAGATGGACAGTGGATAGTGGTGCATCCCAACATATGACCGGAAGCCATGACGCAATAATTAATGTTGAACCTCCTTTAACTCATCTCAATTGCGTTACTATTGGAGACAAGTCTGAGCTTAAGGTATTGGGACGAGGCAAGGTAGCTATCTCAAATGACTTATCAATTGAGAATGTTCTCCTTGTTGAGTCCCTTGGCTATAACTTGATGTCCGTTCTTCAACTTGCGAATTGTGGTTTTACCTTGTTCTTTAATAAAGAGAGTGTGATTGTCACTTGGGAGACTTCTCTTAAAGTAGCCTTTGTTGGGTTTGTCGAGAACGGCATGTATGTAGTGGACTTCTCTAAAGAAGACACGTGTGCCGCGATATGCCTAATGGCTAAAGTTGATGTGGGGTGGCTTTGGCATCGCCGGCTAGCCCACACCAATATGAGAATGTTACATGACCTCCAAAGTGGAAATCATGTTCTAGGACTAACCAAAGCTAAGTTTGCTAAAGATCGTGTGTGTAGCTCTTATACCTTTGGGAAGCAACATGGTGAACAACACCCAACCAAGACAACTATCTCCACCACAAGAATTCTCGAGCTCATTCACTTAGATCTCTTTGGTCCACTATCTTATGATATCCTCGGAGGAAAGAAGTATTGCTTGGTGATTGTGGATGATTATTCAAGATATTGTTGGGCTTATTTCTTCAAGAGGAAAAGTGAAACGCAAAAGAGAGTCATCGAGTTCATCACTCTAGTGGAGCGCCAACACAATGCTACCATATTGGCCATTCGGAGTGATAATGGCTCGGAGTTCAAGAACTACACCGTTGATGGTTTTCTTAGTGAAGAAGGCATTGCTCATCAATATTTCACTCCTTATACCCCTCAACAAAATGGTGTTGCAGAGAGAAAGAACCGGACTTTGATGGATGCGGCTAGAACTATGATTGCGGAGTTCTCTTCTCCCTATAACCTTTGGGCCGAAGCCGTCTCCACCGCATGTCATGCTACCAACCGGTTATATCTTTGCAAGATTTTGAACAAGACTCCCTATGAGATTCTCACGGGCAAGAAACCGGATGTATCCTATTTCAAGGTCTTCGTTTGCAAATGCTTCATTCGCAAGAAAGGTAAACGATTGTCAAAATTTGAGACCAAATCTTATGAGGGTATCTTTGCTGGCTATGCCACAAACGCTCACGCCTATAGAGTCTACAACAAGTCCACCGGACAAGTTGAAGAAGCTATAGACGTGGTGTTTGATGAGGATAACGGCTCCCAAGGGGGGGCGTATAGATCATGGTGTTGTAGGAGATGCAATTCCTCCCATCGTCATAAGAAGAATGAGGATAGGTGAAATAATCCCCATTGAGGGTTACCGGATGACGGAGGGAGAAGGACTATGCCCCACTCAAGTGGATCCATTGACTACACCCATTGATGATTAAGCTACTCAACAAGATGCACCAAGCCCTCAAGCTAACAATCAAGGCCAAGCAACTCATCAAAATCATGATCAAGATTCCATCATTATTGAGAGTGCTCAACCTAGTGGTGATCCATCACCCATTATTGATCAAGAACAAAATGAAGAGATGCTAGCACGAAGAGCAAAGAGAAGGCTAAAAAATCTTGAACGAGCGGGTCACACGGAGGACAAGATTCTTGGACAAGTTCGTGGGAGAGTGGTCACTAGGAGGCAATTGGCGGATTTTAGCAAGGCTCGTGATTTTGTCTCCTTCATTGAGCCCAAGAAGGTCTATGAAGCTCTCGAAGATCAAGATTGGCTTGAAGCCATGCATGATGAACTCAATAACTTCGAGCGCAACAAAGTGTGGAAACTAGTACCAAGACCCAAGGATTGAAAAAATGTTATTGGCACCAAATGGGTTTTCAAGAACAAGCAAGACAAAGATGGCATTGTCATTCGCAACAAGGCAATGTTCGTGGCTCAAGGTTTTTCCCAAGTCAAAGGTATTGACTTGGTGAAACTTTCGCCCCCGTAGCTCGTCTTGAATCCATTCGCATCTTACTTGCTTATGCATCTCATCATAACTTCAAGTTACAACAAATGGATGTTAAGAGTGCTTTCCTAAATGGTCCCATTAATGATTTAGTATATGTCAAGCAACCTCCGGGCTTCAAGAATCCCAACCACCCTGATCATGTATATAAACTCGATAAGGCTCTCTATGGACTTAAACAAGCTCCACGTGCGTGGTATGAGCACCTTAAAGAGTTTCTAGTGGATCGTGGGTTTAATGTTGGTTTAATCGATCCCACCCTCTTTACCAAGACGGTTGGAGGTGACTTGTTCATATGCCAACTCTATGTGGATGACATCATTTTTGGGTCTACTAACACTTTGTTCAATGAGGAGTTTTGCAAGCTTATGACCGATAGGTTTGAGGTGTCTATGATGGGAGAGTTGGAGTTCTTCCTTGGTTTTGAAGTGAATCAATATCATGAAGGAACCTTCATCAAACAAGCCAAATACACTCAAGACATGCTCAAGAGATTTAATATGCATGATGCCAAGCCTATGAAGACTCCCATGTCCACAACCACCGACTTGAAACCCGACCCCAACGGTAAAGAGGTAGATCAAAAGGTATACCGCTCCATGATTGGCTCTTTGCTCTACCTTTGTGCATCTAGACTGGATATCATGTATAGCGTAGGTAAATGTGCAAGGTTTCAAGCCTCTCCGAGGCAAAGTCATTTGGAAGCTGTGAAATGAATCTTTTGATATCTAGTTCATACTCCAAACTTTGGTCTTTGGTACCCCAAGGGTTCAAGTTTTCAACTCATTGGATATTCGGATGCGGATTATGCGGGAGAGAAGACGGATAGGAAGACCACGTCCGAGGGTTGCCAATTCCTTGGCCGCTCCTTGGTATGTTGGTCTTCAAAGAAGCAGAATTGCATTGCTCTCTCCACCACCGAGGCCGAGTATATCTCCGCGGCAAGTTGTTGTGCCCAATTTCTATGGATGAGGCAAACCTTGAAGGATTATGGTATTCATTTTGACAAGGTGCCTCTTCTTTGTGATAATGAGAGTGCTATCAAGATCGCCTACAACCCGGTTCTTCACTCCAAGACGAAGCACATTGAGATCCGGCATCATTTCATTCGGGATCATGTTGAGAAAGGTGATATTGATCTCTCATATGTTCCCACCAAGGATCAACTTGCCGATATCTTCACGAAGGCCCTTGATGAACCAAGATTTCGAGCTTTGAGGAATGAACTAAATGTCATCGATTCTTCCAACTTCACTTGAAACCTTGCATATCTACCATCATTATGCATGCTATTAGGTTTATATGTAGGCATGGACATAGGGGGAGCGCTACTCAACTCATGAGTATGCACTCCTCTTATTATGCGAAAATCAATTCATCATTGCATATCTAGTCAATTGTGACTTATTGTGCTTAATTGTGAGTAGTAATTTTGGACCCAAGATATATCTTCGCGGTGCCAAGTTACACACTCAAACATGGTGGCTTCGGCCACCGACCTTTGGTATGTTTTGGATCTTTCACGCGTATCATATTTCTTTCTTGACAACTCGTACGGGTTCGGTCTTCTACCTTTTATGCTTCTTGCGAACCCCTCCGAGTAATGTCTCTCGTATATCAGTGACTATTTTCCAACCCAAGCCCCCTTTTCCAAAACAATATTTCCATCGTAATGCTCTTGTTTTTACAATCTTGGTGTGCGAAAACTTGGCTGGACGGAGGCTCCGGTGAAACCAACGAAGGCTCCGCTGCCCCTGTCCACCGGAGGCTCCGCTAGCACACATTTGCTGAGCGGGCCAAAATTTGGCCTGTTTTTGTGGACAAGGGGCGGAGGCTCCGGTGAAACCACCCGAGGCTCCGCTCGTGGCAGTTTTTCGGGATAAGATCTAGGGCGAGCGGGGGCAAGTGAGATCCAATCTCATTTCCCACCCACTCGCCCTCCTTCTTCCTCCTCTCAACCGCCGCCGCCCCCAAGCCATCCGCCGCCAGATTCGGGTGCTCCACCGCCGGGAAACCTTCTCCTTGCCTTGGGCCACCCCAGGCTCTTCCTTCTCCTTCCTTTTTCACCATGGACGATGCGGGTATGTGCTCTCTCTCTCTCTCTCATCTAGTTGATGGATGGGATGCATAGGAGTTCATGTTCTTGCTCTCTAGATATGTGGATTTGGAGTTTTAGGAGTAGAAGTTCTCGAGTACAAACCCTAGCAACCTAGATAATGCGTGTTAGGCTTGAATCGTTACGGTTGCAGGGAAGATTCGTTTTCCCTAACCCTAGTTATTCAACCCTAACACCATGTGTATCTTGGTTTCTTGGATTTGTGCGTGTTTTATCAACTTGATCATTACCTTTTCTTCATGCTTTCCTCGCTGTTTCTTTCTTATATGCTTCCGGTTCCAAAGGAAAGGGGGTTCGGTACAAGACTACGGGTCGCCGCAAGACCCCTCAAGTTGATGAGATCGAAGAGGAACTTGACAATTCTCAACCCAAGCGCAAGCGGTTCCCGGCTACCGAGAAAAAACTGCCCAAGAAGAACACTGCAAAGACCGCTTACAAGATGTCTGAGGCGGTATTTGTGAAGGAACGGCGTGCAAACCCCTATGTGATTGCACGTGAGCGCTTGATGCCACAATTCTGAGGTAAGGATCCCCGCTTCCACACTGTCTTCCAAGGGGAAATATATCATGAGATCTTGATGAGGAAGCCAAAGGACAACGTTGCCCCTCAACATGCCATCAACTTTGGGCATATGGAAAGGAACCCCCATTACTTTGGGGAGGCTCTTGGGCTCATTGAGAGGTTTGGGATTGGTCCCATTATTAGTCTCCAACAAGACTACGATGAAGACCTTGTCTGTCAATTCTTGTCCGCCGTTCATCTCTCCAATGAGACCGAGTGCAGTCTTACCTGGATGACACAGGGGAGACAGCTTGACATCAAGTGGTCTCATGTTGGCATTAATCTTCGAGGATACCCAGATTTTGGACCTTTTGCTGATAGTGAGGAGTTTGCCAATGGATGGTTCCAGGTTCATGTTATCAACACTCCATCCCTTCCCAAAGATCAACTCACCCCAATCTATCATTGGAAGAAGTTCGCAGTTGGGTTTGTCAAGGGTCTCTACCCCACCTATGATATCATGATGCGCATCTATAGAGAGACTATCAACCCAAAGGCCGGGAATGTGGGTGAAATCCAGGGATTCTTGAAGAACCTCATGCTTCTCACTCATCAACAACGGCTTGCCGACACCCCATGTAAGCTCGATGTGCTTGATTACATTTGGAATGAGTTGTGGCACGTCATGGTCAACCGCAAGAATGCTTGCTTTGGGCCCTTCATCATGAAGATCATCTTAAATGTGTGGAATGCCAAGTTTCCGGATGAACCGTTTTCTGATGCTAATTGGATTCCTCACATGGAGAGGAGACTCCTCATCAAGGACCACACCGAGCCTCCTGAGCATCCCACTCTCGCTCCTCGTAAGAACCAGGCTAAGCCTCGTGTTATTGATGATGAGGAGGAAGAAGAAGAAGCCGGTCCATCTCGCCCTTCTCCTTCCTCCAATGCATTCAAGTGGATGGCTCGGGCCCTTAAGAAGGTGTTCCGGTTGAACAAAAAGGTTGAGCATCATCAGTGGGAATCCTATTATGACAAGGAGCTCAAGAACCGCAAGAAAGCACATGCAGCTCGTCAGCTTCGCCATCATGGTGGCGAATCCGTGGACTCCCCGGATCTTCCAAGCTTCACCGATTGGGACAAGTGGCAAGCCAAGGACTCCAAGGGCAAGTTGATTGAGTGGTCTGAGGAAGAAGGCGAGGAAGCTACCAGTTCTCGTCACCGTGCCCCCTCTCCGGACATGGAGATCTCGTCTGAGGACAACTGATCTTTGGGTCGTTAGTGTCCTTTTCTCCCTTGACGGGGGGATGATAACCCGGTAGGCCAAACTCCAAGGAGTAACCCGGCCCAAAGGACGGTGCGCAGGATCCGGCTAAGGATAAGGAAGCTTGTGGAAGGCCCAAGTTTGTAGGCCCAGCAATCCGGATTGTGGGTTACTGTAAAGGAAAGCTAGGGTTTGTGCGCCGTGTCCGGGTAGGATCCAGGGTGCGCCTTGGAGAATAAGCCAGGGGGTACGGGTGCTTTATAAACCGACCCCCAGGTCTAGTTTTAGACAGAGTTATTAGAACCCCAGCAATAGCGCTTGGTATCGAGCATCTAGTGTAATCCAGAGTTGAGTTGTTATATCAAGATCGGAGACTCGGCGACTTTGATTGCCGGCTGCCAGATCGAGTTGCACCATGTTTTCCTCTGAGCTAAACCCTCTCCCAAATACCTGTGTCGTCTTGCCCCAAGATCAGTTACCCCCGGTAACATCTGCCGTGATTATCCCACGACAGTTGGCGCCCACCGTGGGGCCTGCGTCCAAAGGTGTTTACATCACGGGAGAAGCTTGGAAGGGCATGGAGAATCTCGTCATCGGCGAAATCTACATCGACCACGAAGGAGAAAAGATGGTGGACGATTCCGGCTGGGGGCCGGAGTCGGATCACCTCGAATCCGGATCCGTCGTGACGATCGGCCGGATCAACGTCTTCATTGGTATGGTATGTGCTTCCAATTCGATCCCTGACAACATTGGATCTGATTCTATGCCAGGAAAAGCCACGTCTATCCGATCAGATGATGAAGAATCGATTGGAACGACACATCCGGCAGAAGAACCCATCGCGGAGTGGGAACAGCCGGAGGAGCCGGCATGGACCCCACGCGACCGAGCCGAAAGAGAAGATGATACCGGGTCTATCCTGGATCTACTGGAAAACCGGTATGAGGAGAACGGTGAGGAAGAACAGCATGAATTTACACCGGATATCGTACGCCGAGTTGCAGTCTATGCGGCCCCCGCGGCCAACCAAGGAAACGCAACCGCAGCATCAGTCGGGGCGGCTCAGGCAGTGGCCCAGCGACAGGGCACGGCTAACGGAGACCCGGTCGTGGCCCGGGTTGATGGAGAGTCGGCATCAGTAACCAGCAGGGCAGCGGATGAGGAGTTGCATGCAAATACGTTCGGATTCTTAGAAAACCGGACACCAGGGGCGGGTCTTTCGAACCCGCGCCACCCGGCCTTATTCGATAATAATCTGATTCTAGACCCCACGGTTCTCGCAACGGTTATCACTCCGAAAAACGCAGCAGAACGCGTCAGGGATCTGGATGTGGCTCGTCGTGCGCTGGAGCAGCAAAGAAGGCAGGTAGAGGCTGAAAGGCAAGGGATGGCCACGCGGCGGCGTGAGCTAGATGCGTTGGAAACCCGGCTCCGAGAGGAAACGTCTAGAATACATCAAAGGCACCACACCAGGTTACCAGCAATGGGCGGGGTTATTAATCCGGCTAATTTATTCGTTACACCTCAGGACCAGCCGATACCAGTGGTGAACCAGGGAACCGCACCCCAACAGGTGACAGCAGCGACACATCCGGCGAATGAGCGGGCCGGGTTACCTCCACCACAAACTAGAGTCACAACCGGCAACGATCTACCACCACCGCCACCATCACGGTTCCGCACACCAGCCGGCCACTACAATAATCCCATGGACAATGTATATGCAGCGACACTCGCGTTGAATCAAATCCCTGTGGGAGAGTCGCCCCATGCAGAGAAGACTCGGCAAGCCATCGATCTGTTGCACACTGCGGTGGCACAGCAAGCCAATTATCCGGATCACAGAAGCGGTATGCACGGGACGCCATACGTCAGTCAACAGCAAGGGAATATCCAAACAAGTTCAGCGCGACGGAGGGAAGAGCAGCAGCAAATGCCGCCTCCTCCCCGCGCTCAGGCAGCATCAGCAGCACAGGCCGTCGTGGACAGTTCTAGGGCTCGGAGGGCCGCGGCCGGGTCTGCAGCGCATGGACTTCCCGCAGCATCGCGCCCAGCCGCGCCCCCCGCGGTATCACACGTTTCTAGAGCCAGGCCGGCCTCAACCGTTCTTGCAGGGCCTAAGTGTCTCTCGGACAATATCAGAGCCGAACCTTACCCGGAAAAATTCAAAGAGCCAGGGAAAGTAGTGAATTATGAGCCAACTATGGATCCCGAAACATGGTTAAGCAGTTACGAGATGGCAATGTCAATTCGCAACGCTTCCGAGAACCTCCAAGCCAAGTTCATGTACCTGATGATGTCGGAAGGAGCAGCAAAATTGTGGTTCACCAATTTGCCGGAAGGATCGATCAAGTCTTGGGAGGAATTGAAGACCGCGTTTGTCAAGCACTTTCACGGGACCTGCAGGAAATTATTCACTATTGATGATCTAGAGCGATGCGTCCAGAAGAAGGGAGAATCGGCGCGTAGTTGGGTGCGCCGGGTTATGGAGATACTTCACTCATCCACGGATATCCATCCCAAGGATGCACTACAGGCCATGGCAAAAACATGCAAGTATATACCTTTAGTGCAAAAGTTAACTCGCATGAAGTCCAGTCGAAATGCGCCGGAAGTTACAATGGGAGAATTGATGGATGCGTGCAACAAACACGCTGCGACAGATACTACAGAAGAAGAAGCTGATGACAAGAAGGTAAAAGCAAACACAAGCAATAACGGAAGAACCGGCAATGGACCTGACAGGGGGATGCTAACCCGGTATGCCAAGCTCTGAGGAATAACCCGGCCCAAAGGATGGTGTGCAGGATTCGGCTAAGAATAAAGAAGCTTGTGAAGGCCCAAACTTGTGGGCTTAACGGCCCGGGTTATGGGTTATTGTAAAGGAAAGTTATGGTTAGTGCGCCGTGTCCAGGTAGGATCCGAAATATGCCTTGCCGAATAAGCTAGGGGGTACGGGTGCTTTATAAACCGACCCCCAGGTATAGTTTTAAGTAGAGATCTAAGAACCCTAGCAATATCGTGTGATATCAAGCATCAAGTGTAATCCCAGAGTTGAGTTATTATATCAAGATCGGAGACTCGGCGACTTTGTTTGCCGGCTACCAGATCGAATTGCACCATGTTTTCCTCTGAGCTAAACCCTCTCCCAAATACCTGTGTCGTCTTGCCCCAAGATCAGTTACCCCAGGTAACATCTGCCGTGATTATCCCACGACAGTTGGCGCCCACCGTGGGGCCTGCGTCCAAAGGTGTTTACATCACGGGAGAAGCTCGGAAGGGCATGGAGAATCTTGTCATTGGCGAAATCTACATCGACCACGAAGGAGAAAAGATGGTGGACGATTCCGGCTGGGGGCCAGAGTCGGATCACCTCGAGTCCGGATCTATATTGACGATCGGCCGGATCAACATCTTCATCGGCACGGTACGAACGACTAATTTAAAAGGACAATATCATGTGCATACTACAGGAACTTCCAGCAGGAACGAGAAGACATTAAAGCAAGCGGCAAACTCGATTTCGTTGGCCGCGCCGGGACATCTCCGATGGGCGGAACAAGAGGTAACATGGAGTAGAAAAGACCATCCGGAGAAAATAGAGCGTCCAGGAGTCTTGGCATTGGTGGTTGCTCCACAGGTTAATGGTTACGAATTGAAGAAGGTCCTGATGGACGGTGGAAGCAGCATCAACATCCTCTATTGGGAAACCTTCTTACGGATGAGTCTCAAAGAGTCTCAGTTACAAAAAAGTTCGACAATCTTTCATGGAATCGTGCCAGGTCACTCGGCGAGCCCCGAGGGAAGGATCACCTTGGAAGTTGCTTTTGGAGAATCGACGGATAATTATCGAATCGAGTGGCTCACGTTCGAGGTGGTCAAATTGCGCAGTCCTTACCACGCGCTGTTTGGGAGGCCGGCTTACGCCCAATTCATGGCTAGGCCGTGCTACGTGTATTTGCAGCTGAAAATCCCGGGTCCTAAACGGACCATCACTATACATGGGAACCGGGATATAGCGGCCGAGTGCGACGAAGGAGATTCAGTTATGGCCGAGCAGGCATGCAGGAAGGAAGAGCTCGAATATTACCGGTCTCAAGTAAATCCGGACGATAGAACAGCCTTGAAAAAGCCTAATAGTGAGGATGAGAGAGCAAAATTCAAGGCAGCGCAAGACACCAAGAAGATAGGTTTTGTCGAAGGGGATTCTACTAAGCAGTTTACCATAGGGTCTAACCTGGGAAAAGAGCAGGAGGGAGCGCTCGTGGAGTTTATTCGTTCGAATGCAGATGTGTTTGCCTGGACACCTAGCGACATGCCGGGTATTCCTACAGAACTGGCTGAGCACAGCTTGCATGTGGATCCCAAGTCCAGGCCCGTGAAGCAAGGTTTGAGGAAAATGAATGAGGAAAGAAGGAAGGCTATAGGCGAAGAGATCGCTCGGCTATTGGCAGCCGGCTTTATCATGGAAGTATTTCACCCGGATTGGTTGGCTAACCCGGTTCTAGTGATGAAAAAGACTAATGAGTGGAGGATGTGCATTGATTTTACGAGTCTCAACAAACATTGCCCAAAGGATCCGTTCGCGCTACCAAGGATAGATCAGATTATAGACGCAGTAGCTGGAAGCGATCTGTTATGCTTCCTGGACGCATATTCCGGGTATCATCAAATTAAGCTCAAAAGGGAGGATTGAGAGAAAACATCATTCATAACCCCTTTTGGGGCCTTTTGTTATAAAACTATGACGTTTGGGTTGAAGAACGCTGGCGCAACTTACCAACGGTGTATTCAAAAGTGCTTTGAGGACCAAATCGGACGTAACGTCCATGCCTATGTGGATGATGTGGTCATCAAGACCAGGAAGGCGGAGACATTTATCGGTGACCTAAAGGAGACGTTCAAAAATTTGAGGAGGTACCAGATGAAGCTTAACCCGACAAAGTGCGTGTTTGGAGTCCCAGCTGGGAAATTACTCGGCTTCATAGTTTCCGAGAGAGGAATCGAGGCAAACCCGGATAAAATCAAGGCCATCCAGAGTCTGAAAAAACCGGAAAATTTAAAGCATGTTCAAAAGCTCACGGGCTGCGTAGCAGCCTTGAGCCGATTCATATCCAGACTCGGAGAAAAAGCAATACCATTGTACCGGCTCTTGCGGAAATCAGATAAGTTCGTGTGGGATCAAGAGGCGGACGAGGCATTTGAGGCACTAAACAAGCAGTTATCTGAAGCACCAGTACTAGCGGCGCCGGGTCCTAAAGAACCTATGTTACTATATGTGGCAGCTGGCCCCCGAGCCGTCAGTGCAGTAGTTGTTGTGGAACGCCAAGAGGATGGGAAAGGATACCCGGTTCAGAGGCCGGTTTATTACGTCAGTGAGGTATTATCAGAAGCAAAGCAGCGCTATCCACATTGGCAAAAGTTGGTGTTCGGGGTCTTTATGGCCAGCCGGAAGCTGAAGCCGTATTTCCAAGAACATCCCATAACAGTGGTTAGTTCAATACCAATGTCGGATATCATCAGAAACTCGGACGCGACGGGAAGGATAGCCAAATGGGCGATAGAGATGGGGGATTATCACATCAACTACGAACCCAGGTCAGCAATCAAATCTCAAGCTTTAATTGATTTCGTTAACGACTGGACACATACAGGCATGACTACGACGGTTCCAAATTCCGAGTCGTGGATCATGCACTTCGATGGATCAAAGCAGTACGAGGGATCAGGAGCTGGGGTGGTGCTAACATCACCCAAAGGAGACAAATTGAGTTACGTACTACAAATTCACTTCGACTGTTCCAACAACGTGGCCGAGTATGAGGCCCTATTGCATGGCTTAAAGGTAGCCAAAGAGATGAACATCAAGAGAATACGATGCTTCGGAGATTCGGACCTTGTGGTACAGCAGGTGTCAGGAACGTGGGATAGAAAGGACGCAACTATGGCAGCATACCGCAGGGAAGTTGATAGGGTTGCAGGATGTTGTTCCGGGTATGAGGTGGAGCATATAGACAGAAGAAAGAATGAGGCAGCTGACGCCCTCGCCAGACTCGGCTCGCGCAGAGAGCCGGTTCCACCTAACGTTTTCCTGGACGAATTATGGCGACCATCAGTTAAAATCGAGTCAGAGGAGGAATTGGCAAATCAAGACCCGGATTCAGGACTCGTAGCCACTGTACGTACTATTCCCGAGTGGACAGAACCGTTTTTGGCCTACCTATCACGAGGCGAGTTACCACAACAGGAGGTATTAGCAAGGCAAATTTTGAGGCGAGCAAAGGGATATTCTATCATCAATGGGGAATTGTACAAGAGAAGTGCAGCAGGAGTCTTTTTGCGCTGCGTAGCGCCGGAAGAAGGCAGACAGATTCTCAAGGAAATCCATGAAGGCGACTGTGGACATCATGCGTCCACAAGGTCTCTTGTGGCTAAAGCTTATCGACACGGGTTTTTCTGGCTCACGGCCCTAGCGGATGCGGAACGATTGGTAGCAAGGTGTGACGGATGTCAGAGGTACGCTCGCCAAACCCATGTGCCGGCTATGGAGTTGCGGACTATCCCGTTAACTTGGCCGTTTGCCGTCTGGGGTATGGACATGGTTGGCCCCTTTCATATGTCACCATGCAAGAAGACACATCTTTTGGTGGCTATTGATAAGTTTACCAAGTGGGTTGAGGTTATGCCAGTTACTAATTGCGAAGCAGCTACAGCAGTCAAGTTCCTGAAAAGGATTATCTACCGGTTCGGGTACCCCCACAGCATAATTACCGACAATGGAACCAACATGTCCCTTGGTGAGATGGAGAAGTTTTGTGGTAACAATGGAATCCGGCTCGATGTGGCATCAGTGGCTCATCCCCAGGCCAATGGACAAGTGGAGAGGGCAAACCAAGAATTGCTTCGCGGATTAAAACCACGATTGCGAGTTCCCTGTGTCAGGGCTGCTGGTGCATGGGTCGAAGAACTTCCTTCTGTGGTTTGGGGTATCAACACTACACCTAACAGATCCACTCAGATGACACCCTTCTTCATGGTCTATGGTGCGGAAGCAGTATTACCGAGTGACATTATTCACGATTCGCCTAGAGTATCAGCTTACGTCGAAGTAGAGAACGAAAAAACCCGGCAGGACGCCGTAGATATGTTAGAAGAGCAAAGAGAACAAGCCCTGGAAAGATCAGCCATATATCAGCAAGATCTACGGAGGTATCATAGCCGGCGTGTGAAGACCCGGGTATTCCAGGAAGGAGACTTGGTTCTGCGCCTGGTACAGTCAAACGAAGGAAAACACAAATTATCACCACCATGGGAAGGACCATTTATCATAAGCCGGAATCTGCATAACGGATCATATTATTTGATAGATGCAAGGGAAGAGTCGGCTACAGTCAACGACACCGCACACACCACTTCATCTATGCAAGAAAGAGATAGACCATGGAACGTGGCTCAGCTACGTCCGTATTATACTTAGTAAAGACTATATTGGCAAGTGGAATTGCACGATGTAATAGGCAGCAGGTTTTCTGACGTACTCTTTTCCTATCCAGGGTACCTTTGGGGACTGGACGGGTTTTTAATGAGGCGGCTTGCTGACCTACATTTTTCATATCAAGTAAAGAGATGGTTATCAAGAAAAGAGAAGGTTATCAAGAAAAGAGATGGTTGTTATCAGGTTATGTATTCTCAGTACGATGCGTATATCTAGGTCTTGGGGGCTGGTCGCTTAAATAGCACAGTTACAAACTCAAAGACCCGGCCATGATGCCTATGAGTTATAAGGGCCGATTACTTGCAAACGAGTACGGCTACAATCTTATAACCGGACAAAGAAGTCCAAATTTCTTGGCTATTCTTACTTAAGCTCGATGTGACTCGCATTAAAGTGGCATGATTTGTTCGCTTACGATGGCAGTTAGTCATGAAACCCGACGGGGATTGGCTGGCTATGTCTTCGTATTGATGTAACAACATGGTATCCACGCGAAAGCCGGCTTACAGTACAAGACAGTCAAAAGGGTCATCTAAACCACAAGTTATGCAGAGTACAAGGCTGAATAAGGGTCGTCAGTCGGCTTCTCCACCTGGAGGTTATCCGTTTCTGTGTTTTCCGGGTCACTGACGGTGACTTGAGCGCTGAAGGAAAGATGAGAAAAGGCAGTTATTAATGATGACGGCGGCTTGAATGAAAGTTCGTCAGATGCAAAAAGAAATAATATAGCAAAAACTTACCCGGCATTTACGGTGTAATCCGGTGGGAGCTCGCCACTGGAAGCAGATGAGGTCTTCGCAGGAACAACTAGTGGAACCCGGAATTGCCCGGCACGTGGGTGGTTAGGAGAAGGGTGGCGCTGAGGAGAGTTGGAAGAACGAGATGGAGGAGCACTGCCACGAGGGACCGAGGGGGCGGAGATGCCCGGGTTAAGGGGATCTTCACCTAGGGAGCTCCGAGTTATTCTGCGCTTGGCTGGGAAAGAATCCTTCAAGCATGACGAATTTGATAATTGATGGTTAAGTCGTCGCATGACGTCAAAGGAGTAAGGTTCAGAGGATAATGAGGAAAAAGGAACCTTGGACACTGTCCCCCTGCCTTTCCTCTTGGCCCCGACTGTTGCCTCTGGGTCAGACTCGGTTCTCTCCGGGTCGTCTTCATTGTTTCCACCCTCGTCCTCTAGCCCTGCGAACCAGGTGTGTATTCATTGGAAAAAAGACAGACGAGAGGAAAGTAATGCAAGTAAAAATATGCAGATCCTGAGTGAGTACCTTCAGTATCGCCAGCCGCCTCGTCCTCCTCTTCCGGGTCTCTGGAGGGGGGGGAGTGGTTCAACTCTCCAGAAAGGGTCATCAGCCTGAGGTAAAAAGATAAGATTAAGGTTTGGAAGCAGTATCGAGTCGAAATGTGGAAACAAGTTATGAGCGCCGGGTATTACCGCTGGAGCTGGATTTTCCCGGGTAAACGGGGGTAACCCGGCGATGCCCTTTATCACCTCCAGTTTCTCCGCCAAGAAGCCCTTGATGGTCTTTATAGTATCACCGGTCGCAAAGCTCTTGGTGGAGTAGCGGAGTGCGTCTGTGGTGTGCCCCGAATACTCGCACATCAATTTGGTGCGAACGGAATTAGGTTGGATTCGGAAATCGACCCAAGTTTTTATTAAATTGAGCCCTAGGAGGCCTTGGGCTGAGAGAATGGCTATCTTGGCTAGCGAAGGAAGGATTGCCTCCCTGTCTGAGTCTGATGCGAAGGCATTGAAAGACTCGGAGGGCTTGAGGGGGGTCTCTGAGTAACCCGGCAGCCTCTTTTCGCTGTCGGGGGAGGTATCGTGGCAGTAAAAGAAAGATAGCTGCCAATGTTTAACGTGGGAGTGCAGGTTGAGGGTTGGCATCAAAGAATTCTTACGACGTTGGATGGATACCCCGCCGCAAGTGAGAAGCGCTCCGTCGCCGCTTTCGCGGCACGGCTTGCACTGGAATAACTCAATGAAAAGAGTCAGACTCGGTGGCATGCACAAGTACGACTCAGATAGAACAATGAAGTGGGTAATGTTCAACATGGAGTTAGGCCCTATGTCGAACACCCGGAGTCCATAATGATCTAAGACCTCCCTAAAGAAAGGATGACCCGGAGGACGAAATCCTCGGGTCACGTGTTCAACGAAGCAGATTACCTCGTTTTCTTCGGGGGTGGGACGAGTCTCATTACCCGGTACCCTCCAGTGGATGTCTTTTTGAGAAGGGAGGGTTCCTAATTCGGCTAGCTCGTCCAATTTGGCTTTCGTGGTTGTGGAACGCCCCCAGTTGGCGGATATGGTTTGGGTGGTCCTCGCTGGAGCCGGTTGTTTTCCTTGTCGCTTGGGAGCCATGGGGCCAGCCTGCAAAACACAAAGAGAAGAGGCGTGTGAAATAAGACCCGGGAATGCTGAAATATCCGAGTATAAAGGTATCAAGAAGGTACGAAGCTGAGAACTGTCCGGGTATTGAGCACACTTGTGGAAATTGTTGGTCACTTACGTAGGGAAAGGTATTTGGGGATGACGGATGGTTGCCCATATTTATACCGCAAATGAAATAGCTGGAAAAGGAGGGTTTTTCCGGGTGTTAATGCAATAAGCGGAAAATCGAGGAGGAACGGATCTAGATGGAAATGTTTGCGGATGATTTTTAAGTAAAATTGGTAATCAATGATGGTTGGAGGATCATTTGTGACTATAGGGCAGATGATTAAAGGAGTTGGCAAGCATCGAATCGATCTAATTTGGTGCAACCGGACAAATGACTTGCGGGTTGACCTAGATCTGATCTTGGATAAATTGAAAGTTGTGAGGTTAAATTAACTGGTTGCGAGAAGCTTACCGGGGAGATTGGAGTCTAATACGATGGCGACGAGCGGCGTGGCTCGAATGAGAGAAATGGAGGAGCAACGGTGACACTTGACGGTGGCGCGAGGCGACTCAAGGGCG
Source organism: Alopecurus myosuroides (assembly GCA_028641055.1). Taxonomy (NCBI): domain Eukaryota; kingdom Viridiplantae; phylum Streptophyta; class Magnoliopsida; order Poales; family Poaceae; genus Alopecurus; species Alopecurus myosuroides. Next base: position 294,287,758 of record CM054058.1, on the reverse strand, counting down.
GGCGCGGCCGCTGGCGATCTTGCGTTGGTAGCAGGTACGAGCTCCTCACGGTGGAGCTGCGAGGGTGTTAGGAGCAAGGAAGAAGAGGGGAAGTTGTGGCGTGGTGAGGGGCTTAGGGTTACCCATTAAGTGCTATTTATAAGGCAAGGGTGAGCCTATCCTAATGGCCAGAAGCCGGAAACCGCGGGGTAATGGTTATCAGCGAAGATTTTGCGAGATATGCGTCAAGTATTGGGCAAGGCATTGGGATAGAAGAAGGAAGGGATTTGCCCCGTAATGACGGGACTGATTATCGAGCATGAGATCTTGGCATTTTTATTGTAGTCTGGACCTGGGAATTTGAGCCTAAGTGTCTGGAGGACAAATCCGGGTTATTACATGGCCACCATGGAGTGAGGCCTAGCAGAATATCAAAACATCTTAACTCGGCTTCCATATGCCCGTATGTTCGACATCTTTGCGGGGAATAGCAAGCGCTTCAAGGAGGATCCATGAAGCCCAGGCTATTCTGGGGACTACTGACAGGGAGATGCTAACCCGGTATGCCAAGCTCTGAGGAATAACCCGGCCCAAAGGATGGTGTGCAGGATTCGGCTAAGAATAAAGAAGCTTGTGAAGGCCCAAACTTGTGGGCTTAACGGCCCGGGTTATGGGTTATTGTAAAGGAAAGTTATGGTTAGTGCGCCGTGTCCAGGTAGGATCCGAAATATGCCTTGCCGAATAAGCTAGGGGGTACGGGTGCTTTATAAACCGACACCCAGGTATAGTTTTAAGTAGAGATCTAAGAACCCTAGCAATATCGTGTGATATCAAGCATCAAGTGTAATCCCAGAGTTGAGTTATTATATCAAGATCGGAGACTCGGCGACTTTGATTGCCGGCTACCAGATCGAATTGCACCATGTTTTCCTCTGAGCTAAACCCTCTCCCAAATACCTGTGTCGTCTTGCCCCAAGATCAGTTACCCCAGGTAACATCTGCCGTGATTATCCCACGACAGGACCAGCATCAGGTAATAACGGAAATAGCCAGAACAAGCGCCCGTTCGAAGGAGGCTCCGAGTTTGTCGCCAACACAGAAGCCGGGTCTTCGAGACCCAGAGCAGAAGGAAACTTCAACGGAGGTAACCACAACGGAGGAAACTATCAAGGTCCACCAAGGCCGGGTAACAATTGGGACATATTCAGGATGGCATGCCCGAAGCACAGCAGGAATGGCAGGCCAGCTAACCACTCCCTAGAACAGTGCGCCGATTTACAAAGATGGAAAAATGAGGAAGTGCACAGAGCTATGCGAGGTGCAGGACGGGGAGGAGGACCGGGTCCAGGGGCAAACCCGGGCAACGGCCCACCCCCAGCCGGTAATCCGGCGGCTAGAAATCAAGGTAATAACCAAGGGGGGGCATGAGGTTTCCAGGCTAACCCCAAACAATTGGGTCAATATCATGTGCATACCACAGGAGGCTCTAACAAGGACAAAAAGATACTGAAGCAAGCGGTCAACTCAGTTTTGTTAGCTGTCCCGAGGTACTTGAGATGGTCAGAACAGGAGGTAACATGGAGCAGAAGGGATCACCCAGAAAGAGTGGAGCACCCAGGAGTCTTGGCACTAGTAGTCGCACCGCAAGTCAATGGGTACGAACTGAAAAAGGTTTTAATGGATGGTGGAAGCAGCATCAATATACTGTATTGGGAAACCTTCCTACGCATGGGTCTCAAGGAATCTCAGCTGCAAAAAAGCTCAACAGTTTTTCATGGGATAGTGCCGGGTCATTCAGCATGCCCCGAGGGAAAAATCGCATTGGAGGTAGCCTTTGGAGAGTCAAAGGATAACTATCGAATTGAGTGGCTTACCTTTGAGGTAGTCAAATTGCGCAGCCCTTATCACGCGTTATTTGGAAGGCCGGCTTACGCCAAATTCATGGCTAGGCCGTGTTACGTATATCTACAGCTAAAAATCCCGGGTCCTAAGAAGACCATTACCATACATGGAAATCGGGACATAGCAGCTGAATGCGACGAAGGAGATGCAGCAATGGCCGAGCAGGCCTGTAGAAAAGAAGAACTCAAGCAGTACCGGTCTCAGGCAGACCCGAAGGGTAGAGCCACATCAAAAAGGCCGAGTACTGAAGGCGAACGAGCAAAATCCAAGGTAACACAAGATGCTAAAATGGTGGCTTTTGTCAAGGATGACCCCTCCAAACAATCCGCCACAGAAGAAGAAGTTGCACGATCACTCACAACCGGCCATGTCATGGAAACACCTTACCCGGGTTGGCTAGCAAACCCGGTACTCGTCATGAAAAAGTCTAACGTGTGGAGAATGTGCACCGGTCACGCCAGTTCGGGACCGGTGTTCACGAAGAACTAAACAATGTAACGGGCAGCAGGTTTCAGACGCGCTCTTTTCCTACCCAGGGTACCTAAGGGGACTGGAAGGTTTTTAATGAGGCGGCCTGCTGATCCAAACTTTCTCGCAGCAATAAAGAGATGGTTATCAAGTCTTATTTCGTTACAGCCCGATTGCAAGTAAGTAGTATCCACATGGCATCAGTATTTCCGTATCATTAAGAATGTTGAGTATATACAGGTCTCGGGGGCTGGCGGCTCAAGTAGCCCAGCTAGCAACCCAAAAGACCCGGCCTTGATGCCTATAAGTTATAAGGGCCGATTATTCGCAAACGAGTACGGCTGCAATCTTATAACTGGACAAAGGAGCCAAATTTTCTTGACTTTTCTTACTTAAGCTCGATGTGACTCGCACTAAAGTGGCATGATTCGTTCGCTTACGATTACAATCAGCCATGAAGCCCAATGGGACTTGCCTGACACTGTTCTCGTATGGATGTAACAACATGGTATCCACGAGAAAGCCGGCTTACAGTACAAGATAGTCAAAAGGGTCATCTAAACCACAAGTTTATGCAGAGTACAAGGCTAAAAGCCGGAAACTCAACAACTATCAAGCATAACTTCAGTATTCACACGGAATGGCTTTAGGCTTGCGACTCGGTAAAAAATAATTTGTTCTCTGAGAAAGGCCACACCCCCATGATTCGGACTTTGGGTCCTGGGGACTGGGGACTTCGAAACAGAAACAAACTACTTGGCTATCGCAGTTCGAAAAACCTCACCATCCGAGTCTTGGGGACTTAAAGAAAAAGTCCACGTATCAAGGCCCCTGGTACTCGGAAAACCGAGTCTTACGAAGGGAGCCAAAATAGAGAATCGGGTATCGAGAAAAAGTTCAAAAAATAGGCAAGCAATACGGGTATCAAAAGGCCAGGAAAGCCGCAAAGTATATCACGGACTAAAAGTACGTTACAAGGTACGACGTCGGTATCAGGGGTGCACAGGCGCACCATCAAAAGCATAACAGTGTGAATACAAAGCATTACAAGGTGTTATAATAGCACGGCCCTGTTCGGCCTCCTAAGTACGGCCTTCCGGGTCTGAGTCCTGGGTTTGCTGCTTAGCCTTCCCGGCGCCCTTACCCGGACTCATTGCATCAGGGCGGACTGGTGGAGGGACGGCTGGTGTAGAGGCAGACGGGCCCGATCCTAACTCGGCCTCTCTCTTCGCAGTCGCCTCCCTCTTCCTGGCCGAGCTAGAAACCCACTTCTCCAAGATATCAAAAGGCGGGGGCGCTTCCTCCGTAATAACTTTGCCATCAGCGTCGTATGCACTCATAATCGTATTTAGATCCAAGCTATCGGCCAAAGCGGTAGCTGAGGGGCGCACTGCGGCTTGTATGGCTTTGAAATCCTTGGGTGTAAATTTGGAACCGTCAGCCTTGAATTCAGGAAACCCGGATGTTACCTTTGCCGGGTCAAGCTTTGGAAAGAAAGCCTTGGCCAGAGTAAAAGCCCGGGTCATTCCAATTCGGCATGATGAGCGTTTCCAGATTTCAATCCACCCAGGCACAGTAGAGCAGGCTTGAACGAGATTCTCTTCACCCGGATATACTTCCGTAGGCCACTTCACAGCATCCAATATAAATTTTGTGCCGGCAAAGAAAGTCCGGAGCACAGTCTTGAGGGTTCTAGCCTTGACAATGGCATTTTCCTCTAGGGCCGCAAGGTTGGCACCTGCAGTCGTCACAAAAGAAAGAGCGTATCAGTAATCCCGAGTCTGTTATAATAAAGCAAAGACATGAAGCCAATCGACAGCAGAAAACTTACTGAGCAAGATCTGATAAGTATCGGAGACCTGGTCCGATAGTTTCTTCAGTTCGGTCTGAGCGGCATTGCACTTCTTCTTGTATTTGGAAACATCTTTCTTCAAGGTTTTCATGTCATCCTCAAGGATTTCCCTTCGTTTCATCTCGGCAAGAAGAAGTTGTTCGGTCCTCAGTAAAGTTTCATCAGACCGGGTTATCTGTGCCTGTAAGTAGCAAGGAATGCAAGTATTAGTTGGATTGTATGGAAAGCTGAATGTGGCGTAAAGTACCAAGCATCACTTTTGCAAGTCATACTTGGAACTTGGGGACTAGGCATGCAATATGATATACAAAGTGTCCTTACCTGGTGCTCTGCAGCCATGCGCTCCAAGATCTGGCTCTCCGAAGTCTTCATAGTGAGGAGAGTGTTCATCAACTGATCGAAAGTGTCTTTACTCGTATCAGAAGACCCGGGGCCTTGGAAATTTCGGGAAGGAGCTTTCTTCTTAGTAGGAGGTGGAATCCGGGTCATTTGTGTGTCGGAATCCGACGCTCCTTCTTCTGCACCCAAGACGGTGGTTTTGTTCTTCTTGCTTGCATGGGAAGCAATTGGATACTCGGCTCCTTGCGTGTCCGGGTTTGGCGGCGACGCTTGTTTTTCACCGCTGGACGCGGCTGTAGTCTTATCAGCCGGGCTCCCCTTACCCGGGCCCTCGGTCCCCGTTTCCTCTTGATCGCTGACAATGACCGTGGCCCTATAAGATGTTGTCAGTGAGCAGCTAAATACACAGTCAAGAGAGGGTGATAAAATATGGTGGAACATCAGGAAGGGGATCTTACCCGGTATTCACCGCAAAGTCACAAGGAAATCCATCGCTGGACTCGGGAGAAGCTGGAAATTATCAAGTTAGATGTCATATGGGAATGGTTTAAAGAGAATGTTTTGACCCAGAAAAGATAGGGTAATTACCAGCCCGCCGCGGGGGGGTCGATGAAATACCCGGGTTGAGGGCATCATCACCCGGGTGATTTCGAGTTGACCTACGCTTGGGCGCGGGCGACTCCTTCAAGAATGGCCAGTGGGATAACGTCAAGGTAGCTCAAGTATATCATTAAAGTAATGCGAGTTGAATGCGAGGGGGAGATATGAAACCTTGGAGGTGGCCTCTTGAGTCTTTCTTTTGGATCCGACCTTGACTGTCGGCTCCAGTTCTTCCTCGTCGCTGGCAGATTCTACTTTGCCATCGGAGTTTTCTTCTTCGTCATCTTCTTGTTCTGGATATCATCAAAGTTATGGTTGGAAATGAAGGGGTTATGGTGAGTTCAAGGGAACCAAATAAAATCCGGAGAGTACCTTCGTCCGAGTTAACAGTTTCTTGCTCCTCTGGACTTTCGGAGCTAGGGGAGGCATTGGTTTTCCAAAAATCATCATCAGCCTGAAAAGTGTTAACATAAGGGTTATTAACTGCATTGAGTGGAAAGAGCAAAGGTAAAGGCATCAAAGTCGGGTTTTCACCTTGGGGGCTGGGTTCTCAAGCGTGAAGGGCTCTAACCCGGATATGTTCCGGATTACCTCAAGCTTTTCGGTCAGAAAGCCCTTGATGGTTTTATGAGTATCGCCAGCTGCGAAGATGTTGTCGGAGTACCGGAGCGGGTCTGTAGGTTGCCCTGAATACTCGCACATTAACTTTGTGCGGATGGAGTTGGGTTGAATCCGGAAATCTACCCAAGTCTTCACCAGGTTGAGCCCGATGAGGCCTTGGGCTGTGAGAGTGGTGATTTTGGCTAAAAGAGGTTGAATTGCCTCCCTGTCCGAGTCAGGGGCAAAGGCACTAAATTTATCAGAGATGTCAAGAAGACCCTCTGAGTAACCCGGCAGCTTCTTTTGGCCGGGTGGGGAGGTGTCTTGGCAGTAGAAGTAGGAGAGCTGCCAGTGCTTGACATGGGAATTAAGGGTGAGGGGTGGCATCAGAGAATTCTTGCGGCGCTGGATGGAAACCCCGCCGCAAGCGAGAAGCGCCCCGTCACCGCTCTCGCGGCACGGTTTGCATTGAAAAAGCTCGATGAAAAGAGCTAGACTTGGCGAAGTGCACAAGTATGATTCGGAAAGGACTATGAAGTGGGAGATGTTGAGAACAGAATTAGGCCCGATATCAAAGACGCGAAGACCGTAATGATTCAAAACATCACGGAAAAAGGGGTGACCCGGTGGGCGGAAGCCCCGGGTCACATGTTCCACAAAGCAAATTACCTCGCCTTTTGTCGGGGTGGGCCGGGTCTCCTTACCCGGCACTCTCCATTGGATATCCTCTTGGGGAGGAAGGACTCCCAGCTCCACTAGCTCCTCCAATTTGGATTTGGTGACTGTAGACCGCGCCCAGTTGGCGGATATGGAGTTGGCGGCTTTAACTTTGGTTGGAGTTTTCCCCTGCTTTTTGGGAGCCATGTGGTTGACCTGCAAAATACAAAGTAAAAGGATAAGAGGACTAAGATCCGGAAGTTGTGAGCCGGCCGAATATCAGTGGGGTAATATTGAGACATGAAAAATTGCTTGCAACCCGGGTGTTAGCTCATCGAGTAAAGTTCGAAATTGTCCGGGTATCAAGTATTATGACGAAAATTATGGAGATCTAAGTGTTGAAGGGGTTCTTTGGGGACGATGGATGGCCGCATAGGCACTTAACGCGAATAAAAGGAACTGAAAAGGGGAAGTACGGCCGGGTGATTGAGGCCAAGGCGGAAATTTTGAGTGGATCGGGCCCAGATTGGGAATCTTATCTTCGGATTTGTGGTGAAATTAGTACTTGCAGGTAGTAGGAGAATGGATTGGAATCCATAACTTATCTATTATGCGAGCTGGAAAGAATGTTAGCAACTTAATTCGGCATGGCCGAGGAATCGTTGGCGGGTCGATTTGGATCTAATCTAAGGTAAAATCAAAAAGTGCAAGGGCGAATTAATGGACGCAAATGGCTTACCGGAGGAGATCTGAGCGAGGCTTTGCGGAGGCAGATGGCGCAAGCCTGGTGTCCCTTCGCGGTCCTTGACGGGCCGGATGAGGATTCGCCGGCGGATCTTGGCGGCGGCACGGGGCGAGTCGTGGCGGAGCGCAGCCTCCGGCCGATGGGCTCCGGTGATGCGCGCGGGATTTCCGTGGTGGTGCTCAGTGAGAGTGAGCTTAGAAGGAGAAAGGAAGCGGAATGGGGGGAAATGAGCCGTTAGGGTTCGGGTTACCCCCAAGGGGCTTATTTATAGTATAAGTGGGTAGGCCCGGTTCGGTGAGTGGGGGCCGAGAGTTGCGGAGGTAAACGGCTATTTATTTAAGTTTCTGCGAGATATGCGCCAAATATTGAGCAAGGCATCTGGATAAAAGAGAGAAGGGAATCCATCCCGTGATATCAGGATCGATTATCGAGTATGGAATTAGGTTTAGACCTGGAAAATTAAAGATGTTTGGGGGGAAAAACCCGGGTTACTACATGGCCGCCGTGGAGTAAGGCCTAGCTGAATATCAGAGCATCTTAACCCGGCCTCTATATGCCTGTATGTTTGATATCTTTGTAGGGAATAGCGAGCGCTTCAAGGAGGATCTATGAAGCCCAGGCTATTCTGGGGACTACTGACGGGGGGATGATAACCCGGTAGGCCAAACTCCAAGGAGTAACCCGGCCCAAAGGACGGTGCGCAGGATCCGGCTAAGGATAAGGAAGCTTGTGGAAGGCCCAAGTTTGTAGGCCCAGCAATCCGGATTGTGGGTTACTGTAAAGGAAAGCTAGGGTTTGTGCGCCGTGTCCGGGTAGGATCCAGGGTGCGCCTTGGAGAATAAGCCAGGGGGTACGGGTGCTTTATAAACCAACCCCCAGGTCTAGTTTTAGACAGAGTTATTAGAACCCCAGCAATAGCGCTTGGTATCGAGCATCTAGTGTAATCCAGAGTTGAGTTGTTATATCAAGATCGGAGACTCGGCGACTTTGATTGCCGGCTGCCAGATCGAGTTGCACCATGTTTTCCTCTGATCTAAACCCTCTCCCAAATACCTGTGTCGTCTTTCCCCAAGATCAGTTACCCCCGGTAACATCTGCCGTGATTATCCCACGACATCCCTCTTTTGGTATCTTGATGCCAAAGGGGGAGAGAGATACACTGGTAGAAAATAGGCCTTCCATACGCCCCCATTAGTCCCCAAAATAATCGAACCGTGACCAAAGGGGTCTTTAGTCGCGGTTCGGGAGGAGACCCGCGACCAACTGTCTGGGCCCAGCGCGCTCGGTCCACAGCTGGCGGACGGGAGGGGATTTAGTCGCGGTTGGCCAGGCCAACCGGGACTAAAGGACCATCCCTATATAGGACTCACCTCGCTGCACTTAGCCACATTTGGTGTCACTTCTATTCACAATATTAACAAGGGGGTGGTGGGTTTGCTTTTGGTTCCTCCTATGCACACAAGGTGTTCGATGAAATGCCCGAGAGCATGAAACACACATGATATGAAGTGTCCGAGCCACACTTGAGCTTTGTCATTTATTTTTCCTCCGCGATTGCGGTTAGCAACTTGAACCTTTCATGATTTGTATTATTTCTAGCTAGTTAGTTTAAAAAATGCATGATGGTTAGTTATATACTTTATATGATAATAATGCAGATGAATCAGCAATGGATGTACGGTAACCGACTCTCCGGCGAGTTCACTACGGGTTTGAAAGATTTCCTCGCAGTGGCAAATGCGAACAAGCATCGAGGTTTTATTATCTGTCCATGTGCTATCTGTAAGAATCAGAAGGGTTCCTCCTCCTCAAGAGACGTTCACATGCACCTGCTTCGGCACGGTTTCATGCCAAGCTATAATTGTTGGACCAAGCATGGAGAAAGAGGGGTTAGAATGGAAGAAGATGAATAAGGGGATGATATCAATGACAACTATCATGAGGCTTTCGGTGATACTTTCATGGAGGATGATGCTGAAGGTGGGGAAGGGGAAGGTGAAGGTGAAGAAGAGGCACATGATGAGCCCGCTGATGATCTTGCTCGGACCATTGTTGATGCACGGAGACGCTGCGAAACTGACAAGGAGAGGGAGAATTTGGATCGCATGTTAGAGGATCACACGAAGTCGTTGTACCCAGGATGCGATAATAGTCTGAAAAAACTGGGCTGCACACTAGATTTGCTGAAATGGAAGGCACGGGAAGGTGTAGCTGACTCATCATTTGAAAATTTGCTAAAAATGTTGAAGAATATGTTTCCGAAGAATAACGAGTTGCCCGCCAGTACGTACGAAGCAAAGAAGGTTGTCTGCCCTCTAGGTTTAGAGGTTCTGAAGATACATGCATGCATTAACGACTGCATCCTCTACCGCGGTGAATACGATAATTTGAATGAATTCCCTGTATGCACTGCATTGCGTTATAAGATCAGAGGCGATGACCCTGGTGACGATGTTGAGGGCGAGAAACCCAGGAAGAGGGGGTCCCGCCAAGGTGATGTGGTATGCTCCTATAATACCACGGTTGAAACGTCTGTTCAGGAACAAAGAGCATGCCAAGTTGTTGCGATGGCACAAAGAGGACCGTAAGTCCGACGGGGAGTTGAGACACCCCGCTGATGGAACACAATGGAGAAAGATCGACAGAGAGTTCAAAGATTTTGCAGCTGACGCAAGGAACATAAGATTTGGTCTAAGTACTGATGCCATGAATCCTTTTGGCGAGCAGAGCTCCAGCCATAGCACCTGGTGTCGGATATATACTGAATAGGGGTATAGAAGATGGTAGACAAAAGAGCCGGACTACCAGGGTGGCCTACATGGTAATGGGCTTAGATCCATTGGGCGGCCCAGTAGTCCGACGCACAGAAGCCGGATTCTAGAAGAACCCGGATCACGGCCCATGTGATCTGGCTTGGAGGAGAAGACGGATTCCTTACTTTCCAAGTTACAAGTTAAACGTAGTCTTCTAGGTTTCTTATTCTGTAAGCCCTAATCCGGCTATTATATAAAGCCGGACGGGAGATAGATTACATAGGTTCTAGGTCCAAGTTTCACAAGCTCAAGCTTTACGCAACTCGCCGAGAAGTTCATCCTCGTCGAGTAGCTAGATCTATTCCCTCACATTGTAACCCTGTTATACGGGCTTTAGTCCCAATTAGTGAGAAGTGCAGGAGTAGGTACGCCGTACTGTCGCGACGTACCGAACCTGGGTAAAATCCCGTGTTCCGTGTTACTACGCTATCCCGTTACCCCACGTCTCTACCGTAGTCTCATGGCACCCCAGTCTATGAAAACTACTACGATGTCTCGACAGTTGGCGCCCACCGTGGGGCAAACGACGTCAGGCGTGAAATTCCGATCTGGGATACTCGGCGGAATTGGAAGATCGATCACTGTCGGAAGCCTGGAATTCGACGACGACGTCGGGCGCTTCCTCGACAACGGATCCTACATACCGGCGCAAAACCACCTGGTAAGTGCATGCGTGTTACCGATTGGATCTGCGAACATCTTTATCGGACTAACTGCAGAGGCAATGGGGTTTTGCGGTGGAAGCAAATTTATCCCACCCGCCCTATACCCAGTCGAAGACGACTATGATGCCGGATTTTGCTCAGATCGCCGACAAAACAGTGATACGCACTTTATCGGCATGGTGCAATCCGAAATCGCTGAAAACACGGGTGACGGAAATCCCGTGCAAGAGGCAGATAACAACCTACCCGTCATAGAGACGGAAGAACCAATACCCGTCACAGAGACGGAAGATCTGACATCCGTCAACCAGACGATGAACTCGGAAGCAGAGTCCGTCCTTGCCGCCATTGAGGCGAGATTGGAGTCGGAAACCGGATCGGATAACTTCGACTCCGAAGACGAAGACGATGATGCCTTCGTAAGAAAAGTTAAGTCCTTCCAAGAGGGATTCCATGAAGTGCTAATGGCAAAACCAGCTGATACAACGGGTGCCGATAGCCAGGAAAGCCCTAAAACTCCTCCGCCAGTGGAAGAGAGAGAAGACGGAGAAACCTCTCCGATATTCCCTAATGTCAAAGAGATGACAGAAGATGAACCTGTCAAAAAACCTCCTTCTTCCAAGAAAAAGCACCGTGCTTCTAAAAAACTCCAGTACAAACTCCGGAAGAAAAAGTCAGCTGATCTCGCTGATGAAAACCTGGAAGTTGGAGATATTAGTGGCACAAAGCCCGCGGAAAAGAAATCTAAGGAAATCACTGCTCCACCAATGACAGAACTGGAAGAGCAAGAACTATTACAAACACCAGTGGGACCAGATGAACCCCCTGAGATGCTGGAAGCCAGGAGACAAGCTTTCCAACGGCAACAGCAACATCTGCTTAGATCTCGGCAACATCTCCAACAAACCCATAATGACATCAAAGTCATGAAGGAAGAAATAGAGGAGTACGAGAGAAAGCATAGATCTGCCTTAAAACCTACTAGGTTACCCGGAATCGCAAAACCGGAAGAACTGCCGCCAAAAGAAAGGTTTTATAACCCATCTTGGCAAAAGCAGTTAAACGGCAAAGATGCCAAGGGCGAGCCAATATACAAAACCGCAGCGGAAAACGCGGAAGCAGCGTTCGCCATCCTAAACAATGATCTGTACTCCAACGGGGAAAAACTCCAAGGGGTGTATGCTTTCCTAGGAAAAGCATTACAGCAGCAACAGCGAGGCCAAGAGCGATCAGGGAGGCTGCATGATAATTCCGCCCTATGCAAAACTGTTACTTGCGCTGCTGGAGCACCTGGACTGGAAGAACCCGGAGATTCGGATAAAAAAGAGGATCCGAGAAAAGACAAGAAAAACCCCGACAACCGGGACGCAGCGTCTAGAACCGGACCTCATCTCCCGAAAGATGGATATAAACCACACGATCGGGAAGACAAACACCGGAATGACGGCAAAATAATGCCACCTCTGAGAAACCCAGCTGAAAAAGCTGGAAGATATGATACACCTCACAGACGTGAAAGATCTCGGACACCGCCTAAGGATAAGGAAAGGTACAGGAGCAGGACTCCACCTAATCCCAGGGGGCGTGACAACGGAAGAGATAGAGATAACCCCGGAAAAGCGCGTCCGCGCAACAATGGAAAAGAAAGGAGCAGATCCCCTTCTGTCCATTCAGCCGGGAGATATTCTGCACATATTGATAGAGCAGAAAAGGATGATCTATACTTTGGTCCTAAGTGTTTTACTGACAGGATCCGAAGGATAACCCTGCATTCTGGCTTCGCCAAAGTTGGTCCAACCTACCAAAAATATACCGGCAGTACAAACCCGGATACCTGGCTTTCAGATTATTACACAGCCGTCCAAATCAACAACGGGACAGACCTGGAAGCTGTCAAGTTTCTTCCCCTAATGTTGCTAGACGGAGCCAGAGATTGGATCAATGGTTTACCATCAAGAACTGTCGACAGTTGGGATGATATGGCGAGAGTATTTACTCAGTATTTTCGGGGAACATACAAACACCCAAATAGCATCAACCAGCTGAACCGTTGCACCCAATTTGAAGACGAACCATACGTGGATTTCATCTCCAGATGGACTGCGATGAAGAATAGTTGCTCTGGAGTAACTGACGTACAAGCAATGCATGCTTTCGTCAATGGCCTAAAACCCGGACTTGTACCGTTCATGGTTGGTTCTAAAAAGCACAAAGATCTCGGATCTATGCTTACAACCGCTAACGAGCATGCTGCAGCCGAAGATGATATCAGAGCAAGAGGAGGCAATATTGAGTCACTGATACTGGCCAAGAAAACACCTCGTTCTGGTAAAAAAGGAACTCCGGAGTCAACAACAAAGCCCAAGGAGGTCAACATAGCCTTTGGACGAGAAAAGGTGAACAAGTGGAAAGGCCGCAGTCCGGATCCAATCAATTACACTCCCGAAGAATGGGAGAGAATTAAGTCGGAACCCTGCGTCCACCACTCTCAGTTTGGGAAACCAACCCACACAAACGCGCAATGCCGGCTAAACAAGCATATGAAAGGCAATGCAGGATCCGGAAATAAAGGGAAGGGTTCCAAGAGGAAACCTGCCAAACAAAAGCCAGAAGCTGAAAAAGAAGACAGTGAATCGGACACTGATGACAAAATCCAGGAACAACAGCGAAAAGGCGAACCAAAATTTCCGAGAGTTGACGGAGAAGCAATGTTAACTTTCCTAGCAACCCCGTCAGCAAAGGTGGCCAAAAGAACACTTCGAGAAATAAACGCGGTTGTCCCTGCGACCCCGAAATTCTTGAAGTACTCCAACACACCAATAATCTGGGATCAGTCTGATCATCCCGGAAATATCCCTGAACCCGGCACACAAGCTCTTGTTGTAAGCCCTATTGTCCAAAACACTAGGCTAAGAAGAGTGCTGATGGATGGAGGATCCAGCATCAATATAATGTATCTGGATACACTGAAGCACTTGAAGATCTCCGAGTCCCAGCTCAACTACAGCAATATACGCTTCCACGGCATTGTTCCTGGCAGGCAAGCACGATCCCTAGGAGAAATTTCCCTAGATGTCACCTTCGGAGATAAAGATCACTTCCGGCAGGAAAAGGTATCCTTCGAAGTAGTGCCGTTCGAAAGCGTGTATCACGCAATACTCGGACGTCCGGCTTTCGCCAAATTTATGGCAAGATCTTGCTATATCTACAACAAGCTGAAGATGCCAGGACCCAAAGGAGGAGTAATCACCATTGCCGGTGATTTCAAGCTGGCAAACGAGTTGGAGAAAGAAAACGCCCTTTGCGCTCAGAGAGTTATAGCAAGGGAGGAACTGAAGGAATTAGCCAAGGAGGTATCGCCGAAAGAAATGCCGGCAGGAAAAGAAACTCGGAAGCCAACAGATAGCTTCAAGGCGTCCGAGAATACAAGACAGGTAATCCTAGATCCCAAGATCCGACAAAATTTGTCGTCGTAGGGACTGGGATGACCGACAAATAGGAAGGCGAGCTCATCAAGTTCCTCCGTGAGAACTGGGATATTTTTGCCTGGTGTCCAGCTGACATGCCAGGCGTACCCAGGGAACTTGCTGAGCACCAACTCAAGGTTATTCCCGGATCAAAACCCGCCAAACAAGGTCTCCGTCGATTTGACGGAAGAAGACGGAAGGCTATTGGCAAGGAAATTATCCGGCTTTTAGCAGCGGATTTTATCAAGGAAGTAATCCATACTGATTGGTCCGCAAATCCGGTATTTGTGCCGAAGAAAGACACCACTGCTCTTAGAATGTGTATAGATTACACATGATTGAACAAGTTGTGTCCGAAAGATAGGTTTGCGTTACCGCGAATCGATCAAATAATAGACGCCACTGCAGGCTCTGAGCTTTTATGCTTTTTGGATGCATACTCCGGGTACCACCAAATACGCATGAAAAAGGAAGATCAAATCAAGACTTCTTTTATAACCCCGTATGGGACGTACTATTACGTAACCATGCCTTTTGGCCTGAAGAACGCAGGTGCAACCTACCAGCGTTGCATGCAACGCTGTTTGCATAGTCAAATTGGCAGAAACGTCCATGTTTACGTGGACGATATCGCTGTCGTAACCAAGGAAAAAGATACACTCCTTGAGGATTTGCGAGAAACCTTCGAAAACTTGCGCACTTACAAGATGAAGTTGAATCCATCTAAGTGCGTATTCGGGGTTCCCTCAGGAAAACTTCTGGGTTTCATCGTTTCTCACAGAGGAATAGAAGTTAACCCGGAAAAGATCAAGGCAATCTTGAATATCTCAAAGCCTACATGTGTAAAAGATGTCCAAAGATTGACGGGTTCTGCCACAGCCGTCAGCAGCTTCATCAGTTGGCTGGGGGCTAAAACCTTACCACTTTACAAGATGCTGAAAAAATTCGACAAAGTCAAGAGGATTGCGGAAGCCTGGGAACGTATAGAAAGTTATGTAACTTTCCGTACTTAGTTCAATTCTATGTAAACATCTTTTGAGATCATGAAATAAAGTTGTCGGAATGCTGTCATCCATGTTCTTTATAAGTGCAAAGTGTTTCCGCCTGATCTATTTCCCAATGATCTTACAAATTTCTCAACGTTAACCCGAATTGTGCTTGCGTACTCGGCGTTACAAAACTGAATGATTTTTCAGCCTTTTAATGGCTAAGGGAAACTTGAATTGCCTGTGTGCTCAAGTTTCACTTAAAAAACTTTCCTTAAATTCTCTAAGTCTTATCTGATTGTGTGTGTGAGTTATTGGAACTAGTTAGTAAAAATGCCTTTAGCATGATCCATGTTTCCGAGTTTTAAAAACTGCTTGGTTCGTCCCCAGTTACTCGGCATGAAGATTCATATTGCTATTTGAGCCATTTCAAACACTAAGGAGAATTAAAGCATACACACCAGAGAACCTAGAAGATAAAGGAATGACAAAACCCAAAAAACTTGCAAAGATTTTCATAATTTAAACTGCAAAAGATGGAAGTTTCATTCATATAAAAAGAAGCATTACATTTTGGATTACATTGAGAGAATAGTAATGCTCCTATTGTCTATTTTTTCTATCCAGGTTCCAGGTGACCCTTCAAGCATCTGACTCCTCCTCGCTGCTTTCGTCTTGAGGGATTGGAGGAATCTCTGCTTCTGGATAGTTGATGGAAATGTTTACCATGGAGGCAATCTGGGTGGCGTGGCCCTTGACTTCACCAAACATGGTGTTTCGCTGCATATCCGTGTATCCTTGAGGGACACCGGACGCCACGCGCCAGGATTTAGCACTAGGGTAGTGCATGCGCATGAGGCCAAGAGCCATGCGCGCACCACCCCGTGCAGCGGAGCGAAGGAAAGATTCCTTAGACTCCGCCACCTCCATGATGGCACCCGGAAGCTTTTTAACCTCCGAGCACTCCCCAGATTTCTCGGGAAGAAACTTGTCTACTAGCTGCGTTGCAGCAGCCTTCATCAAATTCCATGTCTCCCCGAAAGCTCGGATGCCTGCAGCCCGAGTGCCATCTGGGGTATCTCCTGGTTTTTTCGAATAAAACACCCAAAAGGGTTAGACAGAAAACCAGAGAAAGTAAAACATGGAAAGATGGTACATAAGTCAGAAATTTACCGATAAGCTTGTCGATCTCGGAAACTTCCTCCAGGCGAAGGTTCAGAGCATCGGTCAAATCCCGGATGGTGGATTTGTCCTTCTCCGCCTGCTCGGAAGCCTTGGAATTGGAAACTCCAAGGGCCAGGTTGCTGGCTTCCAAGTCTTGTTGAGCTTTCACAAGGTTCTTGTGAAGCTCAACATTCTCCTTGCGGAGAATTTCGGCATTGCCAGAATCTTCTGCTGCTTGTTTAGCCTCAGCTAATGCAGCTGAAAAGCAAGGGAAAAATCCGAGTTAGCTAGCTTCTCGGAAAAAACTTAGGCAAATGATTGAATCGGAAATTTCAAAAGGAAAATGTTCACCTTGTGTTTCCGACAATGCGAGCTTAGCTGATTCCAGCTCTGCTTCCCTTTCTTCAAGAATAGAGAGAAGACTTCTAACTTCTTTATTCTTGATGGTAAGCTTCCGGAAAACTTCCCTGTTGATGGCTTCCGAGGTTTGCTGAAACATGGCAAGGAGAAGAATGAGTACAAAAAGCATCAAAGCAAAAAGCACGCATTTTAATTAATGCTTGGGGGCTAGAGTTATATACCTGGCTCATGCGCTGCAAACCTGCCAAGTTTTCTTTGAATTCTTTCGCGTATTCCGCGAAGAGATTTCCGGCTGCGTCCAAGCCGTCATTGATAGCTTTAAAATCCTTGTCAAAGGTGGGAATTTCCTCGTCAAAAGTCCGAGTTAATTTTTCCACCTCTGGGGCCGCCCTTTCCCTCGTGTCCGGGTCGGACACAATGGGCTGGCTGGGCTCTGGGGGCTTGGTGGTGGGGGTTGTAGTAGGCTCTTCCGCCATCGTGCTTGGCGTGTCCGGGGCGACGGCGGGAGAAGGTTGGCTGCCTCGGCTCGAAGAAACCTTGTGTTTCTTCAGCTTCTTCGGCTTCAGGGTGGAAGGTGGCAGGCTAAAAACATAAAAACCCGGAAAAGGTCAAAACACCGAAGATGGATGAAAAAAGTTCCCATAAAAGAAATTTCCAGAAGAATGAACCTGGAGGTGGCGACGGGGATTCCGTCAAGATCGATAATTTCGTCCGAGGAGGTTATCTTCTTGCGCTTGCGTCCACCTGTAGCGGCGGTGCGCAGCGCGTCCAGCTCAGCCTCAGACACCAAGTCCGAGTCTGAAAGATCCTCGAACTGTCGAACAAGCAAAAACCGAAATCAGAAGCTAGGAAATCCGAGATAAAATAGAACTGTACCCAAATGACTGAAAAATTACCTTGGGAACCGGATTTTCGGCCGTGTACATTGGCCGACTCTCTGTGTATTGGTCGCGCGATGCGACCAACTGGTTGATTCGCCGCCTAAGTTCCTTTGCGGGCCAATCCTTGGTGGATGTCCGCATCGGATCGTTGACTCCCGTGTATTCACACAGGAAACGGCCGCTGTGGTTGGCTAGTGGCTGGATCCGCCTAATCAGCCAGCATAGAACCGTGTCCATGCCGGTTAGAGGCGGATCCATGGAGGTGAGCTTGGCGATGCGCCGCTTGATCTTTAGCAGATCTGGCGGCAGAACTTGGACGGCCTCTGTTACCCAGTTATCCTGGGGAACGGCGGCGGAGTTCACAAAAGGTGGAACCCCGACGGCCTTTTTAGGAAAAGGCACGTCGGGATGATAGAAGAAAGAACCCGTCCAAAATTTGACGGATTCTGAAGTTTTGATCTTGGGGAACCAATCCTCTCGGAATCTCCGAAGAGTGAAGGATATAGTTCCGCAAGTTGGGAGTGCGCCCTCCGAAGAGTTACGCTTAACTCCAAAACAGTACATCCAGAAATCTAACCTAGGTTCTATCCCTAAGTAGCCTTCGAACAAGGCCTGAAAGCCGGCCATGTACAGAATGGAATTGGGGGGAAGATTGTGGGGCTGGATGTTGTAATGAGAAAGAACCTGGAGGAAGAAAGAAGATGGTGGAAGTCCCATACCTCGCAAAAGGTGGGAAGAAAGGAGTACCCTTTCGCCATCTCGTGGCGCGGGTTCAGTTTCCTCTTCCGGCAGCCGCCACTTCTTCTTGAGAACCAGGCCCTCCTTTTCCAAGTTTGGAAGGAGAGCCGGGGGAATACTGCAGGCACTCCAGTTGCCTGCAGATTCCGCTTCCTCGCCCGCTCCGGCGGCGGCGGCGGCCTCCGCGGCGGCGAGCTCGTCGCCGAGAAGCTCGATCTTCTCCTCCGCCGTTTCAGGTGCAAACGGCGGGGTTGTCGCGGCGCTTGATGATGTTATGTCCGCGGCGGCGGAAGTGTTCTCTCCGCCCGCCGCGGAAGCCGTGGTCTTCTCCGGCTCACCGCCGGTGGGCTTTTGCGCTCCCGATTGCGGATCTAGGTCGTTGACGAGCTCGTCGATGGCGGCGCGGGTCGGTGAAGGCGGCGAGGATGCCATCCTTTGGTGGTGCGTTTTGGTGCGTTCTGCGTGCTTGGAAGCTAAGTGCGCTTGGGGCAGGAAACTTGCTCTCGAGCTCGCGTCAATGGCGTGGGCAGTGTGGGAGTGAGGAAAGTTTCGGAGGAGGACGATGATGGCTATTTATAGCCAGATATCCGTTTAGATACGTGCCAACGGCTCTTTTGACCGTTGGATGTTCGACGCGTGTCGCTCGCCGGAAAATCCGGGAAACGAAACGACAGGGGAATGATGGCTATCTCCTCGTTTCTCGTGAGAATCTGTCAGAGATACGTTGCAGGGTTTCCCGCGTGAAACCAAGCGGCGCTTGCGTCAGCATGATAAAGGCGCTGATGTCATAAGTTCCTTTTCCGCGAAGGATCGCGAGAAGAAAAGCCGGATTTTCATAGTTCCGAGTTTTATGTTACCATCTCCTTCAAAAGGAAAGAAGAAAGAATCAAGACTGCTGAATCAAGTTTTCCCGGACAAAATGTATTTGACGAAAGGCGGAGTATCAGAGTTTTGATCCTTCCTGGGGGCTACTGTCGGATATATACTGAATAGGGGTATAGAAGATGGTAGACAAAAGAGCCGGACTACCAGGGTGGCCTACATGGTAATGGGCTTAGGTCCATTGGGCGGCCCAGTAGTCCGACGCGCAGAAGCCGGATTCTAGAAGAACCCGGATCACGGCCCATGTGATCTGGCTTGGAGGAGAAGACGGATTCCTTACTTTCCAAGTTACAAGTTAAACGTAGTCTTCTAGGTTTCTTATTCTGTAAGCCCTAATCCGGCTATTATATAAAGCCGGACGGGAGATAGATTACATAGGTTCTAGGTCCAAGTTTCACAAGCTCAAGCTTTACGCAACTCGCCGAGAAGTTCATCCTCGTCGAGTAGCTAGATCTATTCCCTCACATTGTAACCCTGTTATACGGGCTTTAGTCCCAATTAGTGAGAAGTGCAGGAGTAGGTACGCCGTACTGTCGCGACGTACCGAACCTGGGTAAAATCCCGTGTTCCGTGTTACTACGCTATCCCGTTACCCCACGTCTCTACCGTAGTCTCATGGCACCCCAGTCTATGAAAACTACTACGATGTCTCGACACCTGGCCCGTGACTCTATGCATCTACAACCTTCCTCCTTGGTTGTGCATGAAGCGGAAGTTCATTATGATGCCAGTGCTTATCCATGGTCCGAAGCAACCCGGCAACAACATCGATGTGTACCTAAGGCCATTAGTTGATGAACTTTTGTAGTTGTGGGGCAGACCTGGTGTACGTGTGTGGGATGAGCACAAAGAAGAGGAATTTGACCTACGAGCGTTGCTTTTTTGTAACCATCAACGATTGTCCTGCTCTCAGTAACCCGTCGGGACAGACAAATAAGGGATACAAATCATGCACGCACTGCTTACATGAGACTGAAAGTGTATTTTTGCATAATTGTAGGAATAACGTGTACCTGGGTCATCGTCGATTTCTTCCCCGAAATCATAACGTAAGAAAGAAAGGCAAGCATTTCAATGGCAAGGCAGATCACTGGCCGAAGCCTACGGAACGTACTGGTGCTGAGATATTTGATATGGTCAAGGATTTGAAAGTCATCTTTGGAAAGGGTCCTGGCGGACAATCAGTTCCGCTGGAAGTTGACGGGCACGCACCCATGTGGAAGAAGAAATCTATATTTTGGGAGCTACATTATTGGAAAGTCCTAGATGTCCGCTCTGCAATCGACGTGATGCATGTTACGAAGAATATTTGCGTGAACCTGCTAAGCTTCTTGGGCGTGTATGGGAAGACAAATGATACAAAGGAAACACGGCAGGACCAGCAACTTTTGAAAGACCCAGATGACCGGCATCCGGAATGGTTTCAAGGTCGTGCCAGCTACGCTCTTACCAAAGAAGAGAAGGTCATTTTTTTGACTGACTGAGCAGTATGAAGGTCCCGTCTGGCTTCTCGTCGAATATAAAGGGAATAATAAAATGGCGGACAAAAAGTTCCAAAACTTGAAGTCTCACGACTGCCACGTGATTATGACGCAATTGCTTCCGATTGCTTTGAGGGGGCTCCTACCGGAAAATATTCGAGTAGCCATTGTGAATCTATGTGCATTCCTCAATGCAATCTCTCAGAAGGTAATCAGTCCAGAAGATCTACCACGGTTACAGAACAATGTAATCCAATGTCTTCTCAGTTTTGAGTTGGTGTTCCTACCATCCTTCTTCAATATTATGACGCACCTCCTGATCCACCTAGTCGAAGAGATTTCCATTCTCGTCCCTGTGTTTCTACACAATATGTTCCCACCATTCTCGGTACCTTTAGTCGCGGTTGGTGTCCCCAACCGGGACTAAAGGCTTGCCCTATATAAAGTTTCGTGCGCCGCCCTCCTCTTCTTGACACCAAACACATCGAGGAACAGATAGAGCTCGTCTTCTCCGCGCCGCCCTCGTCTTCTCCGCGCCGCCCTTGTCTCCGGTTGGTGCCCGCCGCCGCGTGCGCCCGATTCCGCCCTCGATTTGGTTGGTCCCGCCGCCGCGTGCGCCCGATTTCACAACTCCCGTGCGTGCTTGAGGGGTAGAGGAGACGACGGCCTTTCTTCTCCCATGCGCGCCCTCGTTTCTTCACGGGATAGCCGGAAACGACGGCGGTTACCGGCGATGGGAGATGAGAAGCGAAGAGGGGCACGGCGGCTTGCCTCCCTTATCCTCTACGAGGAGGCACACAAGAAGGAGGTGGCCATGGAGGTGCTGCGCGCCACGGTCTTTCTGGCAGAGGAAGAAGAAAGGAGAAAAGAAACAAAATTTTGATACCCCCTGATTGTTTTAAGAATTACAACTAAGTCCCTCTGCTATAGAAAATAGAGAATAAAACGATGTTTTAAGAATTATAACTCCAAAAATCATAAAAAAATGTGCAAAATGTTCAGAATAATATGAGCTAACTGTTTATACCATTTTAATCCATGTTTGACAAAGTTCAAAATGAGGCCATATTTGGAGTTTGAATTAAATTCATTAAAATAATGAAAATAAGTTTTAATTCAATAAAATCAGAAAATTAAGTGTAGTATACCAAAATGATCAGTGAAACAAATGCAACCTATCTATGGGGTTCTCCAAGTCATTTGCGCAATTAATCTTGGTCACACCTCTACAATAGGGTTTTCTCCCCCTCCGGTGGTCATCGTTCTTCCACCCAAAACCCTAGCAATATGTTTTCCCTCCTACGACAATATTTGCTAAGTCTCATTTCTACTAAAAAATCACCGTCAATACTAGTACTATTAAGTTGCAAAATTATTAAGTACAAATATTTGCTCCTCCTCTATACCGTACCCTTAATCTTATTTTTTAATTCCTTTATACTTAATTAATTTTTACTACATGCATGTCTTCAGGAGTGACATATGGCGGACGATAGAGACTTGGCGCTTAGGGATCCGAAGGCTAGAGGTTATATAATGGGCATCATTAACAACGAGATTCCTTATGTGCCGGGCCCAGAAGATGAGCAAGAAGAGGATGTAGTATCTTCTTTTCTGAACCTTGACGGTGAAGGAACGGACATTGTCGATGATCAAGAAGGTGAAGGAACGGACATTGTTGACGGAGGTCAACCGTCGACAAACGACGATCTCGAATTGAAGTACCAACCACCTCCGGCGAGGTATATATATACATTGATCCTCTCGTGATACAAACTTACTGTAATGTGAATACATATGCATTAACGCGCGCGACTCTCTTTCTTATTTTAGCCCTCGGCCGGATCGAGTACGACAAAGCGTGGCAAATCCAAGGCAATGAAACAAGGAGAAACATATACCATCAAATTAGTCGGTGAAACCGGCAAGCCCCTACAGCACACCACAAAGTTTATCAACCAATGCGGAGTCGTTGTTAGAGACAATGTCCCGATCACCGTCCAGGAATGGAAGGAGCCAAAGAAGGCACGTCTTGATTTCAGTTTTGTCGACAAGAGAACGAAAAAGGATTGCTGGAGAAATGATGGAGGGATGCTAACCCGGTAGGCCAACTCCAAGGCATAACCCGGTCCACAGGACGCTGCGCAAGATCCGGCTAAGGGTAAAGAAACTTCTGAAAGGCCCAAGTTTGTAGTCCTCGTAACCCGGATTGTGGGTCACGGTAAAGGAAAGTTAGAGTTTGTATGCGGTGTCCGGGTAGGAGTCAGGGTGCGCCTTGGAGAGCAAGCCAGGGGGGTACGGGTGCTTTATAAACCAACCCCCAGGTCTAGTTGAGGGAGATCTAAGAACCCTAGTAGTACCGTTTGATATCGAGCATCCGGTGTATACGAGAGATCGAGTTAATATATTAAGATCGGAGACTCGGCGACTTGATTGCCGGCTACCAGATCGAGTTCCATCATGTTTTCCTCTGAGCTAAACACTCTCCCAAACGCCTGTGTCGTCTTGCCCCAAGATCAGTTACCCCCGGTAACGTCTGCCGTGATAATCCCACGACAGTTGGTGCCCACCGTGGGGCCTGCGTCCAAAGGTGTTTACATCACGGGAGAAGCTCGGAAGAACATGGAGAATCTTGTCGTCGGCGAGATCTACATCGACCACAAAGG
>CM054058.1:294063407-294264413 GCA_028641055.1 Alopecurus myosuroides | reverse complement strand
GCCCATAGGTGGTAAAGCTGAACAAGGCTGAGCGGGCGGCCCAATAGGCTAAAGCGCAAGGATAAGGCCCAAGCAGGCTAATGGAGAGTCTAATACGAAGCCGAACAACGATCGTCTTAGGGAGTAAGACACAACACCCATCTGTGGTAGTCTAGGACTCCAAAACTTAGCCGGTTAGAACTTTCCTTATAAGCCGCGACCCGGGCCTATATAAGTCGGCATGCGGAAAGCCTTAGGGCTAAGTTCTCACGCAATCCCTTTCATCTAAAACCCCGGGAACATATTTACCTTGCAATGAGATTATAGCAGCACGTAGAATCTCGCCACCATAGTGACATTCGAATCTAGGTAAACGGTGTGCAATCCCGTCACAGGAATCCTCCCACCTTAACCCCGCGATCTCTCCGTGGGCTATGGCACCCTCTATCCTCACTGCGGTAGCAATACCACTAAAGTTACAAAGAGGGCAATTCCAATAATTTGGCCAACCTCTCCAATGAAGTTGATCTGTCGTCCATATCCTATTTCGCATGACCAACCAAGCAAAAATATTGAGATGCCCTTGCCAAATAATTTTGTGCATTGCAGAGGAGAGATACTCTCAGATTGCATCATGTATCCCGAAGAAGTGGAGTACTTTCCATCAATTGTAGATTTCTATTGGACGGAGTCAATAATTCCGGGATAAGTTGAAAATCGGCTATCAACTCCCAAAGGGAGACAAATTGTTGAATGTGGTATGTGCCGAAACCGTTGTGAGCTTGTTTACCCGGAAACTATTATCATGCGCCTTCCTAACCGTCATTTTTTCTCTCTTTTGGTTCCTTTAAAAAGCATATGCGCAATGTTTTAAAAGTCTTACACCCTAAAAAGCATAGACAGTGACTTAGAAATATCAAACAATGTCTTAAATAAATCTAGTAAAATACTCCCTCCGTATCAAAATATAAAATGTTTTAGCATATGAATATACACACTAAAACATGTCTAGATACATTATATCTATAAAATGCTAAAACATCTTATTTTATTTTTTTTGAAAGAAAAACATCTTATATTTTGATACAGAGGTAGTTTGCAACGATAAACATCATTGTCAAAAGTGGAAATTACGGGGGGAAATGACAGCACATGTCAGTAGATCCAACGTATAAGCTATAAATCTTCCATTCGGTTTCTTCTTTCCTTCCGAAATCAAAATCACGAGCTTTGAATGAAGCAGAGAAGGTTCGCGTTGATCGGTCGTACGGTCGATTTATTCGCTAGCTGCCGCAAGATGGATGTAGACCTGTGGTTAGTTAACTTGTTCCATTTGCCGCAGCCTGCGCATGTTTCTGCTTGTTCGGACCACCGATCTGAAGTGATGTTTTAGAAGACAAAAGGAGTACACTAAATTGGTGTGGACTGTGGACTGTGGTGTAGTACCGTTTGATCGATCTCCTCTACTTTTCAAGAGTGCAAAATTCTAAGTTCTAACTTCTAACTTACCAAACGATCGAGCGGTTGGACATCCCAAAAGCCGTGGTGACGGATGCGCCACGGACTGCGAGAGGCCAGCAGCCCAGCACCCATCTCTCAGGAGCAGCCCACATGTGGCGGTCATTTTCTTCTGCTCGCTAAAGCGACGCACGGTCTGAAAAACTGCATGAACTGACCTAGATTTCGTGAACATTTTACAAGCTATCAGAGACAGAGGCGCAGAAAGGCAAGAGGAAGCAGAAAGGCGAAGCCGCACAGAGGCGCAAATTAATTATGTAAAGAGCAGCTAACGAACGTGCGCAGCAATGCAGGAGGCTGCTCTCCAAATTTCTTCTGCGACGTCAGCGCACAGTACATAATCATACAGTTACTTTATTTTTCCTTGATCGAATGTGACCGTGCATGAAATATTGTTCTTGATCTGTTTTCTTGGGAGACTAGGGCAGGGCGTCTTGGAAGAACCGGTCCTTCTCATTCTACATTGACACCCGAACAACAAACGGAAGGTTCTCATTTTGACCAGATAAGCAGAGACATCAGACATGGAATTCTATGCCTCTTTCTGTTTTCTATTATCATGCACTCGTTTGATCTTCGATCACGTAACTAGCGCGGCAGAATATACGGA
Organism: Alopecurus myosuroides; assembly: GCA_028641055.1. Lineage (NCBI taxonomy): Eukaryota > Viridiplantae > Streptophyta > Magnoliopsida > Poales > Poaceae > Alopecurus > Alopecurus myosuroides. The sequence continues at coordinate 294,262,306 of CM054058.1, read as the reverse complement.
TAATTGGCCTCTCGGGTCAATTAATCTATTATGCTGTTTTTGTCATATCCAGCGGTTTGGTTCCCATAAGTAGGCACGGATATTTGGAATGTTTGTAATCGTTCTCAAGCTATAGACTATAAAACAAGATCAAATAGAATTGACCCGATCGAGGGGCCGGTAGGTGGTCAGGATTTTCAAGGGTTTCACATGGAATGGACGAACTGGTCAAGCCTGCATAGTTTCTTGACATGACATGACATGGGAGTAGGTAAGAGAGCCGCCTCGAAATCAAAGCAAGAAATATTGAACGCAGCATCCCCTTTTTCTTCTCAGACAAATTGTACACTACTGTTTGGCTCAATGCTCGGGAGTAGTATATGTATTGTACGCACTAGACTACTAATCAAGGATTATGTTAGAACTGAAACTTTTAACATGTGTATACTGCGTGAGATCAAATATAGGCTGCTCAGGCAGGTGTCGGAGTGGGTGGTCAAACTTCCTTATAGCTGACATGTGAGGAATCGACGATTCTGTCAACGCTGCTAAGCTTCTTGACCAAGCGGCGAGCGGACTGGTCAGTGGTCACATTGCAGTAGGTACATGTAGAATCAGGACGAGCATTTTTGTGGTCCGGACGTAAACGACCGACCCTTTTCAGACAAAATGACCGGCGTGCAACTATTTTCATCTGCCTACTGATTGGACGATACAAGGCAACTGGCAACTCGGTTTTAGCCCGGTTTTCCGTAAATTAACTGGACATTTCTCTTCTTCTTAATCAATAGATTGGGGCAAATCTTTTGATCCCGTTCCTTTCAAAAAAAAAGGCAACTGGCAACGGTATACCTAATGCATCAACTTAATAATAATCAACAGTATGTAACTATCTTTCTTCTGGGCAGAGCACAGAAACCGGAGACCTTTTTAGGGTTCCGTATTCTACTATATAGCTATAGCTATAAATAACGGAAGAGATTGAACATGACAGAAAAGAAATTCTAATCCTACTTTGGAAAGAATAATCGTCAGGTTGGATACAGTTACATTGAGAAGAGGATGAGATATCCACATTCAGGCCATGTAAATCAGCCTGCTGAAGTGCTAAGAGCTCGAAACTCTGAACTGAGGATGAGGACGCCATGGAAATCAACCCGCTAAAAATCAAGTTTGGTGGATTTCCTGCCGTATCTTCAAATTGTTTAGAAAACTTCCGGGTGGGAGTTCCCAAGCATGGAGCTCCCTGACGGCCCAGCGTTCCTGAGGTGCATGGACAACGCGTACTTGTCGGCCTCTAGCTGCCTCACCCGATCTTGGTACTGGACGAGCTGGCGCTGGAGTTCACTGCCCTTCGCCTCGTCCTCCAGGTGTCGCCGGTGCTGCGCTACTACCGTCTTCTTCAGAATGGAGTTATACTGCATGGCGGTTCCCAGAACCCGGTCCTTGTCACCGAGCACCTGCGCGGCGCGAGAGCAGACGCTGCCTCCGAAGGCCTCGAGCATCTTGGCGGCACGGCACTGGGCGTCTTCCATACTGGTGGCGCTCGCCATCTGGCTCACCAAGACCTTTGCCCATTCACCCACCGATTGATCTACACTGTCATTCTCTGCCGCGGCAGCGGGTTGTGCCGCGACGAGCTGTTCGATGACGCCGTCTAGATTAGCGGTTACCCGGTCGCTATCTTGCGCCGAATCTAGCCGCAGTTGGAGCATGCCTTCCAGCACCGATTCTAAGTCTTGGGCATCCATGGCCACACCAGTTCCCTTCTTGCGATCGGTTGGAGTTAGTATTTGTTTGACACTGGTCGATTCGATTCCGTAGATGGGAAGTAGAGAAGCTCTTGAGAGAGTTCGCTCGTTCGACGCAAACCCTGAAAGTATTTTTTTTTCTGAGACAACCTTGAAAGTCTTTATATGGGATGGCGCATGCGACGCAACTCGAAACGGAGTCCATGTCCGCATCCGAGCAGAGCTCCGAGACGGTCCGTTCCGTTCTTCTTTGAGCGGGCCCGGCCAATTGGTTCGTCGCGAGCGAGCTCCACGGGCCCAACAAGTTTTTGTTTTTTGAAATTCCACGGGCCCAACAACTTTCCAAGCTTGGTCCGGTCGAAAGATCTGGGCTCCCCAAGCGCTCCGTCTCGAGACGGGCACGTGAGCCCGCCACGATCTCCTCTGCACCGTCCATAGCCAGATCGGACGGACCGCACGTCATCTGGGCCCACCACGGCTGGTTGGTCCTCGTGCAGACCACGCACACGTCTTTCCTTCTCCTCTCTCTCTCGCACCCCGACTCTTCCTTCACCGTTCAGTCACCGATCCAACCATCCCGAAGAAGGAAAAAAACCCAATCCCCGATCCAGCACCGGCAATCTGCTGGGACAGAGATCGCCGGTGGGAGGATGTCGTCGGACTCGTCGTCGTGGGCGCGCGCGCTCGTCCATATCTCCCCCTACACCTTCGCCGCCATCGGCATCGCCGTGTCCATCGGCGTCTCCGTCCTCGGCGCAGCATGGTCAGGCCAAATCTCACCTCCTCCTTCCGCTTCTGCTCGCTGGATCTACTGCGCGCATCTGCTTATGCTGCTCCTCTGCGGCTTTTTTCTCTCTCTCTCTCGCAGGGGGATCTTCATCACGGGGAGCAGCCTCATCGGGGCCGCCATCAAGGCGCCCAGGATCACCTCCAAGAACCTCATCAGGTGAGCCTTGCTATCGTGATGGGACTGATTTTCGTTCCATGTCCTCTCCTTTGCGCTGCGGTAGCTAGATTTGGTCCTGCTTAGCGAGCTATGAGCTCCTGATTTGGTGCTACTTTGAACATGATAATGATGCGGGTTGCCTCAGCCCTCAAGGGTTTCGGCATTGTTTGGTCTGCTATGGTGTAGTTAACATCACTGCTTGTGTTGCGTGCAAATTTATTTCGAGGATAGTTGAATAGAGCAAAGTACCGTTCTTCTATTAGTGCTAGTAAGGAAATTGTTCAAGTAGCTTGGAGGTGCCAATCTTTCTTGTCATGTTCGACAATGTGTTTCTCTACCGTGAATTCGTTCTCCAGTAGATTCCTTTGAGTGTTTGAGTTGACTTACATAGATCTCCCTTGGTATCATCTCACTGCAAGCTATCCAAATACACTCAAGAATACACTAATGAGATCTCTAACGAGTGCTAACCGGCAACAATATGCAATTATTATTGCCTAGATGAAATGCTTTTGATTCGAGAGCCTGAGACTGCTGCTTTATTTCCCAAGGCAATCAATTTAGTTGAGTGCCCTTTCATCACTTAACTTTGTTATGGCCTTTATTATATGGTAAATGGCTAAGTTTGTTTGTGTACTCTGTTGAATTGTTAGCATCTTTTCCCTATATCATTCACTTCTCCTCGCTCTGTGTTGATATTTCTTGTTACTGCATATACTTACCATGCGAAGAGACTATCGTGGTTATTTCCTACATGTCTGACTTGGTAGTAAATTTGAATGCACATTGTTGTGTCAGTCACGCATCCTGAATCCTTACGTTTCCCACTTGATTGGCCTCTTTAACAAACTAAATTTATTGTTTTCTAATTTTTTCGACAAGTGCTCCACATGCACATTTACTGGCAACCACAATAGCCATATACTGCTATCAACTTCATTGGATGCTGATAGATAGGAACCAAAGCTGGAGCTCGTCTATTTATTTATTTTGCTATGTGTCTCCTCTGTTATGGTTAGCGTAATCACGTTCATCAAGTGGGGTCTTCTGGGGTGCAGTCTTGTTCTTAGTTGGCTTTTATCATTTGATTCATCATCTGTGTTTGTTGCTTTTATTGTTCTCTTGTCGTGTTGTAGGATGTTCATTAGAATGATAGCAGTACAACTAGAATGCAGGCTGTTGCACGAATGATAATGATTTATGCTTAATTTATTCTAGTCTCAGTAAGCTGCAAACATTGCTGTTATGTGAGCTAACATATGTAAAGTATGGTGGTTTCACTTCACATATATTGTCATGTAGCACAGGCACTTAGCTAGAGGAGCAAGCATATGAGTGCTTGTGCTGTATTGGAGAAACACTACTGACAGTTTGTATGCACTTGTTAATACACAAGCTAAATTGCTTGCTACTAGAGCACACGCTTATACAGTATTGGAGATACTAATGGACTGTTTGGTGATTTGTTTTTGGTAATTCGAGATCTGCTCTTCCCAAATTTATTCAGTAGACCATATTTAGCATTTTGTATAGTCCAACCAGTAAATACAGATGGAGTCTTGGTGATGATTTTCAGTAGTTTTCTTAATGGTAGCAGTGGTATGATAGCATCTGAATCTTGTGAATGAAATATATGTTTTTAGCTACAACATGTTAAGTCATTTGCTCATTTCTTTCGGCATGGTCATCTGTAATTTCTGAACCGAAGGGGGTCACTTGCAATACATCATGATCTGTATGAGTACTATACAAACAGTTTGTAGTGGATAACACATCATGGATTACCAGATTTGAGGTTTTGTGTGGTAGCTTCAAGCAATCCATTATTCATCTTGCATGATTGAATGATGCTGGGTTGTATCTTTAACAGACAAACACAGTTTGATTGGCACTTCACATGTGTGGCTCCTGTTTGTGCCAAGATGTTCTTGAAGTTTAGTCTCTGCATCGGTCCCTCAAATAAGTGCCATATCTGGCTTATAGAATGCATCTACGTCTATGTAAGAACTCGGAATTTCCATTGAGAAATAAACGGAAAGGGGATCCTCCTTGGTAGAGAAAGGTTGCATCTATGTCGCTGGCAATTTCATCACTTCACTCACTCAACTACACACCATCAGATGAGCTTATCTCAGCATCTGCTGATTTATGCTTCTTTCCAGGAAAGCAAGAAATAAAACACTCTTGTGAATTTAGCAAAACTGGTGGGGATGTTTGCATCTAGGTTTATATTAGAAATTTATCTAATGTTAATTCCCAATCTTCTGAATGGCATATCTTGGGTATTCCTTTTTTAACTTTTGGTATGAATGCATCTCCTTTGCTTTACAGTGTCATCTTCTGTGAGGCTGTTGCAATTTATGGTGTAATCGTGGCAATCATCCTCCAAACAAAGCTTGAAAGTGTGCCAACATCCCGAATGCATGATCCAGAGTCCCTTCGAGCTGGCTACGCAATCTTTGCCTCAGGTCTTATTGTTGGCTTTGCTAATCTTGTTTGCGGGTAAGTGCCAGAGTTCACATTTTGTTTTACTGTGTATTATTTTCCATGGTTACATAGATGATCAAATTTCAAATCTTCAGGGTATGCGTGGGAGTAATTGGAAGCAGTTGTGCACTGTCTGATGCTCAGAATTCAACACTCTTTGTAAAGATCCTGGTGATTGAGATCTTCGGCAGTGCGTTGGGCCTGTTTGGAGTGATCGTGGGCATAATCATGTCAGCTCAAGCAACATGGCCAACAAAAGTCTAAGTCCAACAATCCTGGAATCTGTAAATTATTTTCGGTGAAACCCTTGGGAATGTCAACATGTGTTAAACTGTTACCTATTCTTTTTTCTTTTGCACATTTTTGGTAAATCACGTATGTTGGTGCTTGATGCATCTGATCGTAGAGATACTGTTCCTACTGTAAAGACTCCATGCCTGCCATGTATCTTGTAGGTGCTATTGCTTTTGCAGAACGTGGGCTGCCTATTGAATAAGAACATCGAACTCGAGAATAAGCATTTTTTTTACTCACATTCTGCTTAGTGTTAAGTCTTCGTGCAATCACAAATTTAGGATGATATACGCCCTGTTTGATCTCCCGGTGTTCTGACGGGAATGTCCTAAAATAAAATCGACTGTTTCATACGTAATTCTTGTCTCAGTTAAGAAGTTGATAATGTTGTAGTGCTGCTTGTGTTGATTTTCACTGGGCAAGTTTGGATTCATACGAGAATAATCCTGGGCTTAGGGTGCATATGGTGTAAGTTGAGCCTCAGTTTTACCCTGAAACATAGAAATAAGGAATATGGTGTAAGTTGAGCCTCAGTTTTACCCTGAAACATAGAAATAAGGACGGACATACTTGGAATTTTTACTCTTTTTTTTTAGTAGAAAATAACATCCAATCCAACAGGTTTGTTCTAGTACTCTCTCCGTTCAACAATAGATGACTTCCACTTGTCTAGATATAAATGTATGTGGATACTAAAAAATGTCTAGATACATCCATATTTGGACAAATAGAAATCATCTATTGTTGAAAGGAGGGAGTACAATGTACCACGCAATTGTATTGACACATACTCCGGCTACAATTAACGAATAATCTTGAAATATACCACGCAATTGTATCAGTAGTTAACTAACCAAGACATTCCCAGTGTATAATACAGGGCTACAACTAATACAAGACAATACTTGTAAAGGAGCAACAGTTGGGGTCTTAAAATCGGAGAGACGATGCTTTGAGATCCAAGCCAATCTGTTTAGCAATCTCTATCTTCCTCATCATATACTGGTTCCACGTCTTCGGTTTGGGAAGCTTGTTCCAAACCGCGGACGCAATAGACCTCCGTGCTTCATCCTCTGGAGCGTCATCAGGGATTCCTTCCACGCAGATGTCAAAGGCTGACTGCAGACTGGTGCGTATACTATTATCCAGTATAAACTGCATACGCTCTTTGTGTCGAGGGAACATGTTATCTTGATTGACTTGGCGCAGAGCATCCAGGAAAGCGATCTTCTGCGCAGTGGCACGCTTCCAGATCTCAAAGAGGAGACGATCCATGTCTTCACGGAAACAGTAATCAAACCCCACACTACAAATGTGTTCCATGTATGCAGTGAAAGCTAAATCAGAGCTGATGCGGGGAAAGTCTACCGCGATCTTCACCGCTTGCCGGAAACCTCGAGCTTCGACGTCGACCCACTCGGGAGATCCTCGTTCGTACTCCAGATACCTTTTGATCCACTTGATTTTGTCTGATATCTCTTCGAAGTATCTGATGTACTCTTCGTCCGTTTCGTAGCTGGTACAGCATGAGCTGTACTTGTCCCAGTCGAGGTAGCTCGTGCAATCGTCTCCGTTTTTGAGGACGAGGCGCTGGTAGTCGCTCAAGTAGGAGCAGAGAGAATAGTCACGGTCGAAGTACCAGTCGAAGGTGTCGGTCACTTGGTCATTGTCACCACCAAGGTAATGCATTTCCTGGAGAGCTTCCGGAGAGTATTCTTTTCTTAGAGTAGCATCATCGATGGCGGTGCAGACTCCCTGTGTCATCTTGGAAGCTCTGATGCGGTAGAGTGAAATGCGCTCGTAGACCTCGCGTTGCCGTTGGTCGTCCATCCTTGGACCGGCTATGGGGAGAGGAGGAGGCCTGGTGGACAAAACAAGACGGCACCTTTCGAACTCCTCCTCGCTGACGTCGAGCTCATGTGGTAAATCCGATGGCGTCCTGACCCTAGACCTAGAGGATGGTGTTGGAGTTGGAGACGGGATCTGATGCTTGCGCCTCTTCTGTCCCGTCAATGCCCCTGCTCTATCTCCATGACAAGCTCCGGCGTCGGGCGGATCTAACCCAACGGGCCTATCGTGCAGCATCTCCGTCGGTAATCGAGCTCCTCGCGTAAACAAAACCTTGATCCACACACGGCGATTTCGCTTCGCCGGTCTCCTCTCTGGGGGTGTGGGTGCGTGGGAAGGCCAGGGTTCCTCCTCCTCAATGTGGGGAGGGTTTCTTTAATAATCGGAGGCGTAAGCCGGTCGCAATTTGTACTCATATTTGAATTGCAAGAATAGAAAAAGCATAAAAGATACTACTATTAAGCACGGGCTTATTACAAACACGGACTAGTACTTGTACCAGAAACATATCCTCGGTATCGAGAGTTTGACCTAGAAGGCTCCGCCATCAGGGAAAAAAGTCGGCGCCGCCACCACATCTTTCTCCTTCATAGTTGGTTCCCCTCTCCTCTGGTCGGCCTTATCGGCGTAAGAAGAGATGGGGAAGTTGATCTATGAGCTGAGTTTCTACTAAAAATAGAGTTTTTGATAGATTAATTTAGTCGATGGATATGACATCGTCTGCAATAAAGTATCTTTTACCCGATGTTCGACAGCAAGATCTACTTCTCGACGGCAATACTGGTGTTGGAAGATTCACTTTGTCGAGGTATGGTATTTTAGATATTGCTTCGTCGGATCGGTTTTGGATTTTTTTTTTCTCATGGTTGCCGCGAGAGGATTGTCCTCGCAATATTTGTCCCGACTGCTACGTCCTCAACAATGGTGATCCGTACTATCGGCTCCCAACGACGTTGATCAGTTTGTTCGGTTGTTTTTTCCTGCAATACTGGTGTTGGTACTCCTATCGCTGTTGGTTGATTACTTTAATGGCTGCTTGCGTGCTCGCGCTCTTGGCATTGCGGCTCAAAAAATTATGGAAGAACCCCTGTTAGTGTTTACAGGTTTATAGTTTGGTCTTTATATTCAATGTTTGTATTCATAAAAGTATAAGATTGTGTCATGGAAGAAGAAAGAACTCGAAGATCTCGAAGATTTGCTAGTGTTTTTAGACTTTATTTTGTAATTGCTATAGTCAGCTCATATATCTCTACCATGTATTATCTGCTACCTTAAATATATCATGGTATTGATTGTCAAGAAAAAACACGGGCTTATCAAAGTGAAACTTAGAGCAATAATAAAGAATTGGGACGGCCATAATATCGCAAAGTTCAACCAGAACTTAACTTTCAAGGCAACTATTAGAGTGCGCAGAGTTTTGGCATAGCAACGATATTAAAAAGGCTGCTCCATCCGTATCGAAATGACTACTTCATCTCTGTTGAAATGTATTTTTTTTTAAGGATACGTCGTGGAAAGACGCATCGGTTTCATAGAAGGAGGGACATGAGGCCAATTACAACGTGTTTGGCACGGGCGCACATAACGCAACCCATACGCTACAAAACGAGATTACTCGCCAAACCTCCACTTTTCTACCTTAGGAAGACTACCCCTGAAGAGCCCGACAGTACACCATAAGGCAGCCATCGCCTCGATCATCCTGAGCACCCTCTCTCCAGATGGATGGTGCTCCTCAAACACCGCCCCATTTTGGTGTATCCATAAACACCAACATATCAGGGTGATCGCCGTCCACAACTCTATATGATCCACCCCTTCCCCCATCCTGGCAGGTAGCCATTGCACCACTAGGTCCTGGTGGATCGGGGTCCACTCATCTAGGCCCCACCTGTGTCGCGGCACTGTCCAAACTTGTCCCGCGAGGACGCAATCCAACAACAGATGGTTAATGTCCTCCCCGTGTTGGTCGCAGCGGGGGGGGGGGGGGGGGGGGGGCAGGTTGCTGGGTGCGAGAGCCCTCTACGACTCAATCTGTCGGTCGTCCAACATATGTTTTTTAGGGCTAGCCACATGAAGAACTTGCATTTATTGGGAGCCCGAGAACGCCACACTTTATTGATACGTTGCAAACGTATCTATCATTTTTTATGCTCCATGCTTGTTTTCTACCCAGTACCTTTTGTTTTCCACATGTTTTCTATCGTTTTCCTTCGTTTTATGGATGTTTTCATTGGCTAACCTATTAACGAGATGCCCCGGGCCAGTTGTTGTTTTCTGCTATTTTTCTATTTCAGAAAAATTGTTAAAGAAATATTCTCGGAAAGGGATGAAATCCACGAAGATCGTTTTTTACCCGGAACGAAGATGTAGTCCAAAGAAGAGCCAGGCGTCCCAAGGGTATCAGGCGTGGTCCCACCCTAGGCCGCGCCTGGTGGGCCCCTTAGGACCCTGACCACCGCCTCTCGTCGACTCTTCGCCTATATATTGCCTTTAACCCTAAAAACATCGGGTACAGAGTTATTTTCCAAGAAACATATAGAGAGGCGATGTCACCTCGAAAGTCCAATCTAGGGCTTCTACAGCCCTGTTCCGGTACTTTGCGAGAGAGGGGAATCGTCATCAGAGGCCTCTACATCGCCATGATCGTCTCCGGACAGATGCGTGAGTAGTACTCTCAGGACTACGGGTCCATAGAAATAGCTAGATGGTTGTTATCTCCCCTATGCTTCCATGTTTAGAGTCTCGTGAGCTGCCTCACATGATCTAGATCACCATTATTTAATTTTGCATGTTGTGTTTGATGGGATCCGATGAATCATGAGATTATGATTATTTTGTTCATGTCAATCTGAGATGCTTCACTTATATTCGTAGAGAGTTTTAATCTTGTCTTGCAATGCTCTCCGATGTTTATGATTACCTTGGCAACGTGGTTGTTTTCACCTCCAAGAAAGGGTTTATATGCTAGATAGTGGGTTCATGTCTCCCTTACATCTATACTCGAGTGACAAAAACGTGACGGATGGGGGATGTGTTATTGCTACTAGGGAGAAAACAATGATTCTCTTGTCTGCAGACGAGGACCACTGCTTACATTACTTACTATTCTTAATGCATTTGGCTGTTGCACATAAAGCAATCATTTCGTTGCTGCAACTTAATATCAGAGAGATTTGCTGGATAGCTTTCTTGAAGTGGACTTTTAGATATGGATGCATACTGGATAGAGGTCCATATGCCTTGACGCAATGCCTACAATGTTATAACCCATGAACTATATCTCTTCATAATAATATTGTTATATGTTCATGATTTGTCAATTGCCCAGCTGTAATTTGTTCACACAGCATGATTATTTTTCTTTGGAGAGACACCACTAGTGAAACTATGCCCCGGTCCTATTTTCCTCATATTTGCAACCTTCTTTTAAGAACTTTCATCATTATTTCTTTGTTGTTCCTTTTTTGACTTTTATTACTTTTCAAGACTCTAATCCCATATTGTCAAATTATGTTCGAGTGAAATTGGGAATTTTTTATATGGGTGAGTCTAGCCCTAGTACTAGTAGGTTTAGTTATAACTAGGAAAGTATATGTCCAGGTTCCAAACGTGTGAGTCCTAGTACTAGTAGGTTTGGGCCAACGTCGTTTCTACTAGTGCATATATAAGTGTTAAAAATTTAGGAAATTTACAGATTAAATTAATCTAAGTATAAATCATAAGCATGACGTAAACATACTGATAATTGACCATATGCTTGCATACTAGATTGATGGTAGATACATCTACGCAAACTACTAGTATTGCACACATGGAAATAATCAGGAGAGGGATAAACATATTATACCCTGCAGTTGGCCAGTTGGCAGTAGTCACAGCAGAGGCGGCAGCTGTTGGAGCAGCAGTGGTGGCTACAACAGTTGTGGCGGCGGTTGCAGCAGCGGTGGCGGCTGCAGCAGTGCGTTCGGCTTCGTTGGATATGTTGACGATGAGGGCGATGCGGCAGTAGTCGAAGTAGACGTACGGCAGCGAGCAATCGCGTAGGAGACGCTCCCCAAAAACCTAATCCCCCTCTCCCGTACAGGATCTGGAGAGGCGGGGTTTCGGAGGTCTGCTCTCAAGTCGTCCGTCTACGCGGTAGACGGGATGGGATCACCGTAGGCAGCAACAGGAAGTGGAACGACAATGGGCGCAAAGAGGCAGAGTGTATGAGGTATCTTTCTGTGTCCTCCTTAGCCTCCAATATATAGGCCCGGCCGGGTAGGAGAACTGTCCGCTCACATAATTAATTGGCGTTTACTACAGCCGTTACCACGTGATCAATGCGGCGTTTTACTGCGCGCGGTTATTACCCTGTTACCACGTGATCAATTCGGTGTTTTACTGCGCGCGGCTGTTACCAAAATAAATGTGACGCAATTACAGACAACAATCAATATGATGTCTCATATTATTAGCGTGGGCTCAGCTCATTCCCGCAACCCGCAGCGTTGCGCGCCGTGTCGTGTCGTGACGTGACGTGGTGATGCGGGCGGCGGAGGAGGAGGAGCGCGCGTGTGGAACACCTCAACAACTCCTTTCCCTTCATACCAACTGATGAGGTGTTGACCTCTAAGTTGGCCCGATCTTCACGAATCGACAAGAACGAACGAAGAACGCACGAAGAACGCGATGAACACGAAGAACACGAGAGGGGGAATCGAGGGGAAATCGAGGGAAACGCGTGGAAACACAAAAGGGGGAAGATAACTCGTGAAGCCTACGAGGGATCGCAAACCCAAGTCAACAACACGCTAATTGAAACCGATTTCTCTCACTGGTCGGTCCACCGATCCAACAGAAGCCCAAAGGGGAAGGTTGGCAAGCACTACTAGAATCACAAGGTGAAAGAGTAGCTCCTTGGAGAGATCTTGATACGGTCCTAGATACACATCTAAGGAGTAGCCTCGTAAGAGGAGTCACCTCACAAGAGGGATACAAGGGCAAAGCCCAAAGTTCTCAAATCATCCCTCAACCTATTCCTAACCCTAGATCTAGCCACCAGAGTCCTTTATATAGTCGGGGTCGAAACGGGGGTCGAAACGGTGCCAAAACGGTCAATTCCCGTGCATTTCGGGGCTACCCCGGCCTGGGAGCCGGCCTGGCCGGCCTGGAACCCGGCCTGGGGCTAGGGTGGGGCGCAGAGGCTGGCCTGGAGGGGAGGCCGGCCTGGGGCCGGGGTGGGAAGGGGGCAGGCCGGCCTGCAGGCCGGCCCCTTCTGTTGGGTGCCCGGCCTGGGGCCGGGGTGGAGGGAGCCAGGCCGGCCTGGAGGCCGGGGCGCTCGGGCAGGGGGCCGGCCTGGGAGGCCAGCCCGAGGCCGGGGTGGGGAAGGAGGAGGCCGGCCTGCTCGGGCAGGGGGCCGGCCTGAGTATGGGGGAGGCCGGCCTGGCCGGGAGGGAGGCCGGGAGACCCCATTTTCCTCCGTTCTTCCACCTCGGGACTCCGATCTTGACGCCGTCTTCGCCCACGTTCTTCCTAGCTTCGTGTGCACCTTCTTGGATGTGTTCTTGAGCATCTTGGGCACCATCTTGGGTCTCCATGTGGTGATCCCACCTATGCATGTAGAGGGGTATTTCATGAGCCGCTTGTCGAAGTCCATGTGACGGTAGGCTCGTAGTGGGGGCGATCCAAAGGTGATGAAGATCATGAAATGTTCCTCCTTGGAAAGGTGGTGAAGAACTTGCGAGGCGGTGTAGTCGTTGAAGTTGAGCCTCTTATCGAAGATCATGCCAAGGTATGCTCGTGGAGGGTGTGGTCCAAACGTGATGACGATCTTGACATGATCCTCAATGGGTAGATGAGGATGAGCTTGCGAAAGCGGTAGAGTGTAGTCGTGGCGATCATTGTCGTTGACGCGCTTGTCGAACTCCAAGTGCATCTTGATGAAGGGGATGTAGACGTGGTAGTCATTGTCGTTGACGCGCTTGTCGAACTCCAAGTACATCTTGACGTTGGGGATGTAGATGGAGAAGTCGTTGTCGTGGAGGTGCTTGTTGAACTCCATGCACATCTTGACATGTGGTATGTAAGCGTAGAAGGCATTGTCGTTGACGTGCTTGTCGTACTCCATGCACCTCTTGACATGTGGAAGGTAGGCGTCGAAGGCGTTGATGTCGAAGTTCTTGTGACGCGCCGTGTAGATCTTGACTTGAGGAATGTGGATGGAGAAGGCATTGTCGTAGAAGCTCTTGTCAATCTCCATGTGGATCATGATGAGCGGAATGTGCTCCTTCCAACCCTTCAAGTCGGTGTCGATGTTCATGCGATGTGGAGAGCCTTGTATGTGGAGAAGGCGATGATGTCGAGGGTGCTTGATAGGGTCACCAAATCTCTGCAAAATAGACAACAAAGATGGAGACAAAGTTGGTAAGCCGTTAGTGTCGATAAGCACACATGGGGGTTTGCTCTCAACTCTCATCTCACTTTTGGTGGCTATCAAGGCGATGCCTCTAAGAATACTCATGCTTTTTCCACTCATTATGGGCTTGTGGCTCTCACTCACGTGATGGTGGATCTCTCTCTCACCACTCATCTCACTAGAAGCTTGAGAGGGGACACTAGAAGGCTCCAAAGTGTTGGCACTTGAGGTGTGCATATTTGTCGATGTCGTTGCATTGCTTGGAGTCGGAAGTGTCATAGCATGTGGCGAGGAGGACTCGATCATCTCATCTCTTGAGTTGAGCTACAATTGAGGAAAGGGTGGCTTTCTTGGAGGAGGAGGTAGGGTCATGGCTTGTGTCGAAGGAATCTCCATCAAGTGGTAATGTAAGCCATGCCTTGTAGCATCCTCAAATGGTCGATGATGATGATGAAGATTTCCTTGGCTAGAATGGTGGCTTGAGCGTGGCCTTGTGGAGGTTGGCATGAGATGCTTTGAAGTCAAGCGGAGAGTGTCACCCAATTCGTCATTACCTCCATCAATGATAGATGGGCCATTGACACCGGCTCTAGAGAGGTTGCATCGTTGGTCCTTATCTTGAGGATACGCTTGAAGAACTCGTGTCAACACTCGCGATGAGTTCGCGGCCTCATTGCAATTGACGATTTCGTCACCATTGGTCGGCATGTCCAAGGAATTGAGAGCTAGTTGGTGCAAGGCATAGTATTGGCCTTCACTCATGTAGGTATGGTCACCATTTTGGTTGGCAACCATGATCATCTCATTGGTAGCATTGGAAGCTCTCTTGTCGATGGTCGGAGCGGTCACTTGTGTCATTGGAGACGAAGAAGAAGAATACCTTAGAGATGATGGAAGGGATGAGCCTCTTTGACAATGTCACATGCATCAACGTCTTCATCATAGAGTGGTAGAGTGGTCTCCTCATGCATATGGTGATGTAGATCTTGTGTCATGGGAGGAATAGCTTCACACTCTTGATGTTGGTGTTGCGCTTGTGGCGATGATGGAAGCTCATGCTCTTGATCATGAAGGTCATTGTACTTCCTCAAAGTTGGTCGCTCATGGAAGTTGTGGTTGGGTGTTGGTGGAGAAGAATCTCTCGCCTCTTGCCTTGACGAGGTAGTGGTATCATAGTGTCCATGGCGAGGATGTTCTTGATCCTTGTCGAAGGCGGGGTGCGAGTAGAAAGCACAATCTTGGTGAAGATGCGGTGGAGGCTCCCATTCCTCATATGGATGGTGACGCTCATGGTCCTTGCACCTTGTAACATTGAGGCAAACGGCGCTCAAATTATTATCTTCATGGCCTAGGTGATGTGGTGCTTCATCCAATATGGGAGAAGAAGCATCATGGATAGCATCTCCATTGAACGCACCATCTTGGTCGCCGCCTTGGCAATCCCACATTATGTGACCATGGCCCTTGCAAATGGGGCATAAGAGGTCTTCATCTTGAAGGAGAGGGGAAAGTAGGCTCATAGCATCCGTGCCTAGTGGTGGTCGAAGTGGGCGCTCATAGGGGTCTTCATCAAAGAGAGGAAGTGAGAGATCATTTGTAGCATGCCCACTTGGTTGTTGAGGATGGTGGTGCTCATAGGGGTCCTCATCAAAGATGGGAAGTGAAGTAGCATGTTGAGCAATCTCACTTGATTGTTGTCGATGGTGGCGCTCAATGGGGTCTTCCTCGAAGATGGGGGAAGAAAAGCCATAGGGAGCATTCACACTCGCTTGATGTTGAGAAGGGCTCTCATTTGGGTCTTCATCAAAGATAGGCGGTGGAAGCTCAATTGGGTCATCCTCATTGGTTTGGCGATGGCGATCATGATGGAGAGGATGGCGTCGGTGGTCATTGTGGTGGAGTCGAGGGAGGCATTCACTAGAAGCCATGTCGAGGTCACCTTCTTGATAATGGCCTTGGTCTTGGTGGTCATTGTGGTGGTGACACACATTTTGCCTTGGAAGCCTTGAATGTGGGCAAGCACCATCCACGAAGCCATTTGGACCAATGTCATGAGTCGAGCTTGGAGAAGGTGGGTGATGAAGAATATCCGGTCGTAGAGGGTGATCTTGAAGAGGGTCACCACGGCCTTGTCGGTGTCGAGGTCGAGGTAGTGGTGATGGCGAGCGATGCTCAAACCAATGTCGTTGCGGAACTTGTGGTGGAAGATGCGGTGAGGTGGGTGTACCACTCTCTTCCATATGGCGATGGTGATCATGGCGACGGTCTTGGTGATGAGCGTGGTGATGAGAGCTTGAAGCTTGTCGATGACGAAGCTTGCGGCGTTCCCGCACGTCATGTGTGGGATGACTCCGAAAGTCATTGGGATGCCTTGGCTTCTTGGCCTTCTCTCTTGATGGGGCCTCGATGATGTCCTTCTTGTGGCGCCGTCTTGATGTTGAAGGAGACCATCTTGACGTTGCCAACTTGTCGGATTTCTTCTCGTTGCGCCATCTTGAGGTTGAAGGTCGTTGTCGTGTCTTGGCCTTGGCATTCTCCTTGAAGCTCCATGGGGGTGAGCATGAGCCATCGGACATGTGATGTCTTGGCCATCGAAGCTTGGCGAGGAAGCGCTTGTAGGTGAGCTCGTCCATGTCGGAGTCATTTTCGGTGTAGAACTCCGCCACGCTCGAGGATGCGTTGTCGGTGTAGTAGGGCTCCATCTCGTCATCCAAGCTTGCGGCGTCATTGTTGTAGTAGTGGTTCATGTCGATGTAGCTCATGGAGTCGAAGGTGGCGTGGTGGTGGTGGTACTCCTCCGTGTCGATGATGCTTGGGGAGGAGTAGTCGGTGTAGAGCTCGACGTCGTGGTCGTAGTAGTGGTGGTGATCCACCATGTCATGCTCGTAGTAGTGGTCATCCACGATGTCGTGCTCGTAGGAGTAGTGGTCGTCCACCACGTCATGCTCGTAGGAGTGGAGGTCCATGTCTAGCTTGTTGTAGTCGTAGTGGTCCATCATGGACTCATCATGATCATCATGGCCTCCAAAGTCTTCGCTCTCGCTATACATGGTTAGTGACAAGCGCAAGTGTATATATAGAGTGTGAGGACCTAAGAGCTCAAACCTCACCTTTTAGCAAATGTTGGAAACTAGTGGACCAAGCCAAGAGAAACCGATAGCAAAAAGAATGAAGTGACTTGAGTTCGAAAGATCCGAAAACACGCCCCAAAACACACACGGCTTATTGGTGGATGGCAAATGGGTTAGAAATGTGGCGAGGAAAACGACAAATCCAAAGAAAAGTTTGTTGTAAAACGTGGAGAAGAATCAAAGAAAAGTTAGCACGAAAACCAAACCTAGTGGAGGAAAATGATATGGTGGAAACGAAAAACACACACACACAAATGATAACTGGGGTTAGTGCGGCCAATGGACGAGCGGAGACGAAATGTACCTATCGAAGACTAAGCTCAATGCCACACCAACGCAAGGAGGACGCTAGCTCGAACCGCAATTAACAACAGGCAACAAGATTCACAATGTGGCAACCGGTCACTCTCTTCTCTCTCGCAACTCGAAGCTATGCGTTCCTACAAATGATAGCAATTGGCATCGATCTTTGCTTCTTTTGGCTCTTTTTGCTTCTTTTGCTCTTTCTCCTCTCTTTTTGTTTTTTTTTCGCTTTTTGATGATGATGATGCGGAGATGATTCCCAAATGCCAATGCCTACTCGTAGCTAGTCTCTCACAAGCGCAAAAATCGCACTCTCGGTGCCACAATGCGATGCCAAGCGGTGTAAAAGAACTAGTCCGAATAGGTAAGTAACACAATGGGGTGGGGTGGTTCAAGCGGAAGCAAGTTATACCTCTCTTATTGATGATCACGGACTTGCGGCCGTGGGGGAGTCGATGTCGTGGCGATCCGTTGATGTGGAAGCGTAGGTGATGTCGTGGGCGTCGCGTAGCACTTTGTTGCACTCAATTCGGATAAAAAACGACAAAGAAAAACAAGTTTCAAAATCTGTCCAAGAATCGAAGAGCGGGATTTTTCTGAAATTTTTGCTCAAATTCGAAATTTCTCCCAAATCAAGAAAATTTTTGGACAAATTCAAGAATTGTGGCTGAATAGGAAGATGGGGAATGGTTTTTGGCAACAAATCTATGAAACAAAACCACGAAAAACTCAACGAATCAAGAGATCAGTCGAAATCCCTTTCGGCTATTTTTGGTCAAATTTTCGAATTTATGGTGGACAGAAGAAAAATTGGTGGTAGGGGAGGGGGTGGGGTGTCGGATTCGTGTCAATCTAGCTCTGGATACCAGATGATGAGGTGTTGACCTCTAAGTTGGCCCGATCTTGACGAATCGACAAGAACGAACGAAGAACGCACGAAGAACGCGATGAACACGAAGAACACGAGAGGGGGAATCGAGGGGAAATCGAGGGAAAACGCGTGGAAACACAAAAGGGGGAAGATAACTCGTGAAGCCTACGAGGGATCGCAAACCCAAGTCAACAACACGCTAATTGAAACCAATTTCTCTCACCGGTCGGTCCACCGATCCAACAGAAGCCCAAAGGGGAAGGTTGGCAAGCACTACTAGAATCACAAGGTGAAAGAGTAGCTCCTTGGAGAGACTTGATACGGTCCTAGATACACATCTAAGGAGTAGCCTCGTAAGAGGAGTCACCTCACAAGAGGGATACAAGGGCAAAGCCCAAAGTTCCCAAATCATCCCTCAACCTATTCCTAACCCTAGATCTAGCCACCGGAGTCCTTTATATAGTCGGGGTCGAAACGGGGGTCGAAACGGTGCCAAAACGGTCAATTCCCGTGCATTTCGGGGCCACCCCGGCCTGGGATCCGGCCTGGCCGGCCTGGAACCCGGCCTGGGGCTAGGGTGGGTCGCAGAGGCTGGCCTGGAGGGGAGGCCGGCCTGGGGCCGGAGTGGGAAGGGGGCAGGCCGGCCCCTTCTGTTGGGTGCCCGGCCTGGGGCCGGGGTGGAGGGAGCCAGGCCGGCCTGGAGGCCGGGGCGCTCGGGCAGGGGGCCGGCCTGGGAGGCCAGCCCGAGGCCGGGGTGGGGAAGGAGGAGGCCGGCCTGCTCGGGCAGGGGGCCGGCCTGAGTATGGGGGAGGCCGGCCTGGCCGGGAGGGAGGCCGGGAGACCCCATTTTCCTCCGTTCTTCCACCTCGGGACTCCGATCTTGACGCCGTCTTCGCCCACGTTCTTCCTAGCTTCGTGTGCACCTTCTTGGATGTGTTCTTGAGCATCTTGGGCACCATATTGGGTCTCCATGTGGTGATCCCACCTATGCATGTAGAGGGGTATTTCATGAGGTAGAGCACCGTTCACCAAATCACCGGAAACGTACGGAGATAGGAGTGAGTTCACCTTGTTGCGTCTCGATGTTGTGCTTGGTGGAATACGGTGGGCTACATCACCAACTCACACTAGTGGGGAGAGAGCTCACCTTATAAACTGGTGCAAAGCTCTCCCAACTAGCAATATGGGACTAAACTCCCACCACTTTCTATGGAAGCATGGGCCTTAGGGATTAAATGGAAATTGCCTAGTGGGCCTAAAGCCCACCCCAAATTTCAGCAATCCCCCACCAGACCCCGAAGACAATGGTGTTGTCCTCTGTTCCAATCACTGTTTTTACATACTAGCATTTTCAGTGGAGACCCGTTAAGGTTGAACATCCAACTGGAGAAAATATCTACATTACATCACAACTGAACAATGGACTATGCCTTGAATTGTCAGTTTGGCGTAAAGTAGTTTCACTAAATGTCTTGTCAGTACTAGGCTGCCGAAGGCTGACCCCTCGGGTGGAGCATATTGGTCACACTCCTGGCCTATTCATGAACTTATTAGAGATCACCCAATCTCATATACTGTAACCAGCGGTCAGGCTCATATAGGTGTGTTCCTCCAAAGATTGCTCGGTAGAATAGCATCTTGCTTATACAAGCGTTGGAACACGTTAAGACGAAAGTCAACCTTCCATACAGTTTCTGAGAGTACTGCATCTCCAGCGGAGTGGGTTAGTACAAATTACTCTCCTCGGTTAACCACTAGCTTGTTTTCCCAGGTCCTACTTCACGGGATCTCCGATCAGATAGGTTGGATTATTGCCATGGCAACTCATCTGGGTCTCATACCCATCTCCCTCGATGCACTTTCTATCATAACACGTGATAGCTCTTTCGTAAAGGGACCTACCAGATTCTTAGCCGACTTGATATAATCCACCGCTATCTCTCCGGAGTTTCTTAAATGTCTGACAACTTTTAATCTCATTTTTATGTGCTTTGTGGACTGTGCATTGTCCTTTGAACTCTTCACCTTGACCATTACTGTTTGATTGTCACAGTTCATAAGGATAGACGGTACTGGCTTTTCAACCACAGGCAAGTCCATCAAAAGATCTCGAAGCCATCCTGCTTTGACACTAGACGTGTCTAATGCTGTTAATTCTGCTTCCATTGTCGATCTCGTTAAGATTGTTTGCTTGCAAGACTTCTAGGAAATAGCACCACCTCCAAGGGTAAACACATACCCCGTTGTGGCTTTCATCTCATCAACATCAGATATCCAATTCGCATCACAATAACCTTCAAGTAACGAAGGGTATCCACTATAATGAAGTCCATGGTTCACGGTACCTTTCAGATAGCGCATAATTCTTTCTACAACATGCCAATGCACATCAGGATTGGAAACAAACCGGCATAGTCTGCACATAGCAAACATGATGTCAGGCCTCGTAGCGCTCGCTAGGTACATGAGTGAACCAATTACTTGAGAGTACCTCAGCTGATTCTTAGTTGTGCCTTCGAACTTTTGAATCCGCACACTAGGATCATATGGTGTTGGAGAAATTTTGCAGTTTGAATATCCAAAACGACTCAAAACCTTATCAACATAATAGGATTGCAGAAGTGTAATCCCACCTTCATTGTCTCTCAATAGCTTGATGTTCAAAATAACATCAGTCACACCAAGATCTTTCATCTCAAAGTTGCGGGATAGAAATGACTTAACCTCATCGGTTACATTGAGGTTGGTCCCAAATATCTGTATGTCATCAACATACAAACACAATATAACTCCTTCGCCCCTACCATGGCGATAGTGTACACATTTTTCAGCTTCATTAACAACAAAGCCAACAGATGTTAAAGTTGTATTGAACTTCTCATGCCATTTCTTAGGTGCTTGTTTCAGCCCATATAAAGATTTCAGTAACTTGCACACATTTCTTTCCTGGCCATCTATCACAAAGCCATCTAGCTGTTGCATATAGATTTCCTCGTCTAGCTCTCCATTCAGGAAAGCCGTCTTAGCATCCATCTGATGGACGAGAAGATCATGTGAGGCTGCCAACAAGAGTAATACTCGAATGGTGGTCAGTCTAGCCACAGGTGAATAAGTATCAAAGAAATCTTCATATTCTTTCTAGGAATAACCCTTAGCCACAAGCCTAGCCTTGTACTTTTCAATCGTACCATCAGGCCTAAGCTTGTTTTTGAACACCCACTTACATCCTAATGGTTTACAGTCATAAGGATATTCAGTGATCTCCCACGTTCCATTAGCCATGATGGAAACCATTTTGCTACGGATCACTTCTCTCCAGTAGTCAGCATCTGGAGATGCATAAGCTTCTGAAATAGAAGTGGTAGTATCATCCACAAGGTACACAAGGAAGTCATCACCAAAGGACTTTGCAGTCCTCTGTCTCTTGCCCCTACCAAGGGTTTACTCATCATCCTTCTCAGGATTTTCATCATGTGTTTGTTCAGAATACTCCATAGGAATGGCAGGCTCTGGAGTCTCCTCTAATTCCTGCATAGAAGTGATTTGCATATCTCTCATAGGAAAAATATCCTCAAACAATGTAGCATATTTAGACTCCATAATTGTACCGACCTTCACGTCAGGTACCTCAGATTTCATTACTAGAAATCTATAGCCAACAATATTCTTAGAGTAGCCCAAATTAACGCAATCCACGGTTTTTGGTCCAAGTTTACGCTTTTTGGGGATCGGCACATTGACTTTCGCCAAATAGCCCCAAGTATGTAAGTACGAGACTATTGTTTTTCTCTTCTCCCATTGCTCATAGGGAGTGATCTCATCATCTTTCGTCGGAACTTTATTCAGGACATGACATGATGTCAATATAGCCTCCCCCCGCCATGCCTTAGATAAACCCGATGTATCTAACATGGCATTAACCAAATCTGTTAGAGTACGGTTTTTCCGTTCGGCAACCCCATTTGACTGGGCTGTAAAGGGAGGCGTCCTCTCATGAATCATACCATGTTCCGCTCAGAAAGAATCAAACTCATTAGAGAAATACTCTCCACCGTGATCTGACCGGATTCGTTTAATTTTCTTTTCAAGTTGATTCTCAACTTCTGCCTTATAGATTTTAAAGTAGTGTAGAGCCTCATCTTTAGTGTTTAACATATATACATAGCAAAACCTAGTGTAATCATCTATTAACGTCATGAAGTATCTTTTTCCACCTTTAGTCAACACACCATTCATCTCATAGAGATCAGAATGTATGAGTTCTAATGGCGCCAAGTGTCTCTCCTCCACATCTTTATGGGGCTTACAAGATTTCTTTGCTTGCACACATGAATGGCACTTAGAACCTTTGGCTAAAGTGAAATTTGGAATTAAGTTTAATTTTGCTAACCGCGTCATGCAACTGAAACCAACGTGACAAAGACGTGAATGCCAAACTTATGTTTCATCAACACTCGAATGAATATTGTTCACGACTTTATTACAGAAATCTGCGAGGAAAAAGTGGAACAGACCTCCGCACTTATACCCTTTTCCTACAAACAGTCCATATTTCGTTACAACTACTTTATTAGACTCAAAGACCAACTTAAAGCCTTATCTACATAGAAGGGAGCCGCTAACAAGATTCTTCTTGATGGCGGGGATATGATGCACGTTATTGAGCTGCACGATCCTTCCCGAAGTAAACTTCAGATCGACCGTGCCAACACCAAGTACAGAAGCACTTGCGCCATTCGCCATCAATACGGACCCGTTCCCTGTGACCTGATAGGAAGAAAACAATGAGATGTCAGCACACACATGAATATTTGCACCTGTGTCAATCCACCAATCTGTAGACTGACAAACTGAAAATACAGTAAAAAATTACCGTACCCAGATGCCACATTCTCATTGTTGCTCACAATCGTGTTGACAGCCTTGGAATCCTGTCCTGGCTTCTTGTACTTGTTTGGGCACTTCACAGCCCAGTGTTTCAGTGAACCACAAGTGAAACAACTATCTTTCTTTTTATCCTTCTTGAAGTTCTTCTTAACCTTCTTCTTGAAGTCGGTATTCTGTTGGACATCAGTCCCCGCCTTGTTCTTGTGGGAGTTCTAGTTCTTCTGTACCATATTGGCCGCAGAAGTCTCTTCGTTCCCTTTTTCGTACGAGTCTTTTGCCCTCGAATTCTGCTCACCACTCAGATGACCGATGACATCCTCTACTGAGAATTCACGTCTCTGATGTTTCAGAGTAGTGGCAAAGTTCCTCCAGGAATTAGGCAGCTTGGCGAGGTTATGCATCCCGCGACAAACTTGCCCAGTAACACGCACTTGAGAATTTCAAGATCCTTAGCGACGCACTGTATCTCATGAGCCTGCTCCAATACAGAACGGTTTTCGACCATTCTGTAATCATGGAACTGCTCTATACTGTACATTTCGCTGCCAGCATCGGTTGCGCCGAATTTGGATTCGAGCGCCTCCCACAAGTCCTTGGCAACCCGCATATGTAAACATGCGCCAATAAACTTATCTATGATCACGCTTAGAACGCATCCAACAAAGACGACAGTGGCATCCCTAAACGCTTTCTCCTGTTCAGAAGTAATCGTTCCTATAGGAGTGGCACCCAGAACACGTTCATAGCCGTGAGGCATAAGATTGTTTTGGTCTGCCAACGCTTAAAGTGTGTCCCCGTAAACGGGTCCGGGTTCAGTGCAGTAGCAAAACCATGAATCGAAAATTGCCTACACATGTTAGGTTTTTCGATTGTTAAGAATTTAGGCAATTTACAAATTAAATTAATCCAAGTATAAATCATAAGCATGACGTAAACATACTGATAATTGACCATATGCTTGCATACTAGATTGATGGTAGATACATCTACGCAAACTATTAGTATTGCACACATGGAAATAATCAGGAGAGGGATAAACATATTATACCCTACAGTTGGTCAGTTGGCAGTAGCCGCAGCAGAGGCGGTGGCGGTTGCAGCAGAAATGGTGGCTGCAACAGTTGTGGCGGCGTCGATGGTGGCTGCAGCAGTGCGTTCGGCTTCGGTGAACATGTTGACGACGAGGGCGATACGGCAGTAGTCGAAGTAGACATACGGCAGCGAGCAGTCGCGTAGGAGACGCTCCCCAAAAACCTAATCGTCCCTCTCCCGTACAGGATCTGGAGAGGCGGGGTTTCGGAGGCCTGCTCTCCCGTCGGCCGTGTACGCGGTAGACAGGATGGGATCACCGACGGCAGCAACAGGAAGTGGAACGACAATAGGCGCAAAGAGGCAGAGTGTATGAGGTATCTTTCTGTGTCCCCCTTAGCCTCCAATATATAGGCACGGCCGGGTAGGAGAACGTTCTGCTCATAGAATCAATTGGCGTTTACTACAGCTGTTACCACGTGACCAATGCGGCGTTTTACTGCACACGGTTATTACCCCGTTACCACGTGATCAATGCGGTGTTTTACTGCGCGGCTATTACCAAAATAAATATGACGCAATTACAGACAACAATCAATATGACGTCTCATATTATTGGCGTGTATGTTGACTCTCCATTTCCGACTGCCAAAATAAATGCATCGGCTCATTACCAAAACCCGCGGCGCGTCGTGGCGTGGTGATTACCCACAAGTATAGGGGGTGTATCGTAGTACTTTCGATAAATAAGTGTCGAACCCAATGAGGAGCAGAAGGTGTTGACAAGCAGGTTGGATAGATGATTCACTCTAAACACTAGCAAACGAAATTTTGGAGGTTTTTGATATAGCAGATAAATAAAGTGTGAATAAATAAAATACAGTAAATAATATTGCAGCGAGTGGCCCAATCCTTTTGAGAGCAAAGCACAAGCCAGTTGTATTACTTATGACTACCAAACGTTCTCGAGGATACATGGGAATTTCGTCAAGTGCTTTCTCTTCGTTACGGTTGATTAATATCCATTGGTTCGTTGTGTGGGTGAACATATGCTAATGCACCGCCCAACTACGAGTAATACATACCTGTGATTATACCCCTCGTAAGCATCCGCAAATACAAGAAAGTAATTAAGATAAATCTAACCACGGCCTTAAAACTCCGGGATTCTACGCTCCCTCGTGCATTGGTTTCCTGACGGGGGTTTAGGTTTCTGTCACTCCGGCAACCCCACAATTAGTAGCCAAATACAGAATGCATCCTCCTAGGCCCATAAAGGTGAAGTATCATGTAGTTGACGTTCACATGACACCACTAGAAGAATAGCACCACAACTTAAATACCGACCCACGAGATATTACTTCAACATAACTTCACTACTAACATCATGAATTCTCCCATGTCCTCAAGAACTAAACGAACTACTCATAAGACATCATATGGATCATAATCAGAGGTGATATAATGGATAATAACAATCTGGTCATAAAGTGCTAACACCGATAAATCTCACAAGCATCAACTACTAACAAGTAATCCACACCGGGAGAGAGATCTAATGTAAAACAACAATAGAGGCCCCTAATTGTTACAACGAGATGACGGTGGATGATGATGGTGATGGTGCTTGTGGTGATGATAATGACGATGACGATCTTGATGATGCCCGGAGCGATGACGGTGACGATGGCGATGATTTCCCCTCTTCGGAGAGGAATTTCCCCGGCAGATTTCTCCCTGTCGGAGAGCTTTTCTCTCTGATGTTTTCCGCCCTGAGGTGGTGGCGGAATAATTCTTCGAAGATGGTCTGGGGATTAGGGTTCCCAGGGGGTCAAGTATGCGAAAAATGTTGACCAGAGGTAGGCCAGGGTGGCCACACCACGTGGCAGCACGACCAAGGGGGACGCCACCTGGTGGTGTGGGCCCCTGGTGGCCCTCCTCCGGCTCTCCTCGTGGCT
The DNA here is from genome assembly GCA_028641055.1 of Alopecurus myosuroides. Classification (NCBI taxonomy): domain Eukaryota; kingdom Viridiplantae; phylum Streptophyta; class Magnoliopsida; order Poales; family Poaceae; genus Alopecurus; species Alopecurus myosuroides. The sequence goes on along the minus strand of CM054058.1, from coordinate 294,236,419 downwards.
GACTCCCTCATCTGGACTTCTAAGATATCTCCGGTGTCCCCCCCTCTTCTTCTGATCTTCTGAAATAGGGTATCCTGACGGTGCTTTTTCCAACGGATTTCTGGTCCCATTGTTTATTCTCCAAAAATTATGAAACATGCAAAATAAGATAAAATAACATAAGTGATGCATCATAACATGAAATATATCGATGAATAACAGAAAATAACAATATAAAACGGTGATGCAAAATGGACGTATCAACTCCCCCAATCTTAGACCTCGCTTGTCCCCAAGCGAAACTGAACCCAGTAAACATGACCACATGTTTATGGAGTGAGGTGTCGATAAAATAAAATACGGACAAGAGGCATCACATCTAACAAAGAACAAGTCATTTTAGACAACAACTTTCTCTCATATAATTAAACTTGAAACAAGCAGAGGAACAATAAAGATGCAAAAAGTAAATCAAAATTGGTAAAGGCAAACTTCGTTCTTGGTCAGAGAACAATTAATAGTGTACTTATCTTTCGATCAGAGTCTTTATAGTAGAGCTATATTGCAGAGTTTATCATGCTCAATTATAATGGTCTCTTTGCAAACATTGGTAACTTTCAAAGTGGTATTCAAACAGATAAAAGCATTTGTAGAAACAAAGAAGAATAAATAACATGATTGAGTAAATCAACATGTAACTGGATGAATCACAACAACTCAAATTCTTGCTTAAGACAGAAACAAGTAGGTTTATTGACTCAACATAAATGTAAAAGATAGGCCCTTCGCAGAGAGAAGCATTGATCACTCATGTGCTAGAGATTTTATTTTGTAAAACAGAAGTATAAAAGTTTGACACTCCTCCCAACCTTTCTTACACAAACCATGGCTAACTCAATGCTCGGGTGCCTGCCAACAATCACAAACCGTGGAGGAGTGTCTAATTTTGAGAGGTGTATGTTTATGTCAACGAATGGCAAACAGAAAATATAGTACGTCACAAACCAACTAGACTTCACAAGAGCGGCTCCCATAGAAGGACGCAACTGGTATAGAAGGTCGTCCTTCTTTCTCTTTTGTTTACACAATTATGCTTTGACTGATAAATCAGGGGCAAAAATTGTGAAGAGAATTTGTATTATTATTTGGGGCTCGGAACCCCGCTGCCAGCTCTTCTAGCATTTGGATAAGCATATGAAGCCACTAGTCCAGGGTGTGAAATCCAATCAACAAGTGAGATAAAGATTCTCTATTTGCGTCCTCATGAGCTAAAACAGGGGCACAAAACAGGTGTAAATTTGAAGGTTTAAAGGTAGCACACAAACAATTTACTTGGAGTGGCGGTGAAATACCACGTATAGGTAGGTATGGTGGACACGAATGGCAAGGTTTTGGGTTCAAGGTTTGGATGCACGAGAAGCATTCCCTCTCAGTACAGGTTTTTGGCTAGCAAGGTTGGATAGCAAGCATAAGAATCGAAGTAAAACAAACAAAAACATATATGATAAAGCCAATCATGCAATCTTCCTTGAAGGTGCAAACAAACTTATTTGAGAACACTAAGCTTATGGGCTAACAAGAAAGAAAGATCATGGAATAATATATCTACATGCAACTCCCTCTTTTCTACTTAAGTCTCAACGAATTGTTGCTACTGACCAATGCTAAGTTTGCCAAAACCAACTAGATTATCTTGAAGCTCCAAAACTGATACCAATACTAATAACAAGATCAACCACACAACAAAAATTGCAAACTAAAATAAAGTAGAACAAGTAGATGGTGAAACTTCTCATTAATATTTCATTGCGGCAACTCAAACCAAGGGATACAATGATAACCAACTAAGGAGTGACACTTCCGTACTGCAAACTATACTATATGATATTTTCTCTACTCACGATATGACTCTACTAAAAGGTAAAAATGGTGAAAGATAAAGGTGATACCGCGGCACTCCCCCAAGCTTGGAACAAGCCAAGGGGATGCCAATACCGATGACGAATCAATTCTTCGGTGGTGGTGTTGATACACTCTTCTCAAGCAAGGGGTGGAAATGTTGCAACATCTCACGAAACCTGTCGTTTTCCTCTTGAAGAATCTCTACCTCCGTCCTTAAAGCTCGATAACGTTCACAAAACTCATCTGCAGCCCAAAGAGCTTCCTCTACTCCAGGGACGAGACTGAGGCCCAGAACTGATGGTCTTGGTCCCTGCACGCTACAAGAATAAACACTGCTTGATGACGTCCTTTTTGCTTCTCTCTTAACGCCCTGATCCATGTTCTTGCGCTTGGGACCTTGGAGATCATCTTTCATTGGCTCCTTCTCCTTGTTGTTGTTGGCGCAGCCATGATGCTTCTAAAACTGAAAACAGATGCTCGCAGAAACAGCTCGAAACAGAAACACGACGAGAAAACGATATAAGGACCTTGGGGATCCGGGGGATTATATAGCAAAAATATGTGTAACGAAAAGAAATTCTAGGTCAAAAACAAGTCGGAGAGGGGCTCCCACACCATAGGGTGGCGCGACCAGGGGTGGGCTCGCGCCCCTAGGTGGTGTGGTGCCTCCGGGCACGATCTCCAACTTCTCTTCGGCTTGGTATTTTTCATATTTTCCAAAAATCAATAATTTATAACTTAAAAAATATTATGCAAACTTTTTCTTAACAGAACTGTTACGTATTCCAAAATAGACTCTGCAGATTCTGGAATCTTCCCTCTAATGAACTTCTCCGGAGTCATTACTTGAATAACATCAACATCTTCATCATAGGAATCCCTAGAAATATAATGTTTGAGTCTTTCCCCATTTACCACTTGTGTAGTGTTATCTTTGAGGGAAGCAATTTTGATTGCACCCGGACGATACACTTCTTCAATAATATAAGGTCCTTCCCATCGGGAGAGTAATTTTTCTGCAAAAAATCTGAGACGAGAGACCGATACAATAGAACTTTCTCACCAACATGAAACTCTCTTTTAAGGATTCTTTTATCATGCCATTGTTTAAATTTCTCTTTAAAGAGCTTGGCATTTTCATAAGCTTCACATCTCCATTCATCTAAATGATTCAAATCAAGCATTATTTTCTTACGAGCAAGTTTAAAATCTTTATTTAATTCTTTCACTTCCCAATAAGCTTTGTGTTCTAATTCTAAGGGCAAGTGACATGCTTTTACATAAACCATTTTATAGGGAGACATACCCATAGGATTTTTATAAGCAGTTCTATAATCCCATAAAGCATCATTCTACTTATTAGACCAATTTTTCCTAGATTTATTAACAGTCTTTTGCAAGATAGATTTAATTTCTCTATTTGATAATCATATTTAGCAAGGGTTTTTTCTAAAACCACCATGAATAAAATGAGAACCTCCATCGGTCATAAGATATCTAGGCACACCAAACCTAGGAAAAATAACATCTTTAAGCATTTTTAAAGAGGTCTCACCATCAACACTTTTAGTAGGTATAGCTTCTACCCACTTAGTAACATAATCAACAGGAACAAGAATGTGAGTGTAACCATTCGAAGGAGGAAAAGGACCCATAAAGTCAAATCCCCAACAATCAAAAGGTTCAATAACAAGAGAATAACTCATAGGCATTTCATTACGTCTAGAAATATTTCCTACTCTTTGACATTCATCACAAGATAAAATAAATTTACGTGCATCTTTAAAGAGGGTAGGCCAATAGAAACCTGATTGTAGAACCTTCTGTGCGGTTCTATTTCCAGCGTGATGTCCTCCATATGCACTACCATGGCACTTCTTCAATATTTCACGTTGTTCATGATCCGGTACACATCTTCTCATAATACCATCGACTCCTTTATATAAATGTGGGTCATCCCAAAAATAATGTATAGAAGAATTTTGTTCTTTGTTGAGCTGTAAATGTCGGAGGCAAATACTTTGAAACAATAAAGTTAGCATAATCAACATACCATGGACTATCCTGGTATTTACCTTTATTGCAGCCAACTGTTCATTTGGAAAACTATCATTAACATGAATAGAGTCAAAAGTAATGTTTTCCAATCTAGACAAGTTATCAGCAACAGGATTTTCAGCACCCTTCCTATCCACAATATGCAAATCAAACTCTTGTAAAAGCAACACCCATCTAATAAGCCTAGGCTTAGCATCTTTTTTTTCCATAAGGTATCTAATAGCAGCATGATCAGTATGAATAGTAACCTTCGAGTCAACAATATAAGGCCTAAACTTATCACATGCAAAAACTACAGCTAAGAACTCTTTTTCAGTGGTAACATAATTCTTTTGAGCAGCATCAAGAGTCTAACTAGCATAATGAATAACATTCAACTTCTTATCTACGCGCTGTCCAAGAACAACACCTACAGTATAATCACTAGCATCACACATAATTTCAAAAGGTGGTTGAACAATAGGAGCAGTAGTTAAAGCCTTCTTTAAAGTTTCAAAATCTTCCTTACAATCATCATCAAAAACAAATGGTACATCTTTTCGAAGAAGATTAGTAAGAGGCTTTGATATTTTAGAAAAATCTTTAATAAACCTCCTATAAAAACCAGCATGACCAAGAACACTACGGATACCTTTAACATCCCTAGGGCAGGGCATCTTCTCTATGGCTTCCACTTTAGCTCTGTCAACTTCAATACCTCTTTCAGAAATTTTATGTCCAAGGACAATTCCTTCATTTCTCCCAATTAAGAACAAGATTAATTTCCTCACATCTCTGCAAAACTTAATCAAGGTTGTGCAAACAATTATCAAAAGAAGTTCCATAGACGGTGCTTTTTCCATCAGATTTCTGGTCCCGGTGTTTATTCTCCAAAAATTATGAAACATGTAAAATAATATAAAATAACATAAGTGATGCATCATAACATGAAATATATCGATGAATAACAGAAAATAACAATATAAAACGGCCATGCAAAATGGACGTATCACGTGGCGAGGCGAGGCATGGCGAGGCGGGCGGCGGAGGAGGAGTGCGTGTGTGGAACACCTCCACAACTCCTCTCTCTTCGTACCAACTCACACTAGTGGAGAGAGAGCTCACCTTATAAACTGGTGCAAAACTCTCCCAACTAGCAATATGGGACTAAACTCCCACCATTTGCTATGGCAGCATGGGCCTTAGGGATTAAATGGAAATTGCGTAGTGGGCTTAAAGCCAACCCCAAATTTCAACAATAAGCAAATGTATTGTATCAAACTTGTAACCAGATATTGAGAGAAATAAAGAGAAAAACAACGAGGCGTGATAAGTGCCCTTGGCAAAAAGATTTGTGTGCGTGTGTTCGCCTAGTTTTATGTGATCGATCCATGGGGAATTCCAACAATTGGTATCAGAGCGAGGTCGAGGATTTGAGGCCACGCTTTCCCCGGGGAGGCGACCCTTACTAGTGCCTCGGGGCGGGTGATTTCTGGTAGAGTTGACGAGGGAGTGGTTGCTTCTTGATGATGATTAACTCCCCGGCAACGGCACCAGAAATTCTTGCTGCTATGGATGGTGTGTTGGAAACCCCAAGAGGAGGGTGTGATGAGTGCAGCGGTAATAATTTCCCTCAGTTAAGAACCAAGGTTATCAATCCAGTAGGAGAAAGAGGATCTTCGGAAGGTTGATGCCACTGACAGTGGTGATGGCGCCTCACCGGTGTCATCAACAATGCAGAACCTGCACACAACACAACCAAAATACTTTGTCCCAACGGTACAGTGAGGTTGTCAATCTCACCGGTCTTACTGAAAACAAAGATTAGACGTATAGTGTGGAAAATGGTGTATGCTTGCAGTAAGTAAAGAAAGCATGAAATTGTAGTGGTTTGTTTAACAGTGTAGGAAAATGGACCGGGGTTCATAGGTTCACTAGTGATGTCTCTCCATAAAAGATATCATGCTGGGTGAACAAATTACAGCTGGGCAATTGACAAATAGAGGTTGCATCGTAGTGCACATTCTTGACATGATGACCACTATGATATTTAGTGCGGGCATTACAACAATATACATAGACCGTAATCCAACTGCATATATGACTAATAATCCACCCTCAGGTTATCATCCGAACCCCCTTAGGTATTAAGTTGCAATTAACAGATAATCACATTAAGCAATGTGTGTAATGTAAGCAATGATTGTGCACGCGGGCACTCACAACGTTGTTTTCTCCCTAGTGGCAACATCACATCCTCCCCCGTCATGTTTCTGTCACTCGAGCACAGGCGAAAAGGAGGCATGAACCCAACTATCGAGCATAAATACTCCCTCTTGGAGTCGCTAGCAACTACTTGCCAAGAGAAACCACTAGCATCGGAAAGCATGCAAGATCACAAATAACATATGCAATAAAGACTACAATCAACTTGGCATAAGTTCAATATTCATCGGATCCCAGCAAACAAAACACATAGAATTACATAAGAACAATCTCGATCATGTTAGGCAGCTCACGAGATCTAAACATTGAGGCATAGGAGGAGAAGACAACCATCTAGCTACTGTTGTGGACCCGTAATCAAAGGATGAACTACTCACGCATCACTCTGGAGGCATGCATGGTGATGAAGAGGCCTCCGTTGATGATCTCCTCTCCGGCAGGGTGCCGGGAGACAACTACAGAACCCCCTGATCTAGGGTTGACGACGACGGCGGCTGCGGAACTTTTCGGGGATTGTTGATCAGGTGTCTAGGGTTTTCCTTCGGAGAGGAATAAATAGGCGAAAGGGCAAAGGCGGTGGAGCCATGGGGGGCCACACCACCCCCCGGCGCGGCCAGGGGGGAGCGCCACCCCATGGTGTGGGCCCCCTGAGGCCCCTCTCCGGGTCTCTTCGGGACTCCGTGGAACCTTCGGGAATTCTAAGACTTCCGGGCTTCGAATTTTCCAATTTGAGAATATTTCCAGAACAAGTTTTCTGAAACTAAAAACAACAGAAAACATGGAACTAGCTCTGTGGCATCTTGTCAATAGGTTAGTCCGGAAAATAGATAAAAATGACATAAAGAAGGGAGAAAACATGTAGCAATTGGCATAATATCATCATGGAACATCAGAAATTATAGATACGTTGGAGACGTATCAGCGGGCAATCATCATTCATCGGAGGGACACTGAGGTGATGATGGGGTGTCGTCGGCAAGTCAAAGGAGGTCAAAGATCGTTGGTGAGAGAGGTGGTGTCGTAGTCTGGTACCGGAAATTCACTTCAAGATCTCCGGGGGAGTGTGAAGGAGGTGTGCACATGAGTTCTCGATAGATGAGTCCAAGAGCTTGTGATGTGAATTTTCTGAGACAGTTCTGTTACCGGTGGAGAAAGTTGTATGCGAGAGAAAGCGGATAAAGGAAATTGTGTCCTTGCGTTTCTGTTCATGATTGAGGAGTTCTAGCGAGTGCATGTACGGAAAGATGTGTTGCGCGTACATGACGAGTTGTGTTGCCACCAGATGCGAGGTGTTGTTCGGTAAGAGACAACAAAGATAAGACGTGATCAAAGTTCCAGCGAGTTCGTATATGGGAAGTTGCATTGCAAGCATACGGCGAGTTGTGTTGCAGCTGGACCTGTCGAGTTGCTAATGTGTGAAGTTGTGTCCAAGTACCGATCTGCGGGATGTACGGTGGAAGCGCGTCATAGTCGAGGAACTCCAGCGAAGTATATCTCCAAGGTGCGAAGGCGTGAGACTTCATGGTCGAGATCTTGTAGCGAGGTGTATCTCCAAGGAGCAAAGAGGTGCGCAGGGACAAGATGGCGGGTGGCTATCTGAGTGTCTCAACAAGAAGACGAAGACCAACATGAAGATGGATGCGAACCGGTTAAGATGAGTTACCTGCATGAGGCTATGCATTTAGTCTGCATGTGGCACACTAAGATGCGACAGCATGGGCTGGTAATCCGGAGAACGCGTTGTGTTGAGTCATCGAGTTGTGAAACTGCATCGGAATCAAGACCAAAGGGAGCACAAGGAGGCGGCAAGTTTGGATTAGGGGGAGAATGTTGGAAATAATCCAATATTGTCAAGTTATGTTTGAGTGAAATTAGGAAAATTATATATGAGCGAGTCTAGTCCTAGTACTAGTAGGTTTAGTTATAACTAGGAAAGTATATGTCCAGGTTCCAAATGTGTGAGTTCTAGTACTAGTAGGTTTGGACCAAGGTCGGTTCTAGTAGTGCATATATAAGCACATGTATTGTATCAAACTTGTAACTAGTTATTGAGAAAAATAAAGATAAAAACAACGAGGCGCGATAAGTTTCCTTGGAAAAAAGATTTGTGTGCGTGTGTTCGCCTAGTTGTATGTGATCGATCCATGGGGAATTCCAAATTCTCTAATTTTCAACAATATGGGAAGATTGACAACCTTCTCGAAAGTTGGGAACAAGAGAGAGTTTGTGTGTTGTGTGCACGTCCATGCTTCTTGATGCGCCATACAACAAGCAACCTTCTCCAAGACTACAAAGTCCTACTGGTTCGATAACCCTGGTTCCTTAATTGGGGGGAATTTCCGCTACACTACATCATTCCTTCCTCTTGGGGTTTCCCAACAAGCGTGTGATCATGTCAGCATCATTGCTCCGCACCGGCAAGCCCTACGGTCCCTCCAACATGGCCTTGTAAGACGATCAAGATGAGTAAACGTTGTTTAGTTCCCAATTCCAGCGAAATTTGTCTTCCACGCCCTCAACAAGGGAAAAATCTGTTAGAAGGTTAGCCAGGTCTAGAAGTTCCCGCAACTCTGCTTCGCCCAAATTGTGTGTGGGGGGCATCTTATAGCCACCTGCCTGCTAAGCCTTCCCTTACGTTGCGGTTTTCCCACATATGTTTAGGTACTATCTTCCACATATGCGGGGCCACATGCCTGATCCTACCCTCTTAACAGCCATATGTCAGTCCAGAAGAAGGTGTCATCTCCATTACCGACCACGGAGGTTGTTCCAGCCTAAAAAAGGTTCAACGCCACTTTCGGCACCTGGATGTTGAATTCATTCCACAGCTTCGAGGTGTCCGTCCTGCGAAGCCAGAGCCATATGGCTCTCAACGCATGGTTCATCAATCGGAGGTTTGGGATCCCGAGACCTCCGAGTTGTTTGGGCATGCATACTCTGTCCCAAGCCACGAGGCCGTGTCCCTCATGTGCCTCTTTCCTCCCTTTCCACAGGAACCCTCTAAGAATCTTGTCAATGTCCATGAAGGTTTTCGCTAGGAGATCGAGGGACATCATGGATAAAATTGAAACATCCGCAAGAGTGGATTTAACCAACTCCAACCTTCCTCCTTTATTTTGCAGATTTGCCCTCTAGCCAGGGAGGTGGATGGCCACACTATCCACAATGTACTGTAGCTGAGCTACCGAGAGCTTCCTCAAGGAGAGCGCTTGACCGAGGTAGCGCATACGGAAGGGCATATTGGGACATTGCGGCTCTTGTGTCACTGATGTCTACGCACGCTTCTATTTTTGTAGACAGTGTTGGGCCTCCAAGTGAAGATGTTTGTAGAACAGCAACAAGTTTCCCTTAAGTGGATTATCCAAGGTTTATCAAACTTAGGGAGGAAGAGGTCAAAGGTATCCCTCTCAAGCAACCCTACAATTACGATACAAGAAGTCTCTTGTGTTCCCAACACACCTAATACCATAGTCAGTTGTATAGGTGCACTAGTTCGGTGAAGAGAGAGTAAAATGCAAGTAATATGGATGATTATAAGTGATAATAGCAATCCGAAATAAAAATGGCAGCAAGAAAACATGTAGCAGAACTGATTTTAAATGGTGTTTCAATGCTTAGAAACAAGGCCTAGGGATCCTACTTTCACTAGTGGAAACTCTCAACAATGATAACATAATTGAATGCATAAATATCATCTCTTCACTATGCTACTCCGAACCACTCTCCGGTCGGATAACAAACACCAATCATTGCGTAGGGCTGTAACGACACTCCTCAAGTCTGTATTCCCTCTCTAGGGCACCCCATGCTGTCACTATGAGCGCCCCAAATTAGTACTAAACAAACGCCACAATTTTATAGGGTCATCCAACACAAAATATAAATATCATGCTAAACCACATAGTGCACACACTGTCACCATTACACCGTGATCAAAGTGTCTACGGGGATCTCATAACAAAACCAGTTGAGTAAAATAACAGATGAAGAGTACCATATGCTTATTCAAATAGATTACAAAGCTCGTGATCACATAAAGATCACACCAAGGGAGAGAGAGATGAAACACATAGCTACCGGTAGATCCCTTAGCCCCGGGGGATAACTACGCCCTCCTCCTCATGGGAGACAGCAACATCGATGAAGATGACGGTGGAGTCGATGGAGATGGCTTCGGGGGCACTTCCCCGTCCCGGCAGGGTGCCGGAACAGAGATTATTGTCCCCAAAAACTTGTTCTCAGCGGCAGCAGAGCTACGGAACTTTTCATGGAAAAAGTGTGATATATTTAGGGTTTATGCCTCTGTGAGACTATATAGGCAAAAGGGTGATGGCGGTGGGCGCCCGAGGGCCCCACACCACCTCCCGGCGCGGCCAGGGGCCAACCCGCGCCCAGGCATGGTGTGGGTGATCTAGGGCCCCCCTCCGGGTCTCCTTTGGACTTCCTTGACCCTCCAGGAATTCTAAGACTTCTGGCTTTTGAATCGTCCAAATTCGAGAATATTTCCGTAACAACTTTTCTGAAACTAAAAACAGCAGAAAACAAGAACTGGCTTTGTGGCATCTTGTCAATAGGTTAGTCCCAGAAAATCCATAAAAATGACATAAAGTGTATAAGAAACATGTAGCACATGGCATGAAAACAACATGGAACATCAAAAATTATGGATACGTTTATGATGTATCAATATTCCCAAGATTAGGTCCTACTCGTCCTCGAGTAGGTAAACAATAAAAACAAATAATTTCTGAGGTGAGATGCTACCAACATAAACTTGATCATCATAGTAATGTAAAGGATGTAAACTAGGATCAAATGAATAAAGGATGGGGTTTATAGCTGATATAAAATAGAATAATGTATAAACCATTGGGAAGAACAAAGTAAAACTTTTCAATGAATCAATACTAAAATACAATCAACCGTGCAATGGTTTATTAAAGATGATTTAAGCTTCAAGAACAACAATATAATAATCCAAGGCATCAAACTCTCACAACAAATCCTGTTAGGATCAAGTCAAGTGACAACAATATGCACGTAGGAAAATCATTAAAATATTTGTGCACTCAAAACAAGCAAGAGTTTTGTATTGGTCCCTGGCACCAGGATGTTATGGCTAAAAGAACATTATGGGGGTTTGGATGGTCAATGGAAGAAAGTCTTACACAGCTAAAAGTGATCATTAGAAAAGAGGAAGTCTTTTAATCAAAGTTATGCAATGAGTAGTGATTGCCACACAACGGATGCACATAGAGCTATAAGTGTATGCAAGCTCTCCAATGGAACTAGTGGGGGTGCATCCAACTTGGTTGCTCATGAAGACCTAGAGCTCTTTTGAGGAGGCTCGTCATTGGAATATACAAGCCAAGTTCTATAATGTAAGTTCCCCACATAGTTATGAAAGTCATAATATGAAAACTCTCTCCAAACTGAAGTAAGTATGCTAACCAAGCACAAGTGTGGAATAAATGATAGTAGTGCTTCCCCCTCTCTCTTTATTATCCCTCTTTTGCTGTTTCTTTCTTTTTTTTGATCCTTTATTTTATATTTTTTGAGATATAACCTCACTGGTAGGGTCAACACTCTATTTTAGAACGAATCCTCACACTTTTAGTACTCATAACTCAAACTGAAATATCTCTGATGTATATAAAACTAAATGCTCCTGCCAGTGTAGTAGTATGCAAAATAACAATGAAGCATGACAAGTAACATAATGATGATGGATGTTGTATGGCAATATATCTCAGGATGGCTATGGAAATGCCATGGTAGGTAGGTATGGTGGTTGTTTTGAGGAAGATAATTTTTGTCTTATGTGTAGAAGAACAAAGTTCTCCCACGAGGTTTGGATGCACTGGCAAAGTTTGCACCAACTCTCAATGTGAGAATGAGCAATGCACAGTACCGAAGAGTCTAGCAAATATGGATGGTGGAAGTGCGAGAAAACCCTAACATAGAACTCACAAGTTAAAAGATTACAACTAAAATCATGATCTTACATGGCATAATAAAAATCACTCCAACAGGGTCTGTAGCAGTGACAAGTCACTGTTAGCTACCCCGACCGTAGCGCGTAACAAAAGGCCATTACGATTGCTATCAGCAAAGGAAGTCATGTACCATTATCCTATCAACTAGTTATTTGAGTGTGGCGCAGTTTCAAGCTTTTAGACCAACCATTAATTGTTTTTACTTTACTAAACCAACAAGTTTACCATTAAGCATATTAATATCTCAAAACAACAGCAAGTAATCAAGTGAAACAGTTTAGTGATCTACAAGAATATGCAACTTTTTTCGTTATACCATCTACCATGAGTAGCATTTTCTTTTTCCATCAAACACCAAAAAAAACAAAAACTCTCCAAGAGATATAGAAATGAAACAAGAGAGTACTAACATAACTCTACTAGAACTAACAACTCTGAAAAAGAGATGCATGAAAAACAGGAGCTAAAAGGGTTTGCAACAGCTAGAAGAAAAACTAAGAATACGAGCATAACGAGTATTCATATGAAAAATCGGAGCGTGTCTCTCTCCCACACAAAGAATGACAGGTTCCAACTAAGTTTATTGCAGGAAGGAAAAAAAATAAAAACAAAAGAAAACAAACAGACGCTCCAAGTAAAATGCATATGATGTGACCGGATAAAAATATAGTTTCACTAGAAGTGACCTGATAAATTGTTGATGAAGAAGGGGATGCCTTGGGCATCCCCAAGATTAAACGCTTGAGTCTTCTTAGAATTTTCTGGGATGAACCACGGGGCATCCCCAAGCTTTGACCTTGCATTCTTCTAGATCACATTATATCACCCTCTTCTCTTGACCCTTGAAAACTCCTTCACACCACACTCAAAGTAATTCGCATTAGAGGGTTAGTGCAACAATAAAAAAAATCAATGGGTTCTGAATGGGCACGAGTTCTATTGATACTTTTAAACATTAGCTACAGCCACTGATGTTTCATGAAGCAAAGAAATCCACTTGACATAGTAAAAGAGCAAATGCAAGAAAAATGGGAGAATTTGTCAAAACCAGAACAATCAGTAAATACGATTTTTTCAGGGCACTTAAATTGCTCAGATCGAAAAACATAAACAACAAAAAAGTTTTGGAATTAGGTAAGGAATAAGCACAAAACGTTTCAGGTCATTTTGATCTTTCTGTAATTTATACGATTTTTTACGGTGGACAGCAGAAATCTGTTTTCTACGCAGAAATCCAAAACCAACTCCAACTTTCGTTAAAAACTTTACTTGGCACAAATAATACATGAAAATAAATATACAAAGGAGTTGCTAAAGGAGTATACAACTTGACTCAAAGAAAACAGAGAAAAACAAAGCAAAACTAAAACATGGGTTATCTCCCAAGAAGTCCTTTTCTTTAAAGCCTCTTAGCTAGGCATGATAATTGGAGAAGATGCTCACATGAGAAATATGAATTGAAGCAAAAGAGAGCATCAACAAGAAAATTTAAAGAAAATTTAAGTCTAACACACTTCCTATGAAAAAGAATCTTGTATAAGAACAAGTCAATAAAGCACAACGTGGCTAGCATAGGAAGACAAAATAAGTGCAACTTCAAAAATTTCAACATAAAGAGGGGAAACCTGATATTTTCGAGATGCATATTCAGTAGCATCATGAATGAAATTAACATTGTAACTGTCATGAAACATTCTTATCATGAGCCACATGCATAAAAGAATTATTACTCTCCACATAAGCATAATCATTCTTATCAATAGAAGTGGGAGAAAATTCAACAAAATGGCTATCACTATAATTCTCATCACCATAATCATCAAATATAGGAGGCATATTATAATCATAATTAACTTTCTCCTCAATAGTAGGTGGACTGAAAATATCATATTCATCATTGTAATCATCATAAAGAACTCCAACATGATAGACAAGTTGTATATTAGGGAGATGGTTTGGGGTAATCCCTCCATAACTATGACAAGTTTCATAAGGATGATTGTAATCATAGCCTATGTTATAGCATATTTTATAATAGTTATCAAAGACTGGAGGCATAGTATCATCATAAGAAATAGAATAGTTATCTTCCAAAGTGCATTCATTTGTAAACATATCATCATTTTTACTAGAAAGAGATGTATCAAGCATATAATCATTAGTAGCAAAAAGATTTTCAAACACCTCACCCACAAGCTCAGAGCTTTCTATATCACTATTGGAAGGAACATGGATGGTACTAATAGTACAACAATTATCATCATTTCCAGAATTGGTACCAAAGAGATTTTCAATATCAAAAGTAGTGTGTTTCTCCCAATCATAATCACTTTCATAAATAATAGGCATAGCAAAATCATCGAGTTTAGACTCATCAAAAACTATAATAGGAGCAACATGCTTAGGGGGAGATACCGCTACCTCTCTCGTTTTACTCCTCTTCTCCTTCTTCCTCCTCCTCTCTATAGGAGGGAGAGGCTTGAAAGGAAGCTTCTCCACATACCCTGGTTTATTATCAGGAACAATAGAAAAAACTTTGGAGGATTCCTCCTCTTCATTAATAAGATGAAAACAAATATTAGTCTTGTCATATTTTGGTAAAGTATCCTATTTTATAATATTTTTATGTAAGTATTTCCGTGGCAATTATTAACACAATAAAGATGACAACCATGCAGGACACTATTCATACCAAGAGCACTCATATCTACCAAAGAAGTTTTTCTTGATAACTCTTCACACCCCAAAAATAATGTAAGTTCATCATGCTTATTAGGAGTGATCATGTCATCACAATACAAAATTGCAGTACTCATAGGATTCAAATGGTTATTATTACAGCCTGAGCATTAAAAATTGAAATGACCCAATTTAGAGCAAACTTCACAAATAAAATGATAGAGGGAACAAACTTTTTTTACCAAGATCATCTAAAGCCTGTCCCACTTTCTAGTTTTTTCATTCCTATGATGGATGCAATATTATTCTTTGATTTGATTCTTTTCACAAGGTCTAAGTGCTCCACAAAAATTAATATGCTTATAAGAAATAGTACTTTCAGAAGTTTGAGCATGTTCATTGCAATCATTAATAACAATTTCATTTTCATGCAAGTGTCTTTAAAAGGTACATGATATATGTCCCCATTTTATTTAGGAACATTAATATAAGCAGCAAATGATCTATACCAACCAACAATCATTTGAGGATCAATACCATATTTAGCACTAAGCTCTTGAAAATCAGCAGTTTCAACGAAAGACTTAATGCAATCATACTCGTAGTTTATACTCGATTCTTTACCTTTGTTGTTATTCCAACCTTCATTATTGGTATGAATTAATTCAAGAAGATCCCATTTAGCTTCAACCTTCTTACTTGAGAAAGAATCCTCTGAACATGCATCTAGATAATCCCTGTAATATCCTGAAAGCCTTGCATAAAAATTAGTAACAGTTATTTCCTTAGGAAGATCATGGTTAGGACATTTGAGTATTAAAGTTTTCAGTCTTCCCCAAGCTTGAGCAATGCTTTCTCCATCACGAGGCCAAAAATTATAAATGTAATTCCTATCTAAATGCAGTCTATGAGAAAAACAAAATTTATAATAAAATAGAGATTCAATCTCCTTCCACTCCAAATGATGAGGATCATCTAGTAGCTCATACCACTCCCTTGCTTTGTCCTTAAGTGTTAAAGAGAATAGCCTCCTCCTAACTTTTTCCATTGAAATACCTGCACACTTGAACAACCCGCATAATTCATGTATAAAGAGTAAATGGTCACGAGGATGGACTCTTCCATCTCCAAAATAGCAGTTATTCGTGACACGTTCAACAATTTTCATAGGTATTTTAAAAGGAACACTTTCAGCAGGAGGATTTAAAATATCACAAGCATCATTAGATTTATCACATATGGGAGATAAAGTATCATCAGAGCAAATTTTCTCCTCTAAAGCCGGGGAACTAAAAAGATTATAAAAACTAGCTTCCCCAACCTTAGATTTTTTCATAGCATTAGAAATAATGGTATCCAAAGAATTAATGCTAATAACATTGCTAATAGCATGCAAATAAAGCTCTCTCATATTTTTGTTGTTTTCCATTAAGACTAACTAGTAAAAATAAAAACAAGCAACACGTAAGAAAAACCCTAACTAGTGAAAACAAGAAACAAAAAGATATAATTGCAGAATCTAAAGGAAATAACGTCGAGCACCCACACCCGGGGTTGTGAGTACCTTTTACCTTACCTCCCCGGAAATGGTGCCAAAAAAGAGCTTGATGTCTTGATACGTCTCCAACGTATCTATAATTTATGATGTTCCATGTTGATATTATGCCAATTGCTATATGTTTTCTCCCTTCTTTATAGCATTTTTACACATTTTTCGGGACTAACCTATTAACAAGATGCCAAGTGCCAGTTCCCTGCTTTCTTTACTTACTACAAGCATACACCATTTTCCACACTATACATCTGATCTTTGTTTTCAGCAAGACCGGTGAAATTGACAACCTCACTGTACCGTTGGGACAAAGTATTTTGGTTGTGTTGTGTGCAGGTTACACGTTGTTGCTCACACCGGTGAGGTCCCATCACCATCGTCAGTGGGATCAACTTTCCGAAAATCCTCTTTCTCCTACTGGATTGATAACCTTGGTTCTTAACTGAGGGAAATTCTTACCGCTGTACTCATCACACCCTCCTCTTCGGGTTCCCAACACGCCATCACAAGCATCAAGAATTTCTGGCGCCGTTGCCGGGGACTTAAAATCCATCATCATCAAGAAGTCTGTAGCGTTCCCACATTTAAGTAATGTAAGGACACCTGTGTTATTGTGCTAGTCCCTGGATCAAATGTTAGCACCACAATACAAAATGAAATATCATGCAAATGCATCAAATTCTATTACATCGCATGATCCAGTCTTTACAAAATAGTGTTACAACTTTCATAGTCTTAGAAGACTAGCAGAAAACAGAATTACAACAGAAAACATAGTACAACATTGAGCCCATCTTCTTCATGTGCCATAGGCAAAAACATGTTGGCGATAGACTCGAGATCCTGAACGAAACCTCACTCGTCTTCAGATTCATCTTCAATATGTAATATGCAGCCACAAGGGAGTCAATACAATTTAATGTATTGGCAAGTAACACTATGGTGGATATAATTGGCAAGACTAATACTACATGCATATTTGGCTGAGTGGAGTTTCGGCTAAGTTTGCATAAAGCCAGCTTTCTCCTATCTTTTATCATAAAACATTTTCATCTATAAAGGGTATCACTGATAGAAACCAATGAACCAGAACTAAATTAAGGAGTACCACTGATAGAGACCAGGGTAAATCTCCTTCCCATGTTCACCCGTCAAAATTTTATTATGAAGTTGGCATGATGAGATTCTTCCGTCATTCCTTGTCAAGTATCTCAAATTGTCCATGACCGGGGACACGGCTAAGATCTTAGTTTGTTGACTCTGCAGAGTTTGTGGACTTTCACCTTCAGACTCAAATCAGCCCAAACATCCTATACACCCTGAGTGCCTTAAGGAAAGGAGAAGATTGAGACGAGATCTTTCAGAAGAAATTCCACCACCATCCGGCTTGACCCGCTCCAACCTACACCCCCTACATCTGCTTGTCAAGCACTGGTGAGTTCATTCAACTTAGTTGATCAAGACAGAGCCCATATGACTAAAGGCTGCACGGGAAGCTACTAAACTTAGAAGGACATAGTAATCTCTTTGTTACTGGGTGGCCATCCATAAGTGTACTCCTTCGATGAAAAACACCATAGAAATGGCCCTAGGGATCCACTCAACATAAACCAATCCTTCCACTTCCACCCAGGTGATTCATTAAACTTAGTAGTTTTTATCCTTAACATATAAATAAAACATCCAAGAGCATAGCAATTCTACTAAGTTCAAGGTCTTCTATACTAGCAGGATATAAAGGATGGCTACACACTACCTGGGATAATAGCATAGCATAATACTTAGATAAAATTCCTACCATGCATACTACTCAAAACTCTAGGAATGCATAATAAAAATAATAGGTAGTTGATGGTGTGTTACTTGCCTTTGAAGTTGGTGAAGAAGTTAAACTCTCTCTTCACAAAATGAAACGTTGCTCTCCGTACAATCTATACACTGAAAACACAATAACAAGTAAACAAGCATGCTAACAATCAAACAAGAAGAAAACATATAAAACAACAATCACAACAAAAGGGTTTTAAGTAAGTTAGTCACAAAGGTTCAACTTGTGAAAAGACTTAGTGAAAAAGGGAATAGGGTTAGTTACTAGGGCATGGGTTGGTTAAAGTTTAAGTTTGAAGAAAAACAACCTATGATGGATTCCATACTTGTTAGGGGAATTTCCAAGAGTTCACTAGGGGTGATTACACCACTTATTAAACCAAGGAAACATGAGAATGTTTTTAACACTTAGTTATTTCACCAATAGAAAACAAGTGACTGGACTAAGTTTTTCTATCTTGTTAAGGTTGGTCTCATATATCTTTGCCTTGTTTTCTTCAAGTCCTTCTTCCATCTTCTTGAGTGGCTTCTGATGTCTAAGTCTTTTGCATGTTTCTTCAATGGCCTTGCTTGTAGTACTCCTGATTGAGTTGAAGAAAAACATTTGAAGTATCTAGGGTTCTAGGGACTTAGTCACATAGAGTAAGAGAGGTAGTAGAGATTGCTAGACTTTCCTAAAGAAAGGACTTGTAAAATCTTCCTGTTCTTCTTCATCTTCTGGGAGAGTATTCTTCTTGAGTTGAGGTTGGCTTGAAGTTCTTCTTCTTGATGAAAGTCTTGTTGTTGATGTCTTGGTCAAAAGCTCTCATCACACTTGGAAAACAAATTCTAAGTCTTGGTAAAAAAAACTTGACACTAATCATCTTAAATTCTAAGTCTTCGAAAACAAACCCTAAGTCTTCACATAATTGGTCTTGAAATATCTCCGTGCTCCTTTATAGTCTCCTCCTTGGTGTGTTGTCTTCATTGAATCTTCTAACACTTTGTGTTTTGATACAAACTAGGGCTGGTCTTTATCTAGCTTAGCCATAGCATAAGTTCTAAGGGAATAGAAAAGAAAAGGGAAAAAGACTTAGAGAAAAAGATGTGGTTTGGTCCTCCTGAAGTTCCTCTTGATATTTTCTTCTAAGTGATCCTTCTTTTTGGAGATTATTCTGAAGTTGCTAAGTCCTTCATGAGTCTTCTAGCTTCATGTTGAAAATCTTCAAGTCCATTGTAGCATCCTCTCCATGGTTTTCACTAATCTAGACTTAGTGTTTTTCAACTAGGAGGGCCAACTAGGAAAATAACTTAGACATATTTCAAAGTTCCCAAGGGCTTAGTATTGGGTGTCTCTGGTCTAGAGTTAGCACTTAGACAAAAATTGCTAAGGAAAAATATATTAAAAACCTTTACTGAAAAATAACTAAGTCATAATAGTAAAAGAGCACTAAACTCTAAGGCAACATTTTTACACTTAGACAAATATGATTTTGGGCATTGGGGACTGTTAGTACACGGCCTAAGTTTTACAAAAATATTTTATTTACAAGATTTGAGTTTATAGAATTTAAACTATGTCAAAAATGACCAAACAAGTATATTTGAAATTGAAAAAAATTTAAATAGTCAATTTGAATATTGGCCAGAATTAACAGAGTCTATATGTTCAGGGCTTTTCAAAAAGTCCAAGTTTGTCGAATTTGGAGTCATAGATCAAAAGTTATCAATAAAACGAGATTTACAAAGATTCAACAATAGAAAGTGTGTGCACGTATCAAAATCCAGTTTTCTTACTTTTAATAAATTCTACACATTGTGCTGATTTCAAAAAGTACAAAATCATCGAAATTGGACTTACTGAACTAAAGTTATGAATTTATGAAGTTTTGTAATTTTGCTG
Source organism: Alopecurus myosuroides (assembly GCA_028641055.1). Taxonomy (NCBI): domain Eukaryota; kingdom Viridiplantae; phylum Streptophyta; class Magnoliopsida; order Poales; family Poaceae; genus Alopecurus; species Alopecurus myosuroides. The sequence goes on along the minus strand of CM054058.1, from coordinate 294,216,339 downwards.
GAATTTCAATTCGGACTAAAAACACGCTGACTGGCTCGCTGACTGTGCGCTGACTGGGCGTCCAGGTGGCACGCGGTGATTGGAGCGGAGCGAACGAGGTGGCTGACGAGGCGGTGACGAGGATGGCTACGTGGCGTCTCCTGATTTGCTGATACCCCTTCGCAGATCGGATCTATCTAGGGTTGTTGGATTTGGATCGAACGGTTGAAAACGTAACCGAGGGGGTGGCGACGGATCTCACCGGAGTTAACCACCGGAGAGGAAGAGGACGCGGCAGCGCTCGCTGTAGATGACGGCGCGGACACTCCCGTTGTTACCCGGATGCGCCGAGGACGGCGGAAGATTTCCCTCGTCGCGGAGTTTCTCTTCGTGGTCTCCGTTCTCCTCCTCCTCGCTCCAATCATCGCCATCAAGAGCTTCCCGAGATCTGCTGGTGGCAGATCTCGGCGACGAAATCGTGGCAGCGGGGCAGGTTCTTGGAGCTAGGGTTCTAGGGAGGGGGTGTGGACGTCGAGGCGCCCTTTTATGGGGAGAGAAGCATGGGGGGCAGAGAGAGGCGGCGCGGCGTTGTTTGACTCGGCCACGGGCGTCGAGGCGCTGACGTCAGCGTGATGTTGTGCACGCGTCATGCACGGGGCCCACCTGTCGGTGCGCGGAAGAGAGAGGGAGGGTTGCTGTGGGCTGTTCCCTGGGCCACTATTCTACGCGCGGGCGACGGAGAGAGGCATGCGGTGGGCTTCGCGTGGAGAAGGAGATAGGAGGCAGCGGTGGGCTTCGGTCTGAATAGGCGCTAGCTCTTTTTTTATGTTTTATATTTTCTTTAATAAATCATAACTATTGTTTTATGAGTACAAAATGCCTCTAACAAAAACATATGGTTTTTTAAAAACATTATCTTTGCAATGGAAACATTTAGGTGTTGTTTAAATTATATTTTCAAAATGTGATTAACCCACTAATAGCTATTTAATACCATTTTAAAATAGGAAAATAGCTAAATAATGTATATAGCCGAATAATATTTATTGACCTATACATTTGAAAATATTGCTTCCCATAGTCATTAAACTTATATCCTCTCTTTTTTGTAAACAAAATACTTCCTGAAAACCCTTTATGGTTGGTACTAGTTATAGTAATTGAAAAATGATTATGGTCAATTTTGGCTTTGAAAATAATTTATTAATCCTATAATAGAAATATGAATCATTATTGTTGAATAGAAGTTAAAAAAATCATTTGGAAAACATATTGGTAAGAACACCATTTTATATTTTTAAGTTTTGCAAAAAGGAAAATAGTTTCTTTGCATAACTATTTATTTTGAGGATTTATGTTTTTAGAAAACAGAGGCATTTGGATTATCATTTCCAATAACATTGGAAAAACAAAATAATGTTTCCTTTGCGTTTTTGGTGGTTTGCTTTAGTTAAAAACAAAAGTTTTAAATTTTTGTGATTTTTGAATTCCTCCAAAAATCAGGGATGTTACAAAGTCTCCTCGTCAAGGCACCATCAAGGCATAGCAAAGAATTTTTGGCGCCGTTACCGGGGAGGAATAATTCTTCTAGCAAGCGGAGTCTCTCACTCTCAACCTCTTTATTTTGTTTATTGTCTTGTTTTTATTTTTTGTCTTGTTTTGCTTCTTTATATCAAAAACACAAAAAAATTAGTTTACTTCATAGCTGTTATTTTTTCTTTTATGCTCTTAGTTTAATCTCTAATCATGATTCTACCCAAGTTTACCTTGAAAGACGTACCAATAGGTAGCGGTGACATAATTGGGAAAGATAATATTGGAGAGTTCTTTAATTATGTTAGTAAGCACAAAGAATTTGAGGATAGATCCTTAGCTGAACTTGCTCTAGATTATGAAACCGCTGCAGCATCTCTAGTTCGTATGCTGGAAGCTAGGTTTGTTAACTTTTATCCCATAATACAACAAATGTTCCTCAACCTTGATAACATTAAGGATAGCGAAACAAGAGAGTTTATTCTAGAAACTTTGTTTAAAGAATTTTGTGATGTTGCCATTGAGGCTAGAAACGTTTTTAACCAATTTGAGATGTCAGACTCATGTGTAGATGTTAATAGCACACCGGGTAAAGCCAATTATAAGGAAATTAAAATACCAATACCCTTTAAATTGGTAGGAATGCATGAAGCCCTAGAAAAGAATTTTGATTGGATTGTTCATGCAAACCCATTTGATGAAAGTAGTGTGCCTAAAAGTGCTGATAAAGGGACATCTAAAACTTCTATATATGAAATACAATTCATTTTTGAGGAGATTTTTAAGCTTAATTTTGATGCTTCTTCACTTGAAAATACTTGAGTTGCTTTCTATGCCTAGCTGAAAGGCGTTAAAGAAAAGCGCTACCGGGAGACAACCCGTTTTATTTCTCCGTTTTCAACCTGTTTTCCATCGTTTCTTTCTGTGTGCTTTGCACCTGGGTGTTTTCTATTTCCTTATAAACCCCTATGTATCTTTTATTTTGTGTCTTTGTTGAGCCAAGTAAAGCCTCTAGTGGAAAGTTGAGACTATATTTCGGATTTCTGCGCAGGAAATAGATTTCTGCGGTCCACTGTTAAATTCGTATAAAATCATAGAAAATTCAAAATGCCCAGAGTTTTTTTGTGCGTAATCCTGGGCTATATACACAACTTTTCTTAGTTTAAAACTTTTTTATTTGAGCAACAGAACATTTTCTAAAAAAAGCATCTTTACATGTTGTCCTGTTTTGATAGATTTCTTCCAATAATTGCATTTGCATCTTAATCTCTTTCTTTTGGTGTTCATTTGAGAAAAAAGAGTTTTAAAAGAAGTTGTGACATTAGCTAATGTGTTTACGAGTGTTAGGCTTGTGTTGAAACTAAACCATGTGAATTTATTATTTCGATTGCACTAACGTTGCTAATGAAGATTGTGAGAAGTTTGGTGTGAAGGAAGTTTTCAAGGGTCAAGAGAAGAGGATGATATGACGTGATCAAGAAGAGTGAAGAGCCTAAGATTGGGGATTCCCCGGTGGTACATCCCAGCAAATTCCAAGAAGACTCAAGTGTCTATGCTTGGGGATGCCCAAGGCATCCCCTTCTTCATCGACAAATTATCAGGTCACTGCTAGTGAACTATATTTTTTATTCGGTCACATCTTATGTGCTTTACTTGGAGCGTCTTTTATTTTTCTTTCGGTTTGTTTTTATTTTTGCTGGACCCCAACATTCTTTTATTGGAGAGTGACATGCTCCGCTTTTTCATGGGAATACTTTGTATTCTTAATCTTTGTCTGACTTCTGCATTTATTTAGCTCATGTTTTGCATTCATCTCTTATTTAGAGCTGTTAGTACTCTCTAGGTTTCATTGGTATATGCCTAGAGAGAGTTTTTGTTGTCTCATATATGTGCTTGGTTGAGAATAGAAATGCTTATGTGGTAATTGTTATAGTGGAAAAATTCGCATGGTCTTGTAGATCACTAAACTGCTTCACTTGAATCACTGTTGTTGTTTTGAGATATTAATTTGCTTAATGGATAAATGGGAAGGACTAGTAACTATAAACTTTTAATGGTTGGTCTAAGAAACTAGAAACAGTGCCACACTTAAATTATCAGCTGATAGAAACAATGGTATATGATTGCTATGAGTGATACATTTCTGATCGGTCTTTTGTTACGCGCTACGGTCGGGGTAGCTAACAGTGACTTGTCACTGCCACGGACCCTCTTGGAGTGATTTGCATAGTTCCTTGTAAAGATGATTTGCTTGCTGCAACCTTTTAACTCGTGAGTCTATGTTGAGGTTCCTGGCACTTCCACCATCCATATTTGCTAGCCTCGTCGGTACTGTGCATTGCCCTTTCTCACATTGAGAGTTGGTGCAAACTTCGCCAGTGCATCCAAATCCCGTGGGAGGACTTTACTCTACTACACATAATCCCATATATTCTTCCTCAAAACAGCCACCATACCTACCTATCATGTCATTTCCATAGCCATTCCGAGATATATTGCTGCACAACATCCACCGCCATTATGTTACTTGATGATGAGCTTCATGGTTATTTATGCATACTGCTACACTGGCTGGAGCATGGAGTTGTATACATCAGAGATATTCCATTATGAGTTATGAGTACTAAAAGTGTGATGATTCATTGTAATATAGGATGTTGCCCCTACCGGTGAGGATATATAAAATAAAAAAATAAAAATAAAATGAAAAAGCCAAAAAAAGGGGGGGGGCCAAAGAGAGAATAAAGAGAGAGGGGCGCATCACTATCCTTTATACCACACTTGTGCTTCATGTTTAGCACCAATGCTTAATTTTGGAGAAAGTTTTCATATTATCATTCATTCATAACTATGTGGGGAATTTTACATTATAGAACTTGGCTTGTATATTCCAATGATGAGCCTCCTCAAATGAGCTCGAGGTCTTCATGAGCAAGTAAGTTGGATGCACCCCCACTAGTTCCATTGGAGAGATTTCATACACTTATATCTCTATGTGCATCCGTTGTGTGGCAATCCCTACTCCTTGCATAGCTTCGGTTGTAAGACTTTCTCTTGTCTAATGACCACTTTCAGCTTTGTGAGCCTTTATTCCATTGACCTTCCAAACCCCCCATAATGTTATCTTTGCCATAACATCCCGGTGCCAGGGACCAATGCAGAACACTTGCTTGTTTTTAGTACGCAAATATTTTAAGATTCAAGCATTACATCGTGTGGAAAGCTTGACTTGATCCTAACAAGGGTTGTGAAGATCGTTTGACGTGCATGATATTGTTGTTCTTGAAAGCTTAAATCATCTCTAATAAACTTTGCACAGTTGATAGTCTTTTAGTATTGATTCATTACAAGTTTTGCTTCTTTCTTATTTGTTTATGCATTACTTGTTGATATCAAATATCGATCACAACTTTAGTTCATTTGATCCTAGTTTACATGCTTTGTTTTATATATTATGATCAAGATTGTGTGGTAGCATGTCACCTCAGAAATTATTTTGTTTTATCGTTTAGATACTCGAGGATGAGTAGGAACTAAGCTTGGGTATGCTTGATACGTCTCCAACGTATCTATAATTTCTGATGTTCCATGTTGATATTATGCCAATTGATATATGTTTTCTCCCTTCTTTATAGCATTTTTTGACGTTTTCCGGGGTTAACCTATTAACAAGATGCAAGTGCCAGTTCCCTGCTTTCTTTACTTACTGCAAGCATACACCATTTTTCACACTATATGTCTAATCTTTGTTTTCAGCAAGAACGGTGAGATTGACATCCTCATTGTCCCGTTGGGACAAAGTGTTTTGGTTGTGTTGTGTGCAGGTTCCACGTTGTTGCTGACACCGGTGAGGCGCCATCACCACCGTCAGTGGCATCAACTTTCCAAAGATCCTCTTTCTCTTACTGGATTGATAACCTTGGTTCTTAACTGAGGGAAATTCTTACCGATGTACTCATCACACCCTCCTCTTGGGGTTCCCAACACGCCATCACAAGCATCAAGAATTTCTGGCGCCGTTGCCAGGGACTTAAAATTCATCATCATCAAGAAGTCTCCCCGTCAAGGCACCATCAAGGCGTAGCATGTCTATGCATGCTTCTATTTTTGTAGACAGTGTTGGGCCTCCAAGTGAAGAGGTTTGTAGAACATCAACAAGTTCCCCTTAAGTGGATTACCCAATGTTTATCAAACTCAGGGAGGAAGAGGTCAAAGGTATCCCTCTCAAGCAACCCTGCAATTACGCTACAAGAAGTCTCTTGTGTCCCCAACACACCTAATACAATAGTCAGTTGTATAGGTGCACTAGTTCGACGAAGAGAGAGTAAAATGCAAGTAATATGGATGATTATAAGTGATAATATCAATATGAAATAAAAATGGCAGCAACAAAAACATGTAGCAGAATTGATTGTAAATGGTGTTTCAATGGTTAGAAACAAGGCCTAGGGATCCTACTTTCACTAGTGGAAACTCTCAACAATGATAACATAATTGAATGCATAAATATCATCTCTTCACTATGCTACTCCGAACCACTCTCCGGTCGGATAACAAACACCAATCATTACGTAGGGCTGTAACGACACTCCTCAAGTCTGTATTCCCTCTCTAGGGCACCCCACGCTGTCACTATGAGCGCCCCAAATTAGTACTAAACAAACGCCACAATTTTATAGGTTCATCCAACACAAAATATAAATATCATGCTAAACCATACAGTGCACACACTGTCACCATTACACCGTGATCAAAGTGTCTACGGAGATCTCATAACAAAACCAGTTGAGTAAAATAACAGATGAAGAGTACCATATGCTTATTCAACTAGATTACAAAGCTCATGATCACATAAAGATCACACCAAGGGAGAGAGAGATGAAACACATAGCTACCGGTAGAGCCCTTAGCCCCGGGGGAGAACTACGCCCTCCTCATCATGGGAGACAGCAACATAGATGAAGATGGCGGTGGAGTCGATGGAGATGGCTCCGGGGGCACTTCCCTGTCGCACCCGGACTTCTAGGGGATACTCACAGTCCGTTAAACAGTAGATAAATGGCTTACGGGGCATACCGGCACCCGCATCTCAATATGAGCAGGCCAACACGTAACCGTGTGACAACCATTCTCTTACTATTCATCGTCTGCGCAAACCATCCCATAGAAATCCAGATACTTCCATTGACGTACTTCAAAACATACACACATGGTACGTCAACGGCATTGGAACAAGTGATATCGCAACAGATCTCTACGACACAAAAGATGGAAATAAGTTGCAAATAGCTCTCACTAGAGCAGAGATAGCAAATACAATCATCCAGAGGACACATGTCCCAACATATCATCATTACAACACAGCGGAAGCATTCAAAGTGTCTGAGTACAGACAAGATCCAAACAGGCCTAAGAGGCCGGAAACGAAAAGACGGAGCCCATCCACGGAGTCTCGGATCCTGCCCGGGTCCGCTATCTACTCGTGAGCAGTCTCGTCATACTCCACGTAGTAGCCACCATGGGGATCCTCGGAAACGTAGTCTGCGGAAACCACAGCCCCAAAGGGGTCAGTACATAAACGTACTGGCAAGCAAGACTCACAGTTCACCAAAGTGTAACCCGTCAACACCAAGCACAGATGCTTTGGGTTCAACGGAAGAAAGGGGATGTAAAAGATGCTGCAACTGGCTGCTCTAACCAACTACAGAGTTACTACCACTACCGGCTAAACAGAAAGAAGATAAGATAGCGTATCGTAACCAACTATAACTAACCACCAGACAAACCCATCCTGAATCTCGCCCCTTATCCAAAGAAGCAATCCGAGGATAACTCACACAGTTGGATTAATGATGGTTCAAATTGTTGTGTCAATAACACTATTACTAGTCAAGTTATCATTAGTTAGGTGTAAGTTGTTCTGAGTACTTGTTAGCCAGTACTTTCACCAAGTAGTCCATAACCGCGGAAAACACGGCTTCTCGAGAAGATTTAACCCTGCAGGGATGCACCAATTTGGCCGTACACGTAAGAATACCCCGCCGGGATGGAAATGCACTTCCACCAAGCAAGGCACTCAACACAACTCAACTCTTCTTCGCATCAAGCCCAAAGAACCACATGTTGTGCGTGCGCGGCTAATCGAGCCCCACGAAGAAAAGGGGACCCTCATAGCACTCTAAGACCACGCCGCCCTAAATGCCGACTACGAAAGTTCCACCCTGGCGCCAAGGGTTCGCACCTGCACATGCATGCATCAAATGGAAAGCCCGAACTAAGTGTGGCGATTTGGACGAGATGCGAATCGAATCAAATTGAGGGGGGCGCCCATACACGCTTCCCACATGCGGTTAGTGCGCTCATCATGGATCAGTAGACAAGACCCTTTTCCTAATTAGGGTCGACACTAGCAGGCCTCAAAACCACGCCGGGCCTCCTGCCGGTGCCTTATCAGCAAATTATTATTACCTCAAAATTAACAGGTTGTTGTTTAACATCGAGCCCCAGAACATAATAGAAATATAGTAACAGAAAGTAACGGGCAACAGACTCGAGCAAAACAACCCTAAGCATGCTGGTAAGACACGGGCAACAAGCAATGGGGTTATAGGTGTGGAGGTGAGGCTATATCAGGGTTAAAGGATAACATGTGATAGGTTCGTAACAGAGCAACGATTCATAGGGCTAGCAGAATTGACAACGGAAAGTATCGGTATCCAATGTTGAAAGGAACACAATGGTTCATGTGAGTGAATACTTGCCTGCAAACTCAGCAGCCTGGTACTGAGCTAGATCCTCAGAAGGGGTGTCGTAAGTATCGTCGGTCTCAACGTCGTCGTTTATCCGAGAATAAGCAAACAAACAACGCAGAGAGACAAACAATCAATAACATGGCATAATGCACAAACATGGGATGATGCATGACCATTTAATTGATGCATCAGAATAAACTAGTTGACAAGATAACATGTTTAAATGGACCCATATGCAATTTGGATTGCATATGGAAAGCCCATGAATTATGGTTGAATTAATTGTTCTACAACTAATCATCATGTGTAAGTGAGTTAGCATGATGCATGGATGATGAAAACAATAAGATAACAACAATAGAGGCAATTAGGAATAAGGTTTACCAAGTTTGGAAATTCATTTATTAAGTTATGGAATTTTGGTTCCTTAAAGGTGTCACACAAGCATTTGTTGTTTTCACCAATTTTAATTGTTCAAAATAGATAACAAAGTTCATATTTGAAAGGAACACAAAGATTTTAGTTGGAATACATGTTTCAATTATTGAAAAAGGAATTAAGATGAATTATTTATGAATTAAACAAGTTAAACAAGATTTAAATGAATTAAATTCAAGTAGGAATATTATTTGGATTTTATTTGTTCAAAACATTAAGTGAGATTCATAATTGAAAAGCTTATACTTTTATGGTTTGAAAACATATTTTATAAGTTCAAAAAGAAATTAATTTGACCAAGTTATGAATTTAACAATTTTAAATGATTTAAACAAGGTTTAAATTATTTAACCAATTTTAATTATTCAAAACATGAAACAAAATTTATATTTGGAAAGAGGGTTTAATTTAGCATGGAAAACATATTTTATTTGTTGAAATTGGATTTAAAATGAGCAAGTTATTAATTTGGCAATTTTAAATGCAATAATTAAGAAACAGTTGTTTTCAGCAATTTAAATTATTCAAAACAGCAAACAAAGTTGATATTTGGATAGTACATGAAAAGTTGATTGGAAAACATATTTATTTTGTGGAATTTGGAATTTTTATGCCCAAGTTATGATTTTTGCAAAATTAAGTGAATTAAACAAGTTTTCAAATATTTCACCAATTTAAAATATTCAAAACAGTAAACAAATTTTATATTTGGATAGAGCATTCAATTTGGTACAGAATACATGTTTAAAAAGGTGAATTTGGAGTTGAAATGATTTATTTATGCAATTACAATTTAAGGTGTAATTCTGCCATTTTTTTATTAACTAGGGACTTAGGAAAAATTAACAGGGACTAGAAAAATAGTTTACAGGGCCTAGAAGTTAACAGCAGGGACCAGTGTGTGATTATCAGTTTGTTTGGGTTGTGAAGAAATAAAAAGAAAAAAATGGGGTTAATCCCGTGGGGGGTGGGATTCGAACCCACCCCCTCTGGCTTGCGCGCAAGGGCAGGAACCAGTGCGGTGTGCTGTTCGGATGGTGACAGGTAAGGGGGTTCGTGGGGTTATTGTTCAGTTAACAGTTAACTGAACTTTTTTGTGGCTGCAGGTTCCTTCTGAACCTCGACGGAGGAGAAGTGGCCGCCGGCGGCTGCTGCGCTCGCGGCTCGCCGGAGGGCTGGGGTCCTGCGCGTGTGCGTGTGGTGCTCGTGGCGTGCGGGTGCTGCGAGAGGGGGAGGGAAGAGACAGGGATGAGGAGGCGGCTCACAGCGAGGGAGGAACGCAGAGGGGCAGCGCTCATCAGGGGGTGGTCGGCGACAAGGAGGCAACGGCGGCGACGCCTCGGGCTCTCCCGGTCCGAGCCGAGGGGTGGAGGAGGGAGAGGGCGCCGGGGAGGTTCCATTCCCGGCGTTTGCCCGGTCGGAGGAGGGCTCTCCCGGCGGCGATCACCGGAGGGAGGTGAGGTTTTCGGGTGTGGGTTCAGAGTTCAGGGAACTACAGAGATACAGAGAGTGGGCAGTGGTGGGGAGATGGAGGAAGATGGAGGCGGGGAGAGAGGAGGAGAGGAGGAAGAATAGGGCAGAGGGGAACCCTAGGGTTTAGAGCTCGAGTTATAGGGGGAGGGGAAGGAGCTGCACCGTCTGCTCCCTGAACCAGTCGACGTGGACATCGTGGATGAACGGCCGTACAGAGGTGGAAGAAGAGGTGGGTGGGTCGAAGGGGTACCAGGCCAAGGGGGAGAGAAGTTGGGCTGGGCCTGCTGCCCCTCTCTCTCTCTTTGTTTCTTTTTATTTTTTCTTGCTATTTATTTTTTTTTGCTGAAAAGGAAAAGAGAAGAAGGATGGGTTTTTAGGGTTTAGAAATTTGGGTAAAATTTTGTATCAATTATTTATAGTGTAACAGCAACATTGCAAAGTTTTGGTTTCCAAAAACTTTAATTATGTGGGTGTTTGTAAATTTAATTGAATTTACATAATTTTGATATTAAGTGAATAGGGGTGACATTAAGCAATTTAAAAGATTTTGAATTCAAGTTTATTTGAAACAAAGGATTTAGTTGTTTTGTAATATTCATAAAATTCAAAAGGGCTGCTGTTTGGAGATTGTTTGGAGAATTAATTGAATTTGAAAAGGAATTTGAATTAAGTGAATTTGCTATTAAATGAATTAATGAACTTAAAAAATTTGATGGTTTGAAATTTATAGTTTAATGGAAACACATGATGGAAGTGTTTTGGTCATTTTCATAATTTTCAAAAGAGTTGCTGTTTTGGAAATTAATTGAATTTGAAAAGGGTTTGGTATTAAATGAATTTTTGATAGAAACAAAACAATAGTTTTGGAATCACAACTTTTATGGAAACAAATGATTGCTTTGATTTGAAATATCATTTTGGAAATTGTAACATCACAAGTATGAAACAAGAGGTTTAAAATTTGGTTTGAAATTCAAATAGAAAACAAAGGAAAACAAATGAAAACAGTTGGAAAACAAAGCAAAACAGAGGAAAACAAATGGAAAACAAGCAAAACAAATGCAATGAACATGATGTCATGATGCAAAACATAAAATAACAGAGAGCAAACATTCTAATGGCTATTTTTTCATACTTGGGATGTTACAAAACGCCCCCCCCCCCCCCTTGAAGGAATCGCGCCCCGAGATTCCTACTGAGAAAAGAATAGGTCCGGATACTTCTTGCGAAGATCCTCTTGAGCTGTGACACGTGAAACACATCGTGCACCTTGGATAGTTTTTCTGGAAGTTCAAGACGATAGGCATTCCTGGCAGCTTTTCTGGAAAGACGTCAGAGAAATCGCAAACCACCGGAACATTTTTGAGTAAAGGTAGAGGTTTTGCATCGAGGGTGTATAGCTGAATAGAACTTGATTCATTTGGAGAATAGACTATCTGGCCAGAAGGGTGGAACAGAGTTATTGATTAGACGCCGGTAGAAGAACTGAATTGGAAAGCAACAATAAGGTTTGAACGGACGAAAAGGATGTTGAGAAGAACAGAATATCAACATCGGGAAAACACGAGACCAAAACACTCCTGAGGTACTACGGAAAACCCATCCGGGCTTCTAAAGGATCAATATCTACTGCTTAAGGAATAGAGGATCTGCTTCCGGGGCTTACACACCTCCGTTCTCAATCGTGAGTAGGCAACATGATAAATCATGTCACAACCACCTCCATTCCTATGGTCTAGTAGATATAACCATCCTAGAGAAACCAGGATTCGTGAAATCCTAACTTGAAAGTTTAGATTAGAAGGGAAAACAACGTTGCACTTCCTTACCAGAAAAGGGAGGGTGGGTGGGGAAAGAAGAAAAAGAACAGAATTCCTACTCTCACGTTTCATTTTTCCTATATAGCTACAAAATAGTTTCTAGACTCAACTGCGACCAGTAAAAAGGGATCCTACAGGCAGACAGGCCCTGATACCATTTGTCGCACCCGGACTTCTAGGGGATACTCACAGTCCGTTAAACAGTAGATAAATGGCTTACGGGGCATACCGGCACCCGCATCTCAATATGAGCAGGCCAACACGTAACCGTGTGACAACCATTCTCTTACTATTCATCGTCTGCGCAAACCATCCCATAGAAATCCAGATACTTCCATTGACGTACTTCAAAACATACACACATGGTACGTCAACGGCATTGGAACAAGTGATATCGCAACAGATCTCTACGACACAAAAGATGGAAATAAGTTGCAAATAGCTCTCACTAGAGCAGAGATAGCAAATACAATAATCCAGAGGACACATGTCCCAACATATCATCATTACAACACAGCGGAAGCATTCAAAGTGTCTGAGTACAGACAAGATCCAAACAGGCCTAAGAGGCCGGAAACGAAAAGACGGAGCCCATCCACGGAGTCTCGGATCCTGCCCGGGTCCGCTATCTACTCGTGAGCAGTCTCGTCATACTCCACGTAGTAGCCACCATGGGGATCCTCGGAAACGTAGTCTGCGGAAACCACAGCCCCAAAGGGGTCAGTACATAAACGTACTGGCAAGCAAGACTCACAGTTCACCAAAGTGTAACCCGTCAACACCAAGCACAGATGCTTTGGGTTCAACGGAAGAAAGGGGATGTAAAAGATGCTGCAACTGGCTGCTCTAACCAACTACAGAGTTACTACCACTACCGGCTAAACAGAAAGAAGATAAGATAGCGTATCGTAACCAACTATAACTAACCACCAGACAAACCCATCCTGAATCTCGCCCCTTATCCAAAGAAGCAATCCGAGGATAACTCACACAGTTGGATTAATGATGGTTCAAATTGTTGTGTCAATAACACTATTACTAGTCAAGTTATCATTAGTTAGGTGTAAGTTGTTCTGAGTACTTGTTAGCCAGTACTTTCACCAAGTAGTCCATAACCGCGGAAAACACGGCTTCTCGAGAAGATTTAACCCTGCAGGGATGCACCAATTTGGCCGTACACGTAAGAATACCCTGCCGGGATGGAAATGCACTTCCACCAAGCAAGGCACTCAACACAACTCAACTCTTCTTCGCATCAAGCCCAAAGAACCACATGTTGGGCGTGCGCGGATAATCGAGCCCCACGAAGAAAAGGGGACCCTCATAGCACTCTAAGACCATGCCGCCCTAAATGCCGACTACAAAAGTTCCACCCTGGCGCCAAGGGTTCGCACCTGCACATGCATGCATCAAATGGAAAGCCCGAACTAAGTGTGGCGATTTGGACGAGATGCGAATCGAATCAAATTGAGGGGGGCGCCCATACACGCTTCCCACATGCGGTTAGTGCGCTCATCATGGATCAGTAGACAAGACCCTTTTCCTAATTAGGGTCGACACTAGCAGGCCTCAAAACCACGCCGGGCCTCCTGCCGGTGCCTTATCAGCAAATTATTATTACCTCAAAATTAACAGGTTGTTGTTTAACATCGAGCCCCAGAACATAATAGAAATATAGTAACAGAAAGTAACGGGTAACAGACTCGAGCAAAACAACCCTAAGCATGCTGGTAAGACACGGGCAACAAGCAATGGGGTTATAGGTGTGGAGGTGAGGCTATATCAGGGTTAAAGGATAACATGTGATAGGTTCGTAACAGAGCAACGATTCATAGGGCTAGCAGAATTGACAACGAAAAGTATCGGTATCCAATGTTGAAAGGAACACAATGGTTCATGTGAGTGAATACTTGCCTGCAAACTCAGCAGCCTGGTACTGAGCTAGATCCTCAGAAGGGGTGTCGTAAGTATCGTCGGTTTCAACGTCGTCGTTTATCCGAGAAGAAGCAAACAAACAACGCAGAGAGACAAAAAATCAATAACATGGCATAATGCACAAACATGGGATGATGCATGACCATTTAATTGATGCATCAGAATAAACTAGTTGACAAGATAACATGTTTAAATGGACCCATATGCAATTTGGATTGCATATGGAAAGCCCATGAATTATGGTTGAATTAATTGTTCTACAACTAATCATCATGTGTAAGTGAGTTAGCATGATGCATGGATGATGAAAACAATAAGATAACAACAACAAAGGCAATTAGGAATAAGGTTTACCAAGTTTGGAAATTCATTTATTAAGTTATGGAATTTTGGTTCCTTAAAGGTGTCACACAAGCATTTGTTGTTTTCACCAATTTTAATTGTTCAAAATAGATAAAAAAGTTCATATTTGAAAGGAACACAAAGATTTTAGTTGGAATACATGTTTCAATTATTGAAAAAGGAATTAAGATGAATTATTTATGAATTAAACAAGTTAAACAAGATTTAAATGAATTAAATTCAAGTAGGAATATTATTTGGATTTTATTTGTTCAAAACATTAAGTGAGATTCATAATTGAAAAGCTTATACTTTTATGGTTTGAAAACATATTTTATAAGTTCAAAAAGAAATTAATTTGACCAAGTTATGAATTTAACAATTTTAAATGATTTAAACAAGGTTTAAATTATTTAACCAATTTTAATTATTCAAAACATGAAACAAAATTTATATTTGGAAAGAGGGTTTAATTTAGCATGGAAAACATATTTTATTTGTTGAAATTGGATTTAAAATGAGCAAGTTATTAATTTGGCAATTTTAAATGCAATAATTAAGAAACAGTTGTTTTCAGCAATTTAAATTATTCAAAACAGCAAACAAAGTTGATATTTGGATAGTACATGAAAAGTTGATTGGAAAACATATTTAGTTTGTGGAATTTGGAATTTTTATGCCCAAGTTATGATTTTTGCAAAATTAAGTGAATTAAACAAGTTTTCAAATATTTCACCAATTTAAAATATTCAAAACAGTAAACAAATTTTATATTTGGATAGAGCATTCAATTTGGTACAGAATACATGTTTAAAAAGTTGAATTTGGAGTTGAAATGGTTTATTTATGCAATTACAAGTTAAGGTGTAATTCTGCCATTTTTTTATTAACTAGGGACTTAGGAAAAAATTAACAGGGACTAGAAAAATAGTTTACAGGGCCTAGAAGTTAACAGCAGGGACCTGTGTGTGATTATCAGTTTGTTTGGGTTGTGAAGAAATAAAAAGAAAAAAATGGGGTTAATCCCGTGGGGGGTGGGATTCGAACCCACCCCCTCTGGCTTGCGCGCAAGGGCAGGAACCAGTGCGGTGTGCTGTTCGGATGGTGACAGGTAAGGGGGGTTCGTGGGGTTATTGTTCAGTTAACAGTTAACTGAACTTTTTTGTGGCTGCAGGTTCCTTCTGAACCTCGACGGAGGAGAAGTGGCCGCCGGCGGCTGCTGCGCTCGCGGCTCGCCGGAGGGCTAGGGTCCTGCGCGTGTGCGTGTGGTGCTCGTGGCGTGCGGGTGCTGCGAGAGGGGGAGGGAAGAGACAGGGATGAGGAGGCGGCTCACAGCAAGGGAGGAACGCAGAGGGGCAGCGCTCGGCAGGGGATGGTCGGCGACAAGGAGGCGACGGCGGCGGCGCCTCGGGCTCTCCCAGCCCGAGCCGAGGGGTGGAGGAGGGAGAGGGCGCCGGGGAGGTTCCATTCCTGGCGTTTGCCCGGTCGGAGGAGGGCTCTCCCGGCGGCGATCACCGGAGGGAGGTGAGGTTTTCGGGTGTGGGTTCAGAGTTCAGGGAACTACAGAGATACAGAGAGTGGGCAGTGGTGGGGAGATGGAGGAAGATGGAGGCGGGGAGAGAGGAGGAGAGGAGGAAGAATAGGGCAGAGGGGAACCCTAGGGTTCAGAGCTCGAGTTATAGGGGGAGGGGAAGGAGCTGCACCGTCTGCTTCCTGAACCAGTCGACGTGGACATCCTGGATGAACGGCCGTACAGAGGTGGAAGAAGAGGTGGGTGGGTCGAAGGGGTACCAGGCCAAGGGGGAGAGAAGTTGGGCTGGGCCTGCTGCCCCTCTCTCTCTCTTTGTTTCTTTTTATTTTTTCTTGCTATTTTTTTTTTTGCTGAAAAGGAAAAGAGAAGAAGGATGGGTTTTTAGGGTTTAGAAATTTGGGTAAAATTTTGTATCAATTATTTATAGTGTAACAACAACATTGCAAAGTTTTGGTTTCCAAAAACTTTAATTATGTGGGTGTTTGTAAATTTAATTGAATTTACATAATTTTGATATTAAGTGAATAGGGGTGACATTAAGCAATTTAAAAGATTTTGAATTCAAGTTTATTTGAAACAAAGGATTTAGTTGTTTTGTAATCTATATACCTAATAATAAAGGCGTTAAGGCTTCCTTGGTTTGGTTTGATTTGGTAGGTCAATGAAACTGCCCCTAAAGTTAGACACAAATTACCCACCCTGCCACCGGTAAGTTGAAAAAACTTTTCGTTTCGTTTTAGTCGTTGTCAACGTGATTGGAGTCGGTAACGTTTGTTTTGGTCGTTGTCAACGTGATTGGACTCCGTAATTGTTCTTGGTACGGTTTTCGTCCATCCGGTTCCTTAGTTTTGTCCGTCGTACGTATGAGCCAGCAAGTTGTACGCGCCCCCAAGATGACTCCGTCTCAGAGACAAATTCCGTCGCACCCTCCCCTACCCGGCAGGGACTCCTACGTCTCCCACGGAATATATATCAACAAGATTTGATTCATCGTAGTTGTAGATCGGGGGAGTTCTGTCTAGCGCTTCCGGCACCAGCGCAGTAGGAGACGCGGAAACGGATGAATTTGTCGTTGTCGATTGTCCCTGAAGCGGCGAGGGTGGCCGCCGGCCTCGGCCATGAGCTCGTCGAGCGCCAGGATCGTCGGCTCGGCGGCCACAAAGAAGGAAGGGCATGGCGGAGTACCTCATCATGTCCCAGCCCACGCTGATCAGGAACGGCGCATGCACTCGGTCTTTCGACCACCTCTACGTGCGTCCGGCGGCAAACCAAGGCCATAAAAAAAATATGGAGCGAAGAAGAAGATCGATGCCGAATAGAAAAGGTCGGAGACTCAGCGTCGGTTCATACCCGGAGAGCATGTCGGCCATGACGACGAGCGACGTCTGCGACCTGCCGTCCCTGGCATTGCATATCCAGCCCGTGACCCGTCCACCTATGCTCAGCGAGTTGGTGTCTTGGTGCGACCCGTTCGGCCGCACTGCGCCTCTCTCTGTTTTTTGCCGGCCGTGGGCGCTCAGGTGCCACATGGGCTCGCTCCTGGCCTCGCGATGCACCCCGAGTACTTCCATGACCATCCTCACCATCATCCCCTCCAGCTACGCCATCCGCGCCGCCGCCCAATGGACGGTCTCACTGTCGTACGCCGGCGCGGCAGAGCAGCAGTTAAAACCAACCAATCTGGCCGAAAGTTCCCGACGCATCTTTGTAACTCCATCCTAATACCACCGTCTGACATTCACCAAGATCTTGGCGAGCTCCTCTTGACCGGCAAGGGGACGGATGTCAGGTTTGAGGTCGGCGACGAGACATTTGCCGCTCACAGATGTGTGCTTGCCGCTCGTTCGACAGTGTTTATGGCAGAGTTGTATGGTCCAATGAAAGAAACGACGGCAAGTTGTATACGATTCGATGGCTTAGAACCTATGGTGTTTAAGGCAGTTCTCCACTTTATATATACCGACTTGCTGCCTGAGATGGGTAGAGGTGACGACGACATGTTCATGGCACAACATTTGCTTACGGCCGCAGACAGGTACTCACGACCTGAAGAGGTTGAAGGCTATCTGCAACTACGTAATTGACACGGGAGAACTGGTACACATTACAGGAAGGCATCGTTGTCGGTGCCGGAGAACACGAGCTATCTGAAGGCTCCAACGGCATCGGATCTCTGCCTGTCGACGGTGGTGAGGCTCTCGTAGGCATGAAGCCCGGGAGGCCCTCAACGTAGCCGTGGAATTTGCTTGGTGGACCTGTAGGTCTTGCGGCGCTTGGCGACAGAGGGTAGCCCGAAGAGTGGACAGACGGCGCTGCACACACGATTCAGAATATCCAGACTCCCGAACGTCCCAGCGTCGGACATGGAGGTCGAACTCAAGGGCTTCAAATCCACGATAGAGTTGGCCGACGTTAGCCTTTTTGCTGCTATCCTCTGTACCAGTACCAGCTCCTCGAAGACACAATGGTTTTCATAGTGGTTACTCTTATATTCTTATTCGTTTAGTTAGAATTTGTTTGAATCGAATGTTTATAAGTTAGTCCTCCTAGCATTAGCTTCTTTTGTTGTCCTCTACTTCAATTCTAAATTAACTAGCATTTATATAGCAAATATGAGGGTTACACGTACACTGAAATCTTTGTCTCATCACTTACTTCATAAGATAGACTAATGATGGCTTTGCTTTTCATGCTGATTACAGATTTCAGGAATACATATCGCACGTACCGGTCTCTTGTTCCTGCACTACCTTCTTTGAAATTCAGTATGATAGGTCACTTCGCAACCCACTCGTGCTCTGTCGCAAGAAATAATGGAAAAATGGTGAACTGAGGTTAGACCAATGGTTGGGTCGATAGACCTTCCAACAAAATTTGGGTCGCCCCAATGTTTTTAATGCAAAACTTGATTTTTCTTAACCCCCCATGCAACGCATGGTTATGTTTGCTATCTATATCTTTTTTTATAATATATAAATAATCTTTACCTAATAATAAAGAGAGGAAGGTTTCTTCCGGTCCAATCTGATGTTTACCGTTTTACCCTTCCACCGAAATATTGATGGCAGGACTGTTTCCTTGGTTTGGTCCATTGTATGTTTTTTTGGTCCGGTGCCGTGCCAAGTAAAGGTTTGCTTCTCTGTTTCGTTGTACATATCCGGTCCGGTCTCTTGGTCCACGTGCATACGGTTGCTAAAAGCTAATATATACGCCGCTGCAACCAAGCCAAACTTTGGCTGCCAAAGGTATCCATCAACCCGGAAACGGAGCGAGAGCAAGGAGCAGTTACGCAAGATCACGCCTTGTAGAGATGAGATCGAAGCCTTCATGCCTGGTGGTGGTTGGCCGCGAGTGTCTTGACTCTTGAGCACCGGCGGCGGAGAGCGGAAAGGGGCTCCGGTCCGTTAAGAAGGATGTGAGTTCCGGGACTCCAGGTTATCGATGCAATGTTGGTTCCGACTTCCGACGGCCATGGTAGTCCGCACAGTGAGGTCTTTAGATGCGGACACACGGACCCAGCCTCCTGATGACAGTAGCATGGAAGCCGCCGAGCCGCCCTCCCGTCCTCCTCCGGTCCGGTATGAAGCAACCCCGCGCTGGCCACGCATGGAGACGGAGCTGCACCTGCACCCGAGTGGCAGCGCTTGGGAGCGTCGTTCGACCCGCACCCCACGGCGGCGGTCCAAGCCCGGCTTCACACTCCAGACAGTTAGCTCGCGACAGAGACCTCACTGGACTTCCGGTGCCGTGGTGCCCATGCTTGTACTACGTTCCCGAAGAGAACTTCTTCGGCCTCAGGGCGACCGTCTTGGCGCGTCGAGCTGCATCTGCTCGTCAAGGCAGACCTCGCTATAGAAGTGCGTGTCCCCTTTGTAAATGAAGAACTCGATGTCATGCGGCAACTGCTTGGTGTAGAGCGCACACCCGTCCTGCCAGGCCATCCCGGTCCTTGGTGGGCATCCCGGCCCCGCCGAGTGGCTTGGCTTTGAAGAAGTAGACACTGGCCAGTGATGCTGCCGTGGTATGTCCATGGGTCGTAACGATTCTCCTAGGGACAGGGTCTGAGCTTCAGTTAGCTGTACTATCACCGTATGCTGCTGCTTCCGGTGTGGGTGTGGTGAAGAAGATTTATCTCCACCGCCCTTTGCTATTTTGGTATCATCGATTTTTTTCCTTCTCGCTGATTATTCAGTTTTGTTTCGTGACATACATGGTCAAACGGCCCTGACAGCAACTAGATTGATGCATTCTAAGAGAAATCATCTACCAACATATTTACTTTGTGTCCCACTTTGCATATTATTTGAAAAAACAATGTACGTAACGGTTGCCCACTCATGACTACACTCAGTACGTAGCTATTTGT
Source organism: Alopecurus myosuroides (assembly GCA_028641055.1). Lineage (NCBI taxonomy): Eukaryota > Viridiplantae > Streptophyta > Magnoliopsida > Poales > Poaceae > Alopecurus > Alopecurus myosuroides. The sequence continues at coordinate 294,196,170 of CM054058.1, read as the reverse complement.
CTAACTGGTCAGGCATTAGGATCAAATATCCAACCATTTTTTTTATTTGGTTGCCATATGTTTGAAAGAATCCCTCTCTTTCTGATAATGATTTTCTGAACAAGTTAATAGAACAAATGTTTCTTTCAGATTTGCTCGACATTGTTGCGCCTAAAAGCGTCCAATCATGTCATTCCGCCAACTTTCCTGAAATTCCGTCGTGTTCTATCCAAGTTACGTAGTTCAATGCCTTCAAATGTTAAATGACACAACTCATTCATTCATATTGGTCAGCACCTAAATTATTTGATATGTGCTTAGGATGTTGTAATTTCAAAATAAATATTCATGCATTCATGCACTAGATGTAGTTGATGAAACATAGTAATGCACGATCGTTACAATTAATTACGAGTATAGGCAGGAGGGGCCGTCACCGGTGAGGGGGAGCAACGACAATGGTGGGTCTTGACCTAGGATCCGCGAAATTACAATTGGTTCATGGAGGGTTCGCCGAAAGCGGCGTCTTAAGGTGTGACAACCAAGCTCGTCGTCTTAAATCCATCACGTTTATCAAGACTAGGTGGACAATGTGACCACCAAATGGGCCATCTAGACAAACATGAGAAGTGGCAATATAGATGCACCGTTAGGATGTGTGGCCCCGTTGCAACGCACGGACACATTTGCTAGTAAAATAATAAAGAGAGAAAGATTTCTTTCGGTCCAGTTACCCTTTCACTAAATCTCTACTTAATAATGTTTGTCTTTACCTAATTACTAATATAATCTCTACTATATCATTTGACTTAAGGTGGTGATGGTTGGTACGTCATAATAAAAAGACGGATTTACCCTCCTGCGAAACTAAAGTACCACTTAAAAAACTATTCGTGGAAATCCATGGTTATGCCAAATCTCGAGTCCATAAACGTATGTCAAATCTCGAGTCCATTAACGTACGTCCTGTACCTAACAACCGAAAAGAAATCTGATCGATGCATGTATTGTTGCCAAAATGCCAATCCAGGTACCCACGCACGTGACCAGGAAAAAAAATGATCGGTAATCACGCTCTTGGTCCGAGTCCGGTTCACAGTGAGCTTGCATGCCTTTTATACGCTCAATCCGGTTAGGATTTGTAGCCGGAAGTGCTTATGTCCATTTGTTCTTAATTTTTGCGTAAAAGTGTCAAAAATCTGTGGCCACATGAAAAGTGTATGTTAAGTTACCTTAAAATTGTTTCATACCATAGTGCCGACATCAAAACTTAGGTTTCCATGTCCACTTGTAATTTATTTTTGAAGAAAATGCATGTTTTTAAGAATTAGAAAAAAACAATGTGTTGACATTTTACCTTAAAAAATGATCCTCCGAAAAATGAAACCCGAATATTTTTTATTTCTAACTTTTTTTAGAGATATTTATTGTTTGTTAACCCGTTGTAATGAACGGATCCCTTCGCGCCATATTTTATAGAAGAAATGCTCTTTATGAGAATATCCAGGAATTCGTCCCCAATGGGGATCGAACTCTGGTTGTTGGGTGAGCCATAGCTACCTCAACCACTGGGACTCTGCCCCGTTCTCACGATTCTATTCTAGATGTGTGGCTCAAAATTTATCCTGTGTTTATTCGATAAAATATGTGGATGGCTTATAAAATACTTTTTTTTATGTAATCTCCGTTTGAGACACGTATACAAAAATATGGTATGTTCTATGTTATATAAAACCGCTGAATAAAATTATAGTTTATGATTGTCAAAATAGACTAATTAATTAAACTTTTTATTCCCGTTGCAACGCACGGGCATTTTGCTAGTATTCATAAAATTCAAAAGGGCTGCTGTTTGGAGATTGTTTGGAGAATTAATTGAATTTGAAAAGGAATTTGAATTAAGTGAATTTGCTATTAAATGAATTAATGAACTTAAACAATTTGATGGTTTGAAATTTATAGTTTAATGGAAACACATGATGAAAGTGTTTTGGTCATTTTCATAATTTTCAAAAGAGTTGTTGTTTTGGAAATTAATTGAATTTGAAAAGGGTTTGGTATTAAATGAATTTTTGATAGAAACAAAACAATAGTTTTGGAATCACAACTTTTATGGAAACAAATGATTGCTTTGATTTGAAATATCATTTTGGAAATTGTAACATCACAAGTATGAAACAAGAGGTTTAAAATTTGGTTTGAAATTCAAATAGAAAACAAAGGAAAACAAATGAAAACAGTTGGAAAACAAAGCAAAACAGAGGAAAACAAATGGAAAACAAGCAAAACAAATGCAATGAACATGATGTCATGATGCAAAACATAAAATAACAGAGAGCAAACATTCTAATGGCTATTTTTTCATACTTGGGATGTTACATTCCCCGTCTCGGCAGGGTGCCAGAACAGAAATTTCTTTCCCCCGAAACTTGTCGGCGGCGGCGGCAGAACTACGGAACTTTTCGTGGAAAAAGGCTGATATATTTAGGTATTATGCCTCGGGGGGACTATATAGGCGAAAGAGCGATGGAGGTGGGCCCGAGGGCCCCACACCACCTCCCGGCGCAGCCAGGGGCCCACCCGCGCCCAGGCATGGTGTGGGGGCTCCAGTGCCCCCCTCTGGGTCTCCTTTGGACTTCCTTGACCCTCCGGGAATTCTAAGACTTCTGGCTTCTGAATCGTCTAATTCCGAGAATATTTTGAGAACAAATTTTCTGAAACTAAAAACAGCAGAAAACAGAACTAGCTCTCTGGCATCTTGTCAATAGGTTAATCCCAGAAAATCCATAAAAATAACATAAAGTGTATAAGAAACATGTAGCATATGGCATGAAAACAACATGGAACATCAGAAATTATGGATACGTTTATGGCGTATCAGTCACCATCTCAAACACTTCCTCTTCACAACTGATCAAGTGCGCATAACACTTCCTCTCCACAGCTGATCAGGTGCGCAGGACATTTCTCCAGGTTGGCACGTAGCCCCGAGGCCTCTCCATGGATTTCTAGGATCTCAGAGAACACTCTGATATCCCGCATTGATGGTCTAAAAAATGTCACCACATCATCAGCATATATTGATGTTCTGTGTCGTAAGCCTGTCTGCGGAAACTGTGTAAGAAATCCACAGGTTGTGGCCCTCTCAACCATGATTTGCAGCACCTCCATAAACAGAATGAACAATTGCGGGAAGAGTGCGTCTCCTTGTAATAGTCCACGCCTTTTGAAGATATATGACCTAGAACAACCATTGAGCAACACCCTTGTGGAGGTGGTCAATAGCAGGGCACAGATGATGGTAATAAGACAGTCACCAAATTCCATTTTTCTCAAAAACCTCCAGGAGGAATGCCCAGCTGAATGTATCAAACGGTTTTGTAATGTCTAGTTTCAGGAGTACCTCCGGGGTGGCCGAGTTGTGTAATTTTCTCGATGTTTCCCTCACAGTCATGAAATTATCATGAATACAATGTTCACGCACGAATGCACTCTGCTGTGTGCCAACCAGCCACGGCAACTCTGGTGCGATCCGGCAAGCTATGACTCTCGCCACCAGTTTTGCAAAGCCATGAATGAGATTGATGGGCCGGAAGTCTTCCGGCTCTTCTGCTCCTACCTTATATGTTAATAGAGTGATCAAGGCATGACTTACAGCTCCAAAACCTTGTAAGTCTCGACTTTCTTGGGATCTGAAGGCGTTCATGACATCTGCCTTAATAATGTCGTGGCAGGCCACATAGAATCTAGTTGTGAAGCCGTCGGTTCCTAGGATTTTGTCCATAGTCGTATCTTTTATCGCATTCCGCACATCCTCTTCAGTGAACCCCACCTCGAGATGGTTCAAGTCCGGGAGGGGAGATATAGAAAATTTAGGTCCACCGAGAACTCCCGATCTATTTCCACGCCAAGAATGATATCATAGAAATCATCCAGAGCTCTTGATTTTTCTTGTTGACTTGTCAGCCTATCTCCATCCATCACAAGGTGACCAATGAAATTCTTCCTTTTCCTATGGCTAGCTTGGATATGAAAAAAAAATTATGCATGCGTCCTCTTCACGTAGCCACAATATCCGAGCCCTCTCACGTGCCAATGATCTTTCCAGGGAGGCAAGCTATCGTGGTGTTGTCACGGCAAGTATCCTCGTATGAGAACTAGATTTTGAGGTCATTTCTTCTAAGCAAAGTATTGAAAGGGTTATGGTGCAAATGAGAAATGCGAGTTTACCCAGGTTCGGCCCCTCTATTGAGGGTAAAACCTAATCCTTCTTCCTTACTATTGGGAATTCGAGATCTCAATTACAAGGAGCGATTATGACTTCCGATGTCTTGAGAGATATTGCTATCAACTAGAACTTGTCCTTCTACATCCTAGGAACTCTCTTTATATAATAGACGAGTTCCTGAGGTTACAAGAGAATCCAGGTTACACCGGCCTTCGGAATCCTAGCTGGATCCGTCCTTCAAATCCTCTGCCGGTTCTCCTCGGGTTCCAGGTTGGCAGAGCCGGATCTAGACCGCTCTGCCGGTTCTGGGCCGTTGCACTGCCGGACCTTTATTGATATTAGGCCAAGTTATCTTCGGCACAGCCCCTCCCATGGGCCGCTGGGTTTCCAAGCTTTCAATCTTGTTCTCCTTCCTCGTTGGGATGAACCGGAACTTCATCTATGAACCGGACACACTCAAATCCGGTTCATGGGGGGAGCACTCTGAGGCACCACCTTATCCATTCCCCCAACATTAGCCCCCAGGTTAACGTGAACACTGAGTCGTGGCTCGCTTCGTTCGCGTTAATCTCCTGAAAGAAAAATAAACATAACCTTGTTCCGTTGGAGAAATAATCTAGGTCTTGATCTTGATTTGATGAAGGTCCCATTTTTCCACCTTTCTCGCTCTTTACTTCCAAATTTTAAACCGTCCAGGTCTAAACTGCCAGTTATGTTTGCGAGTTTATCTCCAAGATTCGAGGAACCGAAAAATCTTTAGTTTATCACGTAATTTTCTCCGCGTATTTAATGCGCCAAATCCAAGATCTTTATCTCCACAAATTGCAGATCCAATCTGCCAAACAATCTAGAAATATGTTGATCCTGAGAGTCTTTTTTTTTTGCAAAATTACTGTTGAACCCTGAGTTTTAGCCCCCCGCTTATAAATAGTGAGAGGGGTACCCCTTGAATCATTATGTAACCCCTCTCCCACTTCATCTTGTACCTCTAGCTCCGCCCAGGAGCTCGACGGTGAACTCCCGCGCCGCCGCCGGAGCTGCACCACCATCGCCAGAGCTTCGCTGCCGGTTGAAGAAACTGAAAGAGAAAACGATGGTGACCAAGGGTGCGGAAACCCCAAAAAAAGAAGAAAGTCGGGAACGTTGTCGGTTCTTCCTCTAAGAGCAAGAAGGAGACGACCGTGAATTGGTGCAAGTCAGAAATCTCCCACAACCAGCTCCAGGACATGCAGGATTCCGGTTTATTACAAGACAATATCTCCTGGTGTGCACCAGGAAACGAGACCCGGCCTACTCCAGGCCGGGCGAGGTAATTTTCTTCGAAGCTTATGTGACCCAGGGTTTCCGTTCTCCCGGGTCTCATTTTTCCTGCCGTGTCCTAGATTTTTATGGGTTACACCCCCAAGATCTTCCTCCCAACTCAATCCTTAATGTTAGTAATTTTGTAGTCCTTTGCGAATATTACCTTCAAATTGAGCCTAGTTTGGATCTTTTCCTAGAATCCTTTTATTGTAACAAGCACCCGGAAATTGCTGGGGGTGAATTGATTTGTTGCGGAGGCATTTCTTTTCAGAGGCGGAAAGATATAGTTTATGCAAGTGTTCCTTTGGCTAGCCATCCAAAACTGTGGTAAAAAGTTTTTTCTACTGCAAAGATACATCTCGAGAGGGCGGGTCTCTTTTGCCGGGTTGTCGCCCTGATCTTCTAGTTTATACTGACACCATGAAATCCTCCGCTGAACCGACAACTCGTGAAAAAATCATCCCACTTCTAAAACGCGTCAATGCCTTGATTGTTCATGGACTTACCGGTATAGATTTAACCCAAACTTAGGTATCTTGGCACATCCAGTCTCTTAGCATCAGAGACCGGCTTCACCATCAGTATACCGGTTCCTCCTCTGACACGAGGAGATATTTTGATTCCATTCCTACTAATATTGGACTGACAAAAGTGCTCAAGGATTTAGTTGGTGTGAAGAGAGATAGGCTCCATGATGTTGGGCTTACGGCTTTCCCCATAGCTAACCCGGCACCCCTGGTGAGTTTCCCTTTGTATTTTCCCTTTGAAATTATTCTTGTTTTATGAACTGAAGGCTCAATATTCCTAACCCGGTATTTTTTCCATTTTATAGGCCTCAGATGCATTACGGATTACCAACGAAGATCCACCTACATCGCCCGAAGATAATGAGGATGAGGAGTAAGGCGGCGAGGAGGAAGATGTTTCTGAACTAGATTCTCTTGGTCGTTTGCATAACCAGTTTGTTGATGCACGTTATTCGAAGAACGAGTAGGAGAATGCCGGTTTAGAGCAGCGAGGGCCTGTTCAAGACACTCCGGATCAAGAAATCCCAGATCTCATCCCTACTACTCCAGCCACCGGTTCTAACACTGATTTGACAAAGAGTCCCATGTGACTAAGAAGAGGACCTGGCATGATGTAGCAAAGGTGCCTTTATCTAGACTCTCCAAATCACCTTTGAATTCGTCCTCATTTCTAAAGAAAACGCAGGATGATGAAGGTACTAGCAAGAAGAGGATAACCCAGAGCTCTCGCTCCAGTGCTTTGGAGGCAGGTTTGCCTAACAAACCTTCATCTCGCTGGGTCTCAAAACCTCCGCATTCTCCTAAACCTTCCCATCCTTTAGCGGGAAGAATCTGGCATGAGCTTAGCCATCCCTATCATACAAATTCACCAAATTACGGGTCTTCCCACTTTAGTGGTACAAGTGACTTCTCCATCAACTCTGGGTAAGCCGGATTTCGTCGTATCAATATTTGATTATGACACTTGTATTTCTTCCAGTTTGTGATATAAACTTGTACTTTTCTTTTTGCAGGACTCAAGTTGTGACCAAAGCTACGCTGATTGCAGTTACTACTCCAGTTAGTAACCTGCAGAAAGATACTCTTGAGGAGGAGCTGGAGGAACCGGTGGATTCATTGTCGGCTCAGAAAGACATAGATGACTCTTCAGCAGATGCGCAGATGGATGTGGATCTGGTAGTTTCTGAGCCGGTTCATGAATCTCCTGATCATGACCCGGAAGTTCAGGTTACCGGTTCACAATTCGTGGAGAGGATTGGTACTTCCCCAATTTTTTCCAAGATCATTGATGATCTAAAGCCAGCTTCCGGTTCCAAACCTAAAACTTCAAACATGGGCTCTCTTGAGGGCCAAGACTTTGAATTTTTGCTTTATGAGTTTTATGAGAACCGTCTTCGGGAAGATAATATTGTAGCCATGCTGAAGAAGAAATACGAGGTAAACTTTATAACACCCGGGATTTTCCCAAATAGAAATTTGATTGTTTTTCTTTTGTGCGTCCTCATGCATCTAAAACTTGCAAATTGTTTAAAATTCATCAACCCCTAGTTTCCAAATTTTGTTTGATGCATAAATCTATTTTTGGTAGTTCCTAAACAATTTCTGAATAATAATAATAATAAAACAGACAAAAAAATGTTTTTGGAAGAGAAGCCTAGCTAGCCCACCACGGCCAGCTTGGCCCGTTTTCCTCCAAACCCTAAAGAACCAGCCGCACCACCCCTGGCCCTTTTCCTTTCACACCCCATCGTCTTTTCTTTTTCCAATCAGGTCTCTCCTCTCTCTATCTCTCTCACAGGCTACACACACACCACGCGCACATCGCACGGGAGAGCATCGCTCGATCCCCTTCCGCTCGACCACGCTCGCAAAAACCGTCACCTTCCCGTGTGCACCTCCGCCTCCCTCCCTCTATTCCGAACGGCAACTGTGCTCCAGCACCTCACCTCATCGCCGTCCTACCCCTCCAGGAGCGAGCTCTTCTTCCCTCCCACTCTGTTCATGGTGACTCCATGGACGCCCTCCCCTGCTCTCTATCAGGCGCGGCCATGGAGCCGTCCTGTCCCCGACCCCCTCCACAATCCCGGTGACCTCAACGACATGCTCCACCCCTCCGCGGCTCGACATCGGCGGACTGCTGCAGCTTCCCGGCCAGAAAGTCGCCGCCCAAACCGCCACGGTCGCCATGAGCTCGATCTCATCCCCGCGGTGACCACCACCTCGTCGTCCTCAGTTCACCGTCATCGTCATGGATTCGTCCAGAAGCTCCGCCCCAGCGTGCTCGCTTCCCCCTAGGTGCAGGATTTCCGCTTGGCCTCCTCTCGGAGCTCCTTCCACGATGCCTGCCAGGTGCTCGACCGAGTGCCCGCAAGCGGTTGGCGCCACTCCATCTCGCTGTTGTGGACGTGTCTTCGTACGTGTCGTGATCCCTTGTTGTGGACAGGGTCTTCGTGCCTCGGGCTTCACGTGTAAGTCCCCGTGTGGTGGATTCACACGTCCGAAGACCAACCCCGATGACAATGGGTGGCCGCAATAATCGACAAGATCTACTTTGAGCCGTGAACGTCTACATACCACTAACCCTGGACGCGTCAAGTTCTTCTACTCGCAAGACCGACCTTGACAAGTTCTTCGTGTCCGTTCTCATCGACAAGAAGTGACCACGGCGACCATGGCGCTTGAACAACTACAATGACCATGCATCGACAACATCGACAAGAACACCCCTGACCCCAAAGAACGGAACCTTGACAAGATCTTTCGTGTCCGCTTTCCGTTGGCCGCCTTCATGCGCGCCGTGAAGATCGGGACCGCCACCAACCCCGAAGGTCATCGATGATGCCGATGGAGCCTCGAAGATGCCCGGAGGCAAAGAGTACCACTACTTCAACTATGGAACGACGGCTACTTCCACTACGTCCCCGACGTCGACTACTTCCTATACATCCAGCAGACACCGGCGTTGACCCGAAGATCCTCCTTCCAACGTGCGAACCCAAACCCAAACCCTATATACATATATGACCTATTTTCTATAAAATGACATCTATGTTGTTCATATAGAATCATTCATCATGTCGCATTGCATCTTTTTGGTTGTGGGTAATTAGCAAATTCACCTAGCAACTAAATATGGAATATGTCGGGATATTATATATATTGTCCTTGTTTCATTTAAATTGGTGTGGCTCATCTATATCTTGTCTCGCTGTGTTAATCTACATTTAAATTGATGGGTAAATAAATGACTTGAACCGTCTAATTAGTTGTTGGGATTCTGATTCCACTTAAATCGATTAAGTTGCATCTTGCTCTGCATCTCGCATGTCATGCATATAAAATTAGGACCATGTTGGATATTTTGTCTTAGTATTAAGTGTTGCTTCTTCTGCTTCTTTTAGTGCTTTGCTTCTTCGTGAATAGGACGTTGAGTTGATGTGAGCAACGACAAGTTCTGCTTCCTCTACCAGCTGGAATAATAGGCAATGTTTACTCACTTGCTATCGATATTTGAAGATTCCTCATTTCTATCTACACTTGTCGTTGCCTATTATGCTATCCTTCTATTACGATTCTTGGTTGCGATCCCATCCACATATTTATCTTGCAACCACGATGTAACCTTCCCTCCACATACTATTACCTTGTTGTTTATTTAGCTTGTTGGCCTTGCGAGTAATAGTTCTTGCTTAGATTCTTTGGCGAGTTTGGTTCTTGTCACCTGACTAGTATGATAGGTTGGCTCAATCTAATTAAAATGATCTTAATGCTTGGGGTAATAATAAATTTGAATTCGAGTTAAGCCACCGGCGGGAGGCTCTAAAGGTTTTTGGTCCTTCTGTTGTCGACTTAGGAAAAGGTTCTTGTCCGCTGATCCAAGAATGAGCACGCTAACCACATTGTGGGAGGTAATGGGACTCCCCGCAACCTATTAGCCCTGCTGCACTCTTGTCTAGGATGCCACAAGGTAATTCGGGCTTTCCATTTGGCGTACGCACATCACCAGTTTTGTAGGTACGATGGCAACGCCGTTGAGGATGATGATGGTATGTTACCGATGTGCGTACAATTATATAGGTCTTGAAGTACGTGCGAACGGGCAGTTCGAGTCAGGTTTGACCCGTCTTGCACGTAGTCGCAAATGGTTGGGTCCGCGTCGAAGCATCGGCCGGACTCTCGATGCGGTTCCAACCTAGCTAGGTGGCTCCCTGGACTTCTTTGTGCTGAGGTGAAGTATTGTGCCGACAGTCTCGCGACAGTCTCGTGCGTGTGGCTATAGTAGTGCACCCCTGTAGGGTAAATCCTTTCGAAAAGGCATATCGTCCGCGCTTATGTGACGATCTTGGAGAAAGCGCTAGCTAACAAGAGTCGGGTAACTTACACCTAATGATATTTGTTAACATGTGCGATAGCGATATTACTATTTCAATATGTGTGAGTTTTCCTCGTGTTACCTCCTGGCACTTGGTTGAGGGGGGTTAATCCTGGATGGGTTTTGTTCTTGGTGAGTAGTTGTAGTTGCTTTTGTCGCTCTCCCTCATCCCTTTCTAATAGACGGAAGTTAGAGTGTCTCCATAATTGTTAGTGTTGCTTGCCGCTTCAACCACTAATCCCTTCTCCCGGAATTCGAAGCATTGATAGCTTGTGAAGTATTTGGCATACTTACTAGTACTGCATATCTTGCTAGTACTTTACAGTACTGATCCCTTCGGGGCTGCATATTCCAAAATGCAGCCGACGGGTTTGAAGTTTGACGACGTTAGCTTGGGAATCCCTCCGGCTTGGCCTGGCAGAGATTGGATGCCATCGTTTATCTTCAAGACTCTTAGTCCAATTTTTATCTTATCCATGGTCAGATACTATTTCATTTTCCGTTGGTATTTGGATCTTTGCATTGTATCAGTTGTATTCTTGACTCGTTGGAGTCGTGTTGTATATATCTCTTCTGTTGTTGTTGTGGATTATTCGTGAACTATTGTAATGGTGTCAGAATTGACAACCTAGGATCGATATTATGTCAATTTCGGCGGGAATGCCCAAATCGTCATAGTACCCGATCCAGGGGCGTCACAGATGGTATCAGAGCATGGTTCTGATTCCCAAGGTTGTCTCGATACAAATGGTTCTCGAAGCAATGGGTCCGCAAAGCCTGTAGGATAACCTCGCTAACTGTCGTGTCTCTCTAGTTTCGAAACTATTTGTGCTAAAACTATTTTGAAAATATCTGAATAGGTTTCTCATTTTCTCCTCATCTCTACTCTACTTCTCCTCTTACCTTATTTGTTTCAGAGTCTCCTCTCTTATCTATCTTTCAAAGTGTTAGGCTTCTACGTGGGTGGACGTTCTCTTAGCCTTCTAACCTAATAGATTTGATTCGGAGATTCAGAACACATCGCCATCGGTGTGAGCAAGATTTCTGGTTAGTGGTGTCGAGCCAAAGAATCTGAACCCAGAATAATTGACAGTGGTGTTGATCCTCATCTGATCAGTCGACCAATTCCTCTAGTCTTGTGTTTTCCTTCATCTGTTTTCATGGGTGCCTTTCCTCTCAAAGCTACACCCTCCTTTCTTTCGGTGTAACTTAAAGGATATCCATATCATTTTGGAAAAGTAGATGAGAAGACTGAGCATAGGAGAAGTGGGAAGGCCTCATGAGTATGTGTTGTTCATGACCACAACACCGTTGCAAAATCTTATCATTATGGCTTTTCTTGTTGTGTGTGGTTTCACTTTCCAGCTATCATATTGGATTTTATCCAGTTGTAGCGTGGACCATCACTACCTTTTCTCCATTCCAACATAACTTCACGAACGACGTCAGTGCAGATCTTCAATCTGAATTTCGAGTGTTCGGTTGCACGATTACCTATTCAGGTATGGAGTTAATAGTTTGGGTATTGGATAGATTGATCACCCAAACACTACCCTTATTATTTGCTTTTGTACTTTGGACCGGTGGATCAATATGTGACCTTTACCCATTCCATCAAAGTTGGAGCCAAGTTATCTTTGGCACCTCCGCCTCTAGCTTTGACTATCCGGAGCCACCACCTCTTGTTAGTGGTATCGAGAAGAAAAGATCCGCCCAACGCCAAGAAGGATCAACGTGGATCATGAATACCCGATAGTATAACCACATCTTCTCTCTTACTGGCTTGGAGCGGATTGCGAGGGCGCAAACCCTTATTAGTGGTGTCGTCTATAACACCCGGGGTTTTCCCAAATAGAAATTTGATTGTTTTTCTTTTGTGCATCCTCATGCATCTAAAACTTGCGAATTGTTTAAAATTCATCAACCCCTAATTTCTAAATTTTGTTTGATGCATCATAAATCTATTTTTGGTAGTTCCTAAACAATTTCTGAATAATAATAATAAAATAGACAAAAAAAATGTTTTTGGAAGAGAAGCCTAGCTAGCCCACCATGGCCAGCTTGGCCCGATTTCCTCCAAACCCTAAAGAACCAGCTGCGCCTGCACCTCCCTTGGCCATTTTCCTTCCACACCTCGTCGTCTTTTCCTTTTCCAACCAGGTCCGTCCTCTCTCTCTCTCACAGGCAACAAACGCACACCACGCCCACATCACACAGGAGAGCATCGCTCGATCCCCTTCCGCTCGTCCTCGCTCGCCCAAACCGTCACCCTCCCGTGCGTCGTCGCCACTCTCCTTACCTTTGCCTCCCTCCCTCTATTCCGGTCGGCAACCGTGCTCCAGAGCCTCACATGGTCGCCGTCCTGCACCTCCAGGAGCGAGCTCCGCCTCCCTCCCACTCTGTTCCTGGTGCCGCCATGGACGCCCTCCCCTACTCTCTGCCAGGCGCGCCAATGGAGCCTACCTGTCCCCGACCCCCTCCACAAGTTCGGCGACCTCAACGTCGTGCTCCGCCCCTGTGCGGCTCGACATCGGCGGACTGCTGCATCTTCTCGGTCAGCAAGTCGCCGCCCAAATCGCCACGGTCTCCATGAGCTCGAGCTCATCCCTGCGGTTACCACCACCTCGTTATCCTCGGCTCACCGCGATCGTCATGGATTCTTCCAGAAGCTCCACCCCGGCGTGCTCGCTTCCCCCTAGGAGCAGGATTTCTGCTTGGCCTCCTCTCTGAGCTCCTTCCGTGACGCCCGCCAGGTGCTCGACCGAGTGCCCACAAGCGGTTGGCGCCACTCCGTGTCGCTGTTGTGGACGTGTCTTCATACGCGTCGTGCTCCCTTGCTGTGGTCGGGTTCTTCGTGCCCCGGGTTTCCCGTGTAAGTCCTCGTGTTGTGGATTCACACGTCCGAAGACCAACCCCGATGATAATGGGTGGCCGCAACAATCGACAAGATCTAATCCGATCCGTGAACGTCTACATACCACTGACCGTCAAGTTCTTCTACTCACAAGACCGACATTGACAAGTTCTTCGTGTCCGTGCCCATCGACAAGAACTGACCACAGCGACCATGGCGCTTGAACAACCACGATGACCATGCATCGACAAGAACACCCCTGACCCCGAAGACCGGAACCTTGACACGATTTTCCGTGTCCGCTTTGTGTTGGCCGCCTTCGTGCACGCCGTGAAGTCCGGGACCGCCACCAATCCCGAAGGCCATAGATAACACCAATGAAACCTTGAAGATGCCCGGAGGCAAAGAGTACCACTACTTCGACTATGGAACGACGCCTACTTTTACTATGTCTCCGACATCGACTACTTCCTTTACATCCAGCAGACACCGGCGTTGACCCAAAGATCCTCTTTCCAACGTGCGAACCCAAACCCAAACCTTATATCTATATGACCTATTTTCTATAAAACGACATCTATCTTGTTCATATCAAATCATTCATCATGTCGCATTGCATCTTTTGGGCCGTGGGTAATTAGAAAATTCACCTAATAGCTAAATATGGAATATGTCGAGATATTATATATATACTAGCTAAGTACCTGTGCGTTGTTACGGAATTAAAAAAATCAGTACATTTGTTAGCTAAGTACCCGTGCACACTTGGCCGCCTTGGTCCCCAGTACTCCTTGTCGGCGGCAACATCTTTCGGGTGGTGTAGACGCCACTCCTCCATGGTGAACTCGTCCCTCTCCGCGATGAGGAGGCGGGCCTGGCTCTAGCGTTGCAAGTGGCGATATTCGTTGCTGACGAGGCGCGGTGGCGGCGCAAGATCCTGCGCCTGTTGCGCGTTGCACAAGTTCTGAAAGTTTATTTGCTGGCACGGGTAGCCGAGCCGCCACGTCGCCGCGTCGTAGGCCCGGGTAGACTCTTGTGCGGTGTCGACGGTTCCGAGCGGATTCCAGCGTAGAAGTTGCCGGTGGGGTGGGTGCGGACGCTGCGGTAGCCGTTGGAGCTTCAGCGGCGTGGAAGCATGGCAGCGACGGAGCGCATGGAGAGATATGGAGATGAGGCGAATTGTCGTGCCGAGCGCGGGGGAGAAATAAACGGTTGCGCTTGTGCGTGGCTGCCCAGCGGCACTCTATATAGACCGCGTCAGTTGCCTCTTCTTCGCGCGTGAACTTTTTTCCCGTGCGGGACTTTAGAGCGACTGCTGGAGCGCGAAAAATACCCCGCGACGTGCGGAAACAACAGTTTTTCTCGTGTGCGCCATTTTTCCAGCGACCATTGGAGATGCTCTAACTTATGGACCACTTGACAACACCTGGTGTACGCCTAGCGCCATCAAAATCCACTTGAAAAGATAATATGCTGAGTGTCTCTTAGGTGTGATACTCGACAAAGGGTGCCCTCTGCAGTCCTCCCTTCCGCAAGATGCCCCAGTCAGCACCTCCCAAGCCGTAACTATAACACCCGTCTCCGTCCCTACACCTTCTCGGCCGTCGGCGGCGATCAAGATTGTGGCGCCCCCACGAGTTAGACTCTGCCGGAGGCCTCCACGCTATTTCATTCCTCCTCTGCAGTGACCAAGGCCTACAAGGGGTAGGGTGTCTTCCATGTCATCGACACATACCTCGTTTCCAACATGGCGAGGCTGTCGTGTGAGCTTTTCGTGCTGCCCGCAAAGCAGAAGCTCTGAGTCGACATATCTAGGGGCACATATGCGGGGCGAGGTGGCGCAAGACCGGATACTTTCGCACATGCATGCCAACCAAAAGAATGTTGAGCCACGCTTAGCATACAATTTGCCGAGCGGATCCGGCCTCTCTCTAGTGTTTCTGATCGCTCGGAATGTCAGGTGATTTTGGTAATCCTCACTAATCAAGAAAGTGTTTTTGTCTTCTGAGGTTGAGTGCTTCCACCATTTAAAAAAATTAAAATTATGACAAAAAAATTAAAATTATGACAAAAATGTATCCACAAACGTGCAAAATGTAAATTTAGAGATACGAAAATAGGCATACGCAGATCTATAATTTTATCTTTTTTGTAGTTTAGAATATAAAGTATTTGAAATTGAGTACATCTATTGGCTACATCTAGAATTGTTTGCAGAATATTTTTAAGATTCATACATACGAATTTCTATTTTTTTAATTAGCAGATCACTCAAACCCAAGAGACTAAAATCTCTACTCTGAATAATGGTGCCGCTCTCAGAGAGCTCACCTTGGTCCAATCCTTTTACACAGATCAGTATAGCAATCACTGCTAGGCTGCTAGAACACTCTGTGTAACCATTAGCAAAAATGTAAGAAAAAAAATGCTAAAAGAAACTGTGCTATTTGAGAGGTGGGCCAAACCAACAGAATAGTCAGTCCGATCTCAGGTCCCAGCCCAAACCCAAACCGTTTGTTGCCTCACGTGGAGCAAGCTCGCTGGCTAAGATTGTACACGAATCGGACGGAAATCGTCTACCTATAGCAGTGCCGTTTGTTAGTTTGGATCAGGTAGGTTGTTAGGATTTTACAGCTCCAATACGAAGGCGAGGTGCGAGGTACCACAAATCCTAACAACCCTTGCATGCGCAAAACGGAAGTGGAGTGGCATTTGTCCCGTAATTTTTTAAATGTGTGACACCGCTTCACCGCCACTGTAACCTTAATAGTAAAGATTGTCATTGTTCTATTTAAATTGGTGTAGATCATCTATATCTTGTCTCGCCATTTTAATCAATATTTAAATTGACGGGTAAATAAATAACCTGAACCGCCTAATTAATTGTTGGGATCCCGATTCCACTAAAATTGATTAAGTTGCATCTTGCTCTGTATCTCGCATGTCATGCATATAAAATTAGAACCATGCTAAATCTATTGCCTTAGTAGTAAGTGTTGAATCTTCTTCTTCTTTTAGTGTTTTTCTTCTTCCCGGATAAGATGTTGAGTTGATGTGAGCAACGACAAGTTCTGCTTCCTCTACCAGCTGGAATAACAGGCAAGGTTTACTCACTTGCTATCGATGTTTGAAGATTCCTCATTGCTACCTACACTTGTCGTTGTCTATCATGCTAGCCTTCTATTACGATTCTTGGTTGTGATCCCATCCACATATTTATCTTGCAGCCACGATGTAACCTTCTCTCCACATCCTATTACCTTGTTGTTGTTTTTAGCTTGTTGGCTTTGCGAGTTGTAGTTCGTGCTTAGCTTCTTTGGCGAGTTTGTTTATTGTCATCTGACTAGTATGGTAGGTTGGTTCAACCTAATTAAAACGATCTTAATGCTTGGGGTAATAATAAATTTGAATTCGAGTTAAGGCACCGGCGGGAGGCCCTAAAGAATTTTGGTTCTTCTGGTGTCGACTTAGGAAAAGGTTCTTGTCCGCTGATCAAAAATGAGCGCGCTAACCACATTGTGGGAGTTAATGGGACTCCCCACAACCTATTAGCCCTGCTGCACTCTTATCCAGGATGCCGCAACGTAGTTCGGGCTTTCTATTTGGCGTACGCACATCACCAGTTCTGTAAGTACGATGGCAACAATATTGAGGATGATGATGGTATGTTACCGATGTGCGTACAATTATATAGGTCTTGCGGTACGTGCGAACTGGCAGTTTCGGTCAAGTTTGACCCGTCTTGCACGTAGTCGCAAATGGCTGTGTCCGCGTCGAAGCATCGGTCGGACTCTCAACGCGGTTCCAACCTATCTAGGTGGCTCCCTGAACCTGTTTGTGGTGACTGGTGAGGTGAAGTGTTGTGCCGACAGTCTTGGTGCGTGTGGCTACAGTAGTGCACCCCTGCAGGGTAAATATTTTCAAAAAGGCGTTCGTCCGCGCTTATGTGACGATCTTGGAGAAAGTGCTAGCTAACAGGAGTCAGATAACTTACACCTAATGATATTTTTTAACATGTGTGATAACGAGATTACTATTTCAACATGTGTGAGTTTTCCTCGGGTTACCTCCTGGCACTTGGTTGAGGGGGTTAATCCTGGATGGGTTTTGTTCTTGGTGAGTAGTTGTAGTTGGTTTTTTCACACTCTCTCATCCCTTTCTAATAGACGGAAGTTAGTGTGTCTCCATAAGTTGTTAGTGCTGCTTGTCGCTTCAACCACTAACCCCTTCTCCCGGAATTCAAAGCATTGATAGCTTGTGAAGTGATTGACTTACTTACTAGTACTGCATATCTTGCTAGTACTTTACCGTGATGATCCCTTTGGGTCTGCATATTCCAAAATGCAGCCGACAGGTTTGAAGTTTGACGACGTTAGCTTGGGAATCCCTCCGGCTTGGCCTGGGGAGGGATTGGACGCCATCGTTTATCTTCAGAACTCTTAGTCCAATTTGTATCTTATCTGTAGTCGGATACTATTTCGTTTTTCGTTGTTATTTGGATCTTTGTATTGTATCAGTTGTATTCTTGACTCGTTCAAGTCATGTTGTATATATCTCTTCTGTTGTTGTTGTGGATTATTCGTGAACTACTGTAATGGCGTCAGAAATGACAACCCAGGATCGATATTATGTCGATTTCGGCAGGAATGCCCAAATCTTCATAGTACCCGATCCAAGGGTGTCACAAACTTGTACCAAAATGTGCATGTAACCTGTAGCCCCCAATCTCTCAGTTTATATTTGTATGATAAATTTAGAGATATTCCTCCTTTATGCTTGAGCTAAAACTCTGGTCCCCAAGTGCCGGTTTATAAGTGTATTATAAAGCGGAACTTTTTACTCTTTAAGCCATATAACCTTGATAATAAGTTTAAACTTGTGTAGCCCCCAAGTGTCGGGTTGCATGCTTGCAGTAACATGGGACTTTAAGAGTTTGCCAGAATAGATTTTGAACTGAAATGGTGTACCCCCCAAGTGTCAGGTTATCCTTGCCTGTGGTGATCTGGGACTTCCACATATCTGTATCTGACCCTATAATTTCCAGAACTGAAAACCCTTCATTTGTTCTTTCAGGTTATGGAAACAGGTTCCCAGAAGGAGGTCATGAACTTGAAGAAATTGCTAGCCCAGGAGGCCCAGAAAACCTAAGAAGCAAGAAAACTTCAAGAAGAACTACAAAAAAGTCTTGATATTGCAACCCGAAATATTTCCTCGATGCAACATGAGTTTGAAGCTAAGGATAAATTGCTTGTTGCTAGAGTTGAAAAATCCGAGAAGGAACTGAAGGAAACCAATGGTAGTTTTGAGAACCTGAAAAAGTTGCTTGGGGAGATTACCACAAGTGTGTTTGGTAAGCTAACTTTTTTCCGGTTCATCTCCTGACTTTATTTTATAAACTGGTTTCTTATGTAGTTCTTCTAACTTTCAGGTAGAATGCATTCCAACAATCTACAACTCCCAGACTTGAAACTGAAGGTTATTTTCACCTTAATCCGGTAGTTATATGTTGGTGGAGGTCAACGTATCAAGGTTGTGAGAGACTTGGATAAAAACTCCCACTAGGCTTCATGATTTTCTTGTTGAACTTGCAAATATGCCACAATGGATTGAGGAGCACAAGATTTCGGCCTGCCGCGGAGAAGCTGTCAAGGTTATGTCTCTTGCGAAAGCATATCACCTGGAATTAAAGCCGGATTTGCTTGTTGGTGGATTTTCTGAGTACCGGGTCGATGGTAACAAGTACGAAAGGAAAGATCTTGCCAACATTGAAAAGGGGTGTTGGTTCCAGGCGTGCACTATCGTGGAGATATTGAAACTGAAGGAGCTTTGTTCCGGTTTTGAGCCTTTCGGAGAGCATAAACCGGCATTCAGCCCCGGGGTTATCTCGGTTGTTCTCCAACCTCCGCAAAAGAGCCGGCTCCCCATGCAATCTACATCATCTTCCTCTGGGACTCCACAAACTGTGACCCCTACAGTTCCTCCACCTCCACGTTCATTGTATGAACCAGATGATACTAATGTTTCTTTCCCTCAATTGGAGTGGAAGTATATTTCAGAGCGTGAAATTCAAGAACCGGTTGCTGGTGCAGGTGATGGTACTGATGGTTCCAAGACTCCTGAAGTTCAAGACTCGGCTGCTGGAGACGCCGGTTTAGATCCTGCGCAACAGAAGGGAAAATATGTTGCGTAAACAGAAAAACATTTGCAGTTTCATAATAAATTCAGCCTTATGGACTTGTAATAGGCTAGATAAACTGCTTTATTTATAGTCCTAATTTTTGGATAGTGCGAGTGTGCACTATATGATACAATTTGGTTTGTAATATTCTGGAATTTTTGCAAGTTTTGCAAAATTGCCAGATTATGTTTTATAAAAAAAAAACCAGTTCTTAATAAAACTTATCTTTGCTTTTAGTGACTCTTTGAGTTTATATTTGATATCTGACACATCTGGTTTATCGCATGACATATTCTAATGTGTTTAACTCTGAAAAAGTTCAGGGTCAGAATAACTCCGATTTTCCCGATTATAAACTGATTGACTTTTTAGGTTACACATCTAGGCCATAAAATTTGCGTGTAACCATTGACTGGTAGGCAAGTATAACCGAGATAATTTGGCATATGCCTGGTTCTAGATATATAAGCTGTGCTCTAGCATCAGCCCCCAAGTAACCATATGAACAATGGTAAAAAGTAGAAATCTCTTCCAAACTGTGATAAGTTGGTGAAATGACGGTGACCTGAAATTCAAGGCCTTCCCGTTTCATTCTTTGATAACATAGTGATTACAATGATCCTATGTATAATATGGCCGCAACTAAGCTATGTTCCATGGTCTTGGAGTTTCTTCCTCAGATGTTCGTGACTTATCAGTATCACGCATATCAATGAGGTTGTACGACCCGTTGTGTATGTTCTTGCTAACCACAAACGGTCCTTCCCATGGAGGGCTCAGTTTATGAATCCCGTCTTTTATATAAATCAGACGCGGAACTAAGTCTCCTTCCTGAATACTACGAGTTCTGACTCTGCGCCTATGATAGTGAAGCAGGTCTTACTGGTATATGGCTGATCTAGAGTCTGCGAGTTTACGTGCTTCTTCCAAAACATCTGGCAAGTTCTGGCGAGTTATCTTGTTATCAGTTTCCACATAAGTAGCTACTCTTGGTAAATCATGGTAGATATCACTTGGTAATACGACATTTGCTCCATAAACCAGAAAAACGGTGTGTAACATGTTGATCTGTTTGGAGTGGTCCGTATACTCCATAACATAGCAGGTAGTTCTTCCACCCAGCAACCTGCAGTTTGTTCGAGGGGAACCTAGAGTCTTGGTTTAATACCCTTTAGTAATTCCTCGTTCGCCCGTTCTGCCTGTCCATTGGATTGTGGGTGTGCAACTGAAGCAAGATGAAGTCTGATATGATTCAGTTCACAAAATTTCTGCATTGCTCCCTCAAACAAGTTTGTCTCGTTGTCTGTGATTATGCCGTGTGGATATCCAAACCTAAAAATCAACCTTTTCAGGAACTTGATGGTTGTAGCTGTGTCACATTTGCTAACAACTTCTTCTTCTACCCATTTTGTGAACTTGTCAACAACCACCAAAATATGAGTCTTTTTGCCTGACGACATTTTGAAAGGTCCGACCATGTCGAGTCCCCAAACTACGAAAGGCCAAGTTATTGGAATCATACGTAGATTCTGAGCCATCACATGTTCCTGTCTTGCATACTTCTAGAAACCCTCACAAGTTCGTACAATCCTCTCTGCATACGCCATTGTTGTAAGCCAGAAAAATCCATGTATGAATGCTTTACCAACCAATGGCCTGGAACTTGCGTGGTGGGCACAATCTCCTGAGTAGATCTCATTTAAGATCTGACACCCTTATTCCGGAGAGACACGCCTGTGAAAAATTCCAGTTGTGCTCCTTTTATATAACTCGTCATTGATGATCGTATATGACTTTGATCGTCTTATAACATGGCGAGCGATGATTTCCTCTGGTGGGAGCTCGCCTCTTGTGAGATAAGCCAGATATGGTTCTGTCCACTCTGGTGTTGCATGAAGAGTTGCTACCATTTCTGATCCAGGATCTGGATTTACCAAGTCTTCTTCTGTAGGGAGTTTGACCGGTGGACTGTGAATTTCGTCAAAAAAGACATTAGGAGGAACCTGTTTTTTCTGAGACCCCAGACGAGACAGTGCGTCAGCTGATTCGTTAAGTCGTCGATCAATGTGGCCAACTTGATAACCCTGAAAATGTCCTGCTAGCTGGGTAACTGCTCGCATGTAAGCTGCCATAACAGGGTTCTTGGAATCCCATGTTCCTGTAACTTGTTGTGAAACAAGGTCTCAATCTCCCAGGCATCGAATCCTGGTTATACTGATTTCCTTTGAAATTCGAAGCCCGTGGAGTAAAGCCTCATACTCTTCCACATTATTTGTGCATTTAAACAAAATGTGTAAAACGTATCGAAATTTATCATCTCGTGGAGATGTCAGGACCACACCAACTCCTGATCCTTCCAATTGTCGTGACCCATCAAAATGCATGGTCCAATATTTGGTGTCAAGTTTCTCTGGTGGAACTTGTGACTGTGTCCAGTCATTTATAAACTCGATTAACGTGTGAGACTTGATTGCAGTTCTTGGCTCATACTTGATGTGGTATGCTCTCATCTCAATTGGCCATTTGGCAACTTGTCATGTTGCTTCTCTGTTCTGGATAATGTCTGGTAACGGAGCAGAACTGACAGCTGTAATGGGGTGTTCCTAAAAATAGTGTTTCAGTTTACGGCTTGCCATAAACACGCCAAAAACCAGTTTCTGCCAGTGTGAGTGTTGTTGCTTAGATTCTCTCAAGACCTCGCTGACATAATAAATAGGTCTCTCGACCATTCCTTCTTTTCCTTCATGAGCTCTTTCCACAACTACCACCGCGCTAACAGCTCTGTTGTTTTTCGCGATGTATAGTAACATAGGCTCCTTTTTCTCAAGTGCAGCCAATATAGGAGCATTGGAGAGTTGTTTTTTGAGAACCTCCAGGGCGTCATCAGCTTCTTGGTTCTAGACAAACTTGCTAGTTTTCTTCAAGAGCCGGTACAAAGGTATGGTCTTTTCTCCAAGTTTGCTTATAAACCGGCTCAGAGCGGCAACACACCCTGTCAGTTTCTGGACGTCCTTTAGACAAACCGGTTTTCTCAGGTTATGTATAGCCTGGATTTTTCCGAGTTTGCTTCAATTCCCCTCTCAGAAATTATGAAACCCAGTAATTTTCCAGTGGGTACTCCAAAAACGCACTTTGTCGGGTTTAACTTCATCTGATACTTTCGTAAACTCACAAATGTCCCTTCCATATATGAAATTAGGGTATCTCCTTTTTGAGACTTGACAACTATATCATCCACATAGGTGTGTACATTGCGTCCAATCTGTTTTTGCAAACAGTTCTGAATGCACCGATGATAAGTGGCTCCTGCGTTTTTCAATCCAAAGGGCATGGAAGTGTAACAAAAGGTGCCAAAGGGCGTGATGAACAAGGTCTTTTCCTGATCTTCCTCCTTCATCTTGATCTGATGATAAACTAAATAAGCATCTAGAAAATATAACAGATCACATCCAGCTATAGAGTCAATGATCTGATCAATACGAGGTAATGCGAACGGGTCCTTGGGATAGGCTTTATTCAGATCTGTATAATCAATGCACATCCTCCAGGAACCGTTTTTCTTCAGGACCAGAACTGGATTTGCCAACCACTTTGGATGAAGTACTTCTACAATAAAACCGGCTGCCAGAAGCCGAGCTATCTCCTCTCCAATAGCCTTTCTTCTCTCATCATTGAAACAACAGAACTGTTGTTTGGGTTTCAGTTTAGGATCCAGATTTAAGTTGTGCTCAACAAGTTCCCTTTGAACACCCGGCATGTCATAAGTGGAGTCAACATCTAATCCATATCAGGCGCAATGAGGGATCTCTCCAATATAGATGGACCATCATAAAAAACATGCGAACACATTTTGCGTTTGTTATTCACAAGTGCAAAAAATAATCCATGCTCGTGTTGGCCTCCTTTGCCATGTAAGTTTTGCTTGATTTATGTCGGTTGGTATTGTATGGTTCATTTTTATTGCATTCTATTCCTACTTCCTAGATGGAGTTGGCTCAAATTGGATGAGAAACTATGGTCCATGTCCTCCTTCGACGTCAGCTCCTACATGTACTAACGTCGCCCAAAAAATGACAAGGAAAAGGGAAAAGTGAAGCAGAAACTTGGCGATGACAAGGAGATCAATAAGTGGGGCGATCAATTGATTTCATTCGTGTATTGTCTTAGAATGGATTGTTAAATTATTTTGTATTGTTTAATTGTGGACTAGTTTTGTTTTCATTAAATTTTTCAAGTGGTGTGAATGGATTGTGTGGTGTCGGATCAAAGGGCACGTGTTTGCATTAAAATGAGAGTTTCTATATGAGGAGTGTGACTGACGGGGCAACGAGTGGAGAACGACCGACTCGTAACTATGGACACGTGGATGTGTCCTTGGTCCATGGACATATAGGATTAAATTTCCCCATTCGAGTTGAAGATGCTCTAAAGTGGATATCGAGCTTATCATGTCACTCTCCTTTCGATCTAAAAGTTTAGAATCAAACCCCATGACACTTCTTGTCAATGCTTGTCCGGTGTAGCTAGGGATTAAGGGTGTGTTTAGTTACCTGCATTGCTTCCAAATAGGCGGCGCAGGTGCAAAAAAGCACCGTTTGCTTGCTCGTAAGATGACTTGGGCCGAGCCCGCACGAACCTTAAAGCACCCCTCAACCAGGCCCGAGGGGAACGACTGAAAGTAAAGTATAGGCACCTAGAGGGGGTGAATAGGTGCTACGACCAATTTTAATTTTTCTTCACAATTAGGCTTGACACAAAGGTAAATTCTCTAAATAGTTCTACTAAGGTGAATTTACCTATATGAAAAAGAATAGCAACTAATGCAAAGAGTACAACAATAAATGCAACAAGTACAAGTGAGTAAAGATAAGGGAACGAGATAACATATAGGAAGCACACGAGGACACGATGTATTCCCGAGTTCCTCCTTGTTAAGGGAGTATGTCTCGTTGGAGGGGTGTGAGCTCGCCATGAAGGCCTACTCAACACCACTAAGGCCTCACCCTATTCTCCGATGAAAAAGGCCTAGTTCACCTTCCACTATTGATCCCCTTTGACGCGAGAATCAAATCCTTTACAAACAACTTCGGGCACACACCCACAACCAAATTGGGGGCTCCCAACACTTCTTGAATCAACAAAGAGTAGCAAGATGCCTAGGTTCTCCGGAGACTCCGGTCTGAACATTTCGCAGACACCCTGGACCGGAGACTCCGGACAGTCTCCGGTGTCGATACCACAGGCGACACCAAGAATTCCACCTTGAGAATCTTCAGAAAAACTTCAGTGCGGAGACTCCGGCCTGGAGGACCGGAGACTCCGGTCTTGACTTGGTCGTTTGAGCTCAGAGAGTGTCTGGGGACATTTGAGAGCAAAGAACATGGGCACACCGGAGACTCCGGACAGTCTCTGGTATGTCTCCGGACCGAGTACCGCAGGCGACACCACTTTTTACTTAGCCAAAATCATCAGAGGAAATACCCACACCGGAGACTCCGGTGTATCTCCAGTAAGTCTCCGGTCTGGGTACCGCAGGCGACACCAGAAATGACTTAGCCAATTCTTCAGTGGAAACACCCACACCGAACACTCCGGTGTATCTCCGGCAAGTCTCCGGTCTGGGTACCGCAGGTGACACCAGAAAACCAGAGAAACTGGCCTGGTGAATTTCTTCACACCAGAGACTCCGATCTGGGAGACCGGAGACTCCGGCCTGGAGTAAACTCCACCAGAACCAATTCTAGATTCTTTGCACCTTTTTGTAACACCAAACCACCTCATCAAATATGTTGTATAGGCCCTGAAATACATCAACACACTTGAGGATACATGTGTTGTTAACAAACACCAAAATAAGATGATTTAAGCGCGTTTGCACTTTCAATCTTCCCCTTTTTGGTGTTTGATGACAACACACATATTTGAAGTAAAATCGTAGCTAGGCTATGTTTGAAAAAGATAGAGCACTCACAATGTGAGCTCCCCCTATATTTTACAAACAAAGCCCTATATTTCAACTACTAGTGAACAAAAATACATACATGCATAGAGACAATAGATAAAGCAATAATAAGCAAAATATGAAAGATAGCTTCACCACGTAGTCTCAACACACACATAACATCCATTGTTTACTAGAAAATCAAAGCAACTAAGATAACGGGAACACAAGCCATAAAAGGCAAATCAAGTTCAAAGACTTGTGTTCCGAAGCAAATCAAACCAAAGCAACCCATGCAAAGCCCGGAGAAGACAAGCTCCTTCTCCCCCTTTGGCATCGAGACACCAAAAAGGGGCAAAGAGCACTACACAACCCAAGGACTCAGTCATCATCCTCGTAGTCCTCATCCTCATCATCCATCGGGTCCGTTGCAGCATCCTCATCATCTTCATCTTCATCTTCTTGTTCCTCTTCCTCTTCCTATTCCTCATCAGAACCACTGTTGAAGAACTCAAGCTCCTCATCATCCTCAGGCTGTTCCTCAACATTCTCCTCTTCCCCAGTCATAGGGGCCTTGCCACGGTGGGTCGAAGAGGAAGGAGCTAATGTGACGTCCTCAAATTCACCCCACGGAAACTGGTCAGTGCTCCAGTTTTCATAGGACATAGTCACGGACGTGGTGCGAGGAGTGGGAGGAGTACCCATAGGAGGAGTAGCTCCAAGCCCAGCGTGGTCCTGCAGCTTGGAGACCATCTTCTTCAGCTCACGCCTCTCCTTATAGGCCACATGGTTCTCCTTATGCACTGCCACTGTCATGCACAGAATGTTGCGCCGAAACCAAGACAGTTTCTTCATCCCATCACGTGTCTCCTCCTTGCTAGAACGGCGAGAGGGAGGATCTGCATTCTTTCTCCTCGACCCAGAAGGAGCCTCAGTCCCACCCATGGGAGTGTCAGAGTCAGCACGGCGTGTGAGAACCTGAAGAGTACCAACAGAGTGCTCAATCTTGCACTCCAAGCCCGGAACCTCATCAAGAATCAGCTTCATCACATAAGGAGCATATATTGGAACCTTCTTGATCTCAATAACAGTTGAGTACATTTATTCCTTGATGAAGTTCATGACGTCAATCTCAAACCCCTCACAATCTAGACCGGCATGGTGACAACGGAATGCCTGGTAGAGAAGGTTGACCACACCACTGCGAATAGCATCCACATTACCCGCCTTGGGAGCAATGTTGTTGCGGAAGAGGCGGAGAAGAATGTTGTAAACAGTCTTGAGGTCCTTAGCGGTGCCAGTACTTGAGATCTTCTCATACATCAGTGTCATCCTCTTCTTATCATAGGCCACACCATGGATATGCATGCGTGCTCCGCAATTGTCACCCCAAGGGTAACCCAGCAGCTCAGCCAGCCTACGGACAGAGGACACACACTGAAGGGACCCGGTCATCCAGGTAAGAGTGACATCCTCATCTTCACCAAAAGTGACAGTGCCAAAGAACTGCTGCACTGCCGCGATGTTGTAGTCCTTCTGAATCCCAACTAGATGCTCAAGTCCTAGCTTCTTCGTTATCCACACAACCTCCTGAAAGTACTCAGACCTGTCAAGTGCATCCAAGTCAAGAACTTTCTGGGGACACACCGGCTGCTTGAACTGAGAGAAAATCTCCCTCAGAATAAGCTCAGACTCCCTCCTCTAGTAATGTGAACTCTCAGCAGTACGGGCCATGGTGAAGAATGGTTGGGCCCGCATGATCCTATACTCCTTCTTGCTCATAGACTTGACATAAGTGATTCTGTCATACTTGGACTTATTGGCCAACTCATTCCTCGGCCTTGCCTCAGCTCTCTCCCTTTGACGCTGCTCAGCTGCAAAAGTGTTCCTCTGACCAACCCTGCCAGTGGCCTCATCAGTGACAGGATAGTTGCGGGTGTGGGCGCGGTAGGCACGCTTGTTGGGGTTGGAGGATTTTGACTTAGTCCTTTTCCCTGAAAGCACACGCAGCCAATACACAAGACCGGAAAGAAAAACAAAACATTGAGCATACATGTCCAAAAATGAGTGCAGAAACCAAACAGAAACGACAGAAAGCAGTTCTACAGGGGAACAACAGCAAGTACCATCTATCCAAAACAAATCACCTAGTTCTTAGATCTAGATGCAAAAACAAGAAAATGGGGAGGTGAGAG
The DNA here is from genome assembly GCA_028641055.1 of Alopecurus myosuroides. Taxonomy (NCBI): domain Eukaryota; kingdom Viridiplantae; phylum Streptophyta; class Magnoliopsida; order Poales; family Poaceae; genus Alopecurus; species Alopecurus myosuroides. The sequence continues at coordinate 294,168,594 of CM054058.1, read as the reverse complement.
ATCTACCCTGGTCACCCTGGCCTGTCATGGTGCCTCTCACGGATGGGAGAGGCGAGGGGAGGCGAGGGAGGAGGTATCCGGCGGTGGGAACCGCCGGGGGAGAGCTCCTGGCGACAACGGCGGCGCAGCAAAGTATTGGGGGCGGGGGGAAGTGGGGGATGAAACCCTAACTTCCCCGAGCCCCCACTTTTTATACCGCAAACCACCACACCGGAGTCTCCGGTCTTAACACCGGAGTCTCCGGACTGTCCGGAGATTCCGATGTGGCAGACCGGAGTCTCCGGACCCCTCGCCAGAAAAACCCAAAAAATAGGACATGTATGAGGAAAATAAACTTGTTTAAATGAGAGGTTTTTGGCTGGGAAATAACAAAAATCAACAGGGAGGGAATCTTATACTCAAGAAACGCTAGAAATCAAATGAACATCAAATTTTTGAGTATATCATCCGAAATGGTCAAAAACACTCACAAGAGCAAAATAAGTCCAAATAAGAACCAACTCTTAAAAAAGAGGTTGGTGGCCTAAGCCACCATGTTAGAGATCATGGTATGTCACCGCGAAGATATCTTGGGTACATGGCCAATTCTCAACATTGAAGCTCACAATTCAACATTAGAAAAAGAGAGATAACAATGAATTTTTTCTATGGGCATAATGGGGGGAGGGAGAACCCAATGTGTTAGGATAACACTCCTCCTATGTCCATGCCTACACCTAAATTCAAACACGTTTCATCTATAGGGGTCAACTCCTAGAATCAATGACATTTAGTTCATTCCTCAAGAACATGAATCTTGCATCATCAAGTGGCTTCGTGAAGATATCCACAAGATTATCCTTGGTGGGCACATAAGATAGAGCAATATCCCCTCTTGCCACATGATCTCGGATGAAATGATGGCAAATCTCAATATGCTTCGTTCTTGTATGTTGCATGGGGTTGTAGGCTATCTTGATGGCACTTTCATTGTCACACAAAAGAGGCACCTTATCCAAATGAACGTCATATTCCTTAAGAGTTTGCCTCATCCATATCAATTGAGTGCAAGCACTTGCGGCGGCTACATACTCGGCTTCGACGGTGGAGAGAGATATGAAATTTTGCTTCTTGGAAGACCAACTCACCAAAGACCTACCAAGAAATTGGCAAGCCCCGGAAGTAGACTTCCTATCATCTTGATCACCCGCCCAATCGGAATCCGTGTAGCCCTTGAGAGAAAATTGTGCCCCCTTTGGGTACCACAAACCAAACCTTGGGGCATGAACCAAATATCGAAAGATCCTATGGACCGCCATTAAATGGCTTTCCTTAGGGGACGCTTGATACCTTGCACACACACCTACACTCAAAACGATATCGGGCCTAGATGCACAAAGATAAAGCAAAGAACCAATCATAGAACGATACGACTTTTGGTCCACATCTTTACCCTTCGGGTTATGAGATAGATGGCACTTAACTTGCATAGGAGATGGCTTGATCTTTGCATTTTGGAAATTAAACCTCTTGATCATGTCTTGGGTATAGTTGGCTTGAGAAATGAAAGTCCCTCTAGCCAATTGCTTGATCTCAAAGCCAAGAAAGAATTTAAGCTCTCCCATCATAGACATCTCAAACCTATCAGTCATAAGATTTGAGAACTCATTATTGAAAGCTTGGTTAGTTAAGCCAAACATGATATCGTCCACATATAGTTGGGATATGAAAAGCTCTCCCTTTACTCTCTTGGTGAAGAGAGTGGGATCGATCTTCCCAACTTCAAAACCACGGTCATCCAACAACTCTCTAAGGTGCTCATACCATGCACGTGGTGCTTGTTTGAGACCATAGAGCGCTTTGTCGAGTTTGTAGACATGGTTAGGAAAGTTGAGATTCTCGAATCCCGGAGGTTGCTTGACATATACCTCCTCTTTTAGTGGACCATTCAAGAAAGCACTTTTAACATCCATTTGTTGCAATTTGAAATTATGCGAAGATGCATAAGCAAGAAGGATACAGATGGACTCAAGGTGAGCCACGGGAGCATAGGTTTCATCAAAGTCAATGCCTTCAACTTGAGTGTAACCTTGAGCTACCAATCTTGCCTTGTTCCTTATAACAATTCCATGCTCATCTTGCTTGTTCTTGAATATCCACTTACTGCTTGTGGCAATCTTTGGGCTTCTCAACCAATCTCCAAACCTTGTTACACTCAAAGTTATTGAGCTCATCATGCATAGCTTCAGCCCAATCGGAGTCCTCAAGAGCTTGAAACACTTTATTTGGTTCTACCATAGATATGTGAGCTTGATGCTCACTAAAATGTGCCAATTGCCTTCTTGTGGATCTTCTAGCTTGAATATCCTCCAAGAACTTGTTGTCTTGGGCATCAATTTGCTTCAAAGCTCTTTTTATCCTTCTAGCACGACAGGCTTTGATCTCCTCATTATTGCGAGGAGGGATCACTTGATCATCTTGATCATTTGGGTCCCCGTCTTGACCAACTTGGCCTTGATCATCATCATCATCACTAGCTTCAACTTGAGGAGAGGATGAAGAGGATGGTTGATCTTGGCCTTGACCTTGACTAGCATGAATGATAGGAGTGGTAACATCTTGCGTAGTGGCTTGGTCAATAAGAGGAGGGTCTTCAACATGTTATTGGTTAGGTCCACCACTTGGCTCATTGGCTTGTTCTTCTAATGTAGAGGAGGGCTCCACTTGAGTAGAGAATAGCCCTTCTCGAGTCGCCACAAGGTGTCCCTCGATGGGGCGGAAAAAACCCACACCCATCCTTCCTATGGCTTCTTGAGGCATTTCAACATCTACATTAGAAACATGAAATTGTGCCACTTGGGAGCCATCATTTTCCTCGAAAACCATACTACAAGATTCTATGACAGTCCGTGAGGCTTTGTCAAAGACTCTATAAGTGTGGGATTCGGCACCGTAACCAACAAATATACCCTCAATAGTTTTGGATTGAAATTTATACAACCTAACACCCTTGATCAAATAAAAGCACTTACAATCGAATACACGGAAGTAGGAGACGTTGGGCTTGTTGCCGGTGAGGATCTCATATGGAGTCTTGTCCAAGCCCTTGCGGATGTAGAGGCGGTTGGAGGAGTGGCATGCGGTGGATATGGCCTCAGCCCATAAATATTGGGGAGAAGAATACTCCGCCAACATGGTCCTTGCCATATCCAAGAGAGTGCGATTCTTCCTTTCGGCAACACCATTTTGTTGAGGAAGTGTAAGTGGCGGAGTATTGATGACGAATGCCTTCTTCACTAAGGAATTCATTCAAAGTGTAGTTCTTGAACTCCGAACCATTATACCTCCTAATAGCCATGATTTGCACATTGTGTTGGCGTTGCACTTTGTTGGAGAAGTCGATGATGGTTTGTTGAGTTTCACTCTTGCACTTGAAGAAATAAACCCAAGTGTATCTTGAATAATCATCGACAATCACCAAGCAATACTTATTGCCACCAAGACTTGCCTTGGGCACGACACCAAAGAGATCAACATGGAGAAGCTCCAAGATCCTCTTTGATGAAATAGTAGTATTGGCCTTGTGAGAGATATCATGCATCTTTCCTTCAACACACGACCTACAAACGCGATCTTTGGAAAAGGAAACATTTTCTTTTAGTCCGACAATAAGGCCACCTTTGTGAAGACTTTCCAAAGTTCTCATGTTGACATGGGATAAGTGGCGATGCCACAACCATCCCACGTCCGCCTTTCCGAAAAGACACATTGATTGAGAGTTGGTAGACTTCGAAAAGTCCACCATGAACAACTTATTTTCAACATGTACCACGTATGCAACGTCAAGAGTCTTGCTCCTCAAGAGGACCACAATATCTTCATCAAAAAAGACGGAGAAACACATCTTTCCAAGAGAGTGGACGGAAAGTAAATTGAAACCAAGGGATTCGACAAGCATGACGTTCATGATAGTGATATCGGGAGCAATCACAACCTTGCCAAACCCTGATACCTTAGACGAGGACAAGTCTCCATAAGTGGCGGTTGCTTGAATATCATTTGGGCGCAACTCCGTCACAGGTTCTTTGCTTCCGGACATATGACTAGTGCATCCACTATCAATTATCCATTTAGACCCACCGGAAGCATAGTCCCGCAAGAGATCATTGACTAGAGTTAGGACCCGAGGAGGGTCCCTTCATGTTAGCAACAAGGGTCTTTGGAACCCAAATAGTATAGTCAATGTAACCTTCAATAGGACCAACATATTTAGCTTGCACAACACCATAATAATCAACATATAAGAAATGGTGTGGATTGTTAGTTCCCGCGGAGATGCTACGAGTAGTGTTGTCCCTCATGACACTACTACTCGAAGCAACATTGCTTGCTTGTGCGGGAGTGCTACAAGTAGTGTTGTCCCTAATGACAATACTACCCAAGGCACCATTGTTGGCCTTCTTCTTGTTCTTCTTCTTCTTGTTCTTCTTCTTGGCAACATAGCCAAGTCCTTGCTTTCCCACTTGTGGCCTTGGAGCACTCAATTGTGGTCTAGCAACAACCACATGAGGACTAGGGGCCACCACTTGTGGGGTAGAGGCCAAAACCTTCTCAACTTGAGGGCCTTTGCCCTTGAGCCTAGCAAGCTCATCCTTCAACCTAGCATTTTCCTCAATAATATTTGCATGATCACAAGAAGAAGTAGAGGTGCTAGGGTTGTTAAGTTGATTAAGTTGAGTTTGAAGTTATTCATGCAACTCTTTGAGGGAAGAATGTTGACTCTCCAAAGCTTTGTGAGCCTCGGTTAGTTTTTCAAACTCCTCGGTTAGTTTACCATGACCAACCACAAACTCAACCTTATCCTTTTTAGCCTTTTTATATTTAGCAATTGCAAGATCACGTTCCTTAGTGATATTAGAAATAAGTTCATTATGAGTTTCTTCAATAGATTCAAGTTCCTCCTCAAGAGAAACTCTCCCATCATGCTCTTCCTCAAGAGTCATAGTGAGGGATGCAATTTCATCTGCATCCCTTCTTTCAACCTCACCTTTCTTCTCGAGAGCTTCTTGGGCCTCTCCCAATTGGCTCATGAGATGTTCGAAGTACTTCTTGGTCTCCCCTTTCATGTTAGACATAAATCGTTCCAAAGAGAGCATTTCATCTTCTACTCTAAGACTAGCAAGATTTTATAGTTCACTTGGGGTCTTAGAGTTGGAAGAAGGTGATACCTCCGAGGCCTTAGCCATGAAGCACTTGTCATTTGGGTGAGGATGATTTTCATTGGGGGATTCAAAGAGAGATGAAGACGATGGAGTAGAGGCAATAGCTAGAGCGGCCACTTCACTAGTGGTTTCTTCTTCTTCATCACTCCCGGAGTCATATTCCTCTTGAGTCACTAGCACAAACTTGGTGGGAGATTTCTTGTTGAAAGGTTTCTTCTTGAAATGAGGTTTCTTGTACTCAACCTTGGTCTTGTCCTTGCAAACTAGAGTGCCCCCATGGTGTTCTCTATTCTCATAGGGACACTCCGCAATAAAATGGTGCTTATCTTGGCAATTGAAGCAAGACCTCACTTTTTGAGCCCCATCATTGCCATAGCGAGACTGGGTCTTCTCCTCAACAAATTTCTTGGCCTTGAGAGGATTCCTCCAAAACTTTTGCACGGTGAGAGCAATGATATCCTTTAGCACGGGATCATACTCTTGATCCTTCAATGGAGCCAACACCTCATTTCCATCTTCTTCATACTCAACTTCTTGTGACACAACCTTGCCCTTCAAAGAAACCGATGCCCCTTTCTGCATTCCTAGGGCCCTAGCACGGTTGTCAAGAGCATTCTTGGTTTGCACTTGATAGGAGCACATTTCTTGCATAACTTGAGTTGAGGTCATGGAAGGGAAATCATGTCTTCCCTGAATGCTCTTCAAGTCCGCGGGCTCAAATGGCATGAGGGCAATCATGTACTTCCTTTTGATCCAAGCATCATCAATGTACTTGGCACCAACATTAGTGAATGCGGTGGCAAGTGTCTTGAGCCTTCGGTACATGTCTTCATGGTTCTCTCCATCAAGCATATAGAACCCTTTGGCCTCATTGGTCAAGGCATCATGTCTATTCTGTTGCATGCTCTCATTGACCACAATCATGATGACAAGAGCGCCCCATGTTTCCTTGGCGGTGGAATATTGTTGAAGATGCGGCATGTGGTTCGGACCCACGGCTTGTTGAAGAATTGACAAGGCGGTGTAGTTGAGTTGACAATCTACGGCTTCTCTTCTTGTGAGGTTCTTGGGGTCATGAGGCTTGTATCCATCACGAGTGACCCTCCAAAGCTCTATACAAGAAGAGTTCAAGTGAGTCTCCATGTAATATTGCCATTCACGAAAAGAATATGCATCAATTTTAGGTGGATCTCCCCTTGGGATTATATGAGGATGTGGGACGGGAGGATCGGGAGAATAACTTCCGGGAACGGAGTGAAATTCTCCATTTTCTTCCGTACACTTCTTAGTGGAGTTTTCGGCGGAAGCATTTTTAGATGGTTCACCATCTACCCCTTTCTTGGCGCCCTCCGGATGTTCATCCGGAGGAGAAGAGTCGGTGACCTCCGTTCCTTTGGCTTTCAAGAGTTCCATCAAGACTTGACGTAACTCATTGATTTTGGTTTCTATGGATGAGGTCAATGAATTTTCAATTCATTGAGATCATTCATGGACACCATCGCCCCGGAAGCTTCGGTATCCGAATCTTCACCCATACTTAAACTCTTAGGCGGTTAAGCCCGATAGAAGAGCCGAGGATCTTATACCAATTGAAAGTAAATTATAGGCACCTAGAGGGGGGGTGAATAGGTGCTACGACCAATTTTAATTTTTCTTCACAATTAGGCTTGCCACAAAGGTAAATTCTCTAGATAGTTCTACTAAGGTGAATTTACCTATATGACAAGGATAGCAACTAATGCAAAGAGTACAACAATAAATGCAACAAGTACAAGTGAGTAAAGATAAGGGAACGAGATAACCGATAGGATGCACACGAGGACACGATGTATTCCCGAGTTCCTCCTTGTTAAGGTAGTACGTCTCATTGGAGGGGTGTGAGCTCGCCACGAAGGCCTACTCAACGCCACAAAGGCCTCACCCTATTCTCTGATGAACCTCGCCACAAAGGCCTAGTTCACCTTCCACTATTGATCCCCTTTGAGGCGGGAATCGAATCCTTTACAAACAACTTGGGGGCACACACCCACAACCAAATTGGGGGCTCCCAACACTTCTTGAATCAACAAAGAGTAGCACGATTCCTAGGTTATCCACAAGGGGAAACCCTAGGCTAGATCCCTCAAGCAAATGAGAGGGGAAATGAAATCCGGTTGGTGAAGACGTAGATCGGGGCCTTCTCCTTCAATCCTCCAAAGATCAAAGTTTTTGGGTGGAGGGATTGGGATATCTACCAAGATTGGGGAGCTCCAACAATGGTGACTTTAATTCTAGACGAGCTAACCCAAGGTAGGTGGAGGGGAGGGGGTATTTATACCCCTCATAAAGTCTTGGAACCGTCGGAGCTTTTCTGCCATACCGCAGGCGACACCAAGAATTCCACCTTGAGAATCTTCAGAAAAACTTCAGTGCGGAGACTCCGGCCTGGAGGACCGGAGACTCCGGTCTTGACTTAGTCGTTTGAGCTCAGAGAGTGTCTGGGGACATTTGAGAGCAAAGAACATAGGCACACCGGAGACTCCGGACAGTCTCCGGTATGTCTCCGGACCGAGTACCGCACGCGACACCACTTTTGACTTAGCCAAAATCATCAGAGGAAATACCCGCACCGGAGACTGTGGTGTATCTCCGGTAAGTCTCCGGTCTGGGTAGCGCAGGCGACACCAAAAATTACTTAGCCAATTCTTCAGTGGAAACACCCACACCGGAGACTCCGGTGTATCTCCGGTAATTCTCCGGTCTGGGTACCGCAGGTGACACCAGAAAACCAGAGAAACTGGCCTGGTGAATTTCTTCACACCGGAGACTCCGGTCTGGGAGACCGGAGACTCCGGCCTGGAGTAAACTCCAGCAGAACCAATTGTAGATTCTTTGCACCTTTTTTGTAACACCAAACCACCTCATCAAATATGTTGTATAGGCCCTGAAATACATCAACACACTTAAGGATACATGTGTTGTTAACAGACACCAAAACAAGATGATTTAAGCGCGTTTGCACTTTCAACGACCGATTTAGCCGTTTTCCAAAGCCATGTCGATATAGGCAAATCAAGGGGGATTTCCAATCTGAACTACATCTACAACAACAACGAGGTATAGGCTATGCACATGTTGTGAATGGGTAGAGACCCTTTTGCCAAGCTTGTGGAGACATTTAGACATAGTGGGCTATTACAAGATAGCATCCACACCTCCGTGGAAGAGCAAGTAGCAATGTTTCTTCATGTTGTAGGTCATAACCAAAAGTTCAACGTGATTCACAACACATTCAGTAGATCCAGCGAGACTATATTCCGATATTTCAAGAAAGTCCTGTATGTGTTAGGAGAGATAAGGGTAGAGATGATCAAAGCACCATATGGTACAACTCCACTTAAGATACGAGACAACTAGAGGTGGTATCCGTACTTCAAGATGAGCAACTCAGATTTGTTACTTCATGCCATGGCATCCTCTGTTTGGGTTGTAACATGTATTTTTGTTCAACAAAATATGATTGCATTGGCGTATTTGATGACACTCATGTCACTGCTAGAGTGTCAAGGTCGCATGCGGCTGCATAAAGAGGTAGAAGCACTACACTAGTCAGAATGTGCTACCTATTGTCAATTTCGATATGAAGTTCACATATGTGCTGGCTGGTTGGGAAGGATCTGCCTATGATGTAAGAATTCTAACTCACAACATGATAAATATACCTGATGAAAATTTCAACCTTGGTGACACATTATGCATGTCCCCTGGTGTTCTTCCACCCTTTATATGTATCAGGTACCATCTTAACGAGTTCTATGTAAAGAACAATCCTAATATTACACATGAATTGTTCAACCCGAGACACTCTAGGCTTAGAGTTATTGTCGAGAGGGAATTTGATGCTTTGAGGAACATATTTAAAATTCTTTATCAGAAGCCATTCCACACATTTCGCACACAAGTTAAGTTTGTTCTTTCTTGTTGCATTCTTCATAACTGGATCCTATGTCATGGCGTCGATTTGTATTTCCCTAAAGAGGAAGATGAGGTACCAGATGGGCAGGACTGAGGTCATGGTGTTGAAGCTCATGATCAAGGAGATTGAAAGAATAAGAGGAAGGAGTGGGCTGATGCAATATGAGCAAACCGAGCTAACACCGGGATCTGATCAGGAGGTATAATAAGAAAAATATGATGATGGCCAAGTTGTTCTCCTCACCAGTACCCTATAAACTTCTCCATTAGGCCTCCTTGGATTCACATGATTTTCTAAAGAACTTTGTAGTATTTGGATCCCGTGGATTTTTTCCTTCCAAAGACATTTGATTTATAGGATGTTACCCGTAGGAATTTTTCCTGTGGAAATCCGTAGTGTATTTTCATAGGAAAACTAACACGAGTTTGGAACTCGTAGAAAAATCACGCGGCTTGTTCCTATGCTTGTAGGATTTCACTAGACAGGTCAAGTCAATCCTACATAATTTCCACTTCTTTATTTTTTCTAACATGTGAATCGAAGGAGCCCTTAATTCATTTACTTTGATGCCGTGATGAGCTATGATTAAGCATTAGCTACTAGGTAGGACAACCGTCTTAGTGTGCTGTTGTAATATATATGACATGATTGTTGTGATCCGTGGTAAGGTCACCACTACCGCGAACAGCTGACAGCAACTCTCATCATTTGGCAACCAAACACTAAGAATTTAGCTCCGTGACACCAACACAAGCAGCCGAACACTAGGTGCCTGCTAATTTGCTTCCAGCCAAATAGATGTAGAATATGATCCAGACCATGTTTTTCTTGGGACAGAACTTAGCGAGCCATAGGTACAAATGGATTAAAAACCATACAACTAAGAGCATCTCCAGTGGCTCCTCTAAACGACGTCTACACCCAAATAGAGAACCCTGCGCCGAAAAAACGCTTCTAGTGGCTCGTCCAAAGGAGCGCCCAAAAATTAGAGGACCTATTCGTCCAATACGCGTCCTCCAGGGCTGGAGGAGGAATCGACAATCCTCTATCCCAACTGCTGTCGGTCCAGAATCCCTCCCGCGCCCGTTCGGAGGCGTCGTCCCCGAGCGTCTCCTCCGCGCGAGCAAGGTAAGAATTTTTTAGCCCAATCCAGAGAGTTAGTGTGGGAGAGAGAGGTGAGATTTGGTCGGGGCACGATGGCCAGTGCCAGATCCGGCACCCCTACGCCATTTTGGCCGGATCCGAGCAGCTTGAAAGGGAAATGGGCCGGTGGGGGTGGACACCGTGGGAGGCTGCCGATGGGGGCGGAAATCGAGTGGTGGGCGTGGAACTCGATGCCTGGGATACGAGTGCTCCGGTGGCGGCTGATGGCGCTTGACGGCGTGGTGAGGTAGTCGGGCAAGTGGCTGAAGCCACCATGGTCGTCCGTCCCGCGGTAGTTGAGGTTTTGTCTCTCTTTTTTTTGGCCGAGGGCGCCCGATCTGATCGATTGGTCCGGTACCTTGTAGCTAGCTTTTTTTAATGTATTCAGAATACCGTACCGTGAATAGCTAGGAAATTCAACAAATAGCTCTATTGGTTTTTGGTACTTTGTAGTTTGCACTGAAAAAATAGAGCCGTTCAAAAAAAACTATTAAACAGTAGTTATAAGGTATTATTAAAAAATACGAGAGAATATAGATGTCTTAAATATAGAGGATCTACTAAAAAACTAGAAACCTCTAAACCGATTTTTTTTTAGATAATTCTCTATACAAAGACATATAGAGTACCAAATTTAGAGGAGCCGCCGGAGACGCTCTAACCAAACACCAGCGGTGTTAGGGCATCTCCAGCCGTCCCCCCCAGGGGGCCTTTTTCGCGGCGAAAGCGGCGAATAGCGCCGTTTCTTCACCACTCGGCCCCCCCAGAGGCCCAAATAGCGCCGTTTCGGCGATATTTCGCGCCGCGGCACCCAGGCCAAACCCAGCCCGCTGGGTTCGGCCTGGGGGGGCGAAACTGCGCGGCCGCGCGCGTGGGCCAGCTCTGTCAGCGACGCGACGAGAAAGCGCGGGAACATAACCGCCCCCGTGATCGTCTTCTCGGCTACCGCGCGGTCAAAAGGCTGCTGTCGTTTATGGCGTGGCGGCCGCCCAGTGCATGCGCCCCGTTCAAAGGCTGCCGGAGTAATGCGGCGGGCGGCAGCGAGGGGACGCGCGCGCAGTAAATGCCGGCCGCCTATAAAATCCCCCCGCCGCTCGCCGCGCTCGCCATTCTTCCACCGGCGCACTCCCTCTTCTCTTCTTCCTCTCGGCGCTCTCCTCTCCCCCTGTTCTCCACGCAATGGCCAGCCACAAGGACGGCGCAGCGGCCAACGGGTTCCCCCGCCGCAACCTTCGCCGGGGCGAGGCGATGGCGCTGTACCGCGCGGGCTACCCGTGCCCGCCGGACGTGCGCCTCCCGAGCTCCGGCGCTGGGCAGAGCCGCTGGACACTCAGCAGCGGAGGTGCCCGTGCCTCCCCTCCCCAACACGGACGACGAGTTCCGGCGCGCCATCCGCGAGGCGCGCGACGCCATGGCGGCGCCCGACCGCTTCCCGGAGGCGGGCATCGACGAATTCTGGTGGCAGCACCTCATCAGCCGCCGCGAGAGGGAGCTCGCCTCCCTCAACGACAACGGGCCGGTCGACGGCCGCTTCAACGCCAACGGGCGCCGCCGTTGGTGGAGCGTCCCCAACAGGACCATGGAGGCCGTCCTCGACCACATCCACGCCGGCGACGAGCCGCGCCTGGAGATGCCGCCCCGGCAGGCCCAGCCGTGGGCAGCGCGCCGGACGGGAGCCTCCTCTTCGTCGCCGACGTCGAGCTCCTCCGGCGCCCAATCCCTCTCTACTTCCCCCCCTTTTCTGAACACCGGGGCGCCTTCCCGCAGGCGTAGCGGCGGCGCCCTCCGCATCGGCGAGCCACGCTTCGAACGCGTGGTTCGCCCGAAGACCGAGGACGCCGGCGACGACGAGGACGAGTGGCCCGACCAGAAGGTCGCGGAGCAGCTGTCCTTGGACACGCTCCAGCCGCTCGACGCCGATGCCGCGGCGTCATGGAGCCTGCAGGAGAGCACCGCGGCGGAGCTGGAGCTCCAGCGCCGCCTGCTAGCGGAGGCCGAGAAGCGCAAGGAGGCGCGCGACAGAGAGGCCGCCGCCAACGCGGCCCGCCTCCGCGTCCCGCCCCCGCCGCCGCAGAAGGAGAACGTCTACATCGTCCTCGACCCCGACACCGACGAGGACGACGAGATCCAGCAAGCCCTCGCGGCGAGCAGGTGGGGCGGCTACGGCGACGCCGGACAGGGGACCAGCAAGCGCCCCGGCGACGGCCCCAACGACGACGACGACGACGACGGCGGCGACTACAGCCAGGCCATCGCCGCCAGCCTCGGCCTTCTTTAGATTTCCTAGTCTAGTTTAGTTTAAATTTCAGTTCTAGTTTTTTAAATTCGCGCCGAATATGTACGCACCTCGCCTAAATTCAATAAAAATCTTCTATTTTCAAATTGCGTTTTCTTTGGGCCGAATCATGGGCTCGGGGAGCGACTGGGAAGACTGCCTCCCAGGTTTCAGAATAGCGTCGCTTAGCGCCGCGGCGGCGCCAAAACGGCGGCGTTTTGGGCCCTGGGGGGGGGCGCAACGACTGGAGATGCCATTACACCGCAAGGGGCGTGTTGAAAACTACTAAGAGTAGTTGCAAGGGCTTGCAAGGGAAACGGCGGTCCGTTTCTAGCCGCGGTCGGTGACTGCGCGCTAGGCCCCACGGGTCAGCTAGAGCAGGCAGAAGTAAGGAAAACAACAAAACAGCGGAAGGGTTTTGGTCACGAGTCGCACCCGCCGCCGTGGTCGCATCGCACGCAAACTTTCTAGTCTCGAGAGAGGCGAAGGCGAGGGCGAGGGCGAGACCATCCGAGCAAGAGGAAGGGGAGCATGGGCGCTGGGGAAGGAGAGGCAGCCGGGAGCAAGGACAAGGGCGGCGGCGGGGGCGTCGCCCGGACGTCCCTGGACGGCCTGCGGGACAAGAACGTGATGCAGCTCAAGAAGCTCAACACGGCGCTCTTCCCCGTTCGCTACAACGACAAGTATTACCAGGACGCCATCGCCTCCAAGGACTTCTCCAAGCTCGGTGAGCATGCCCCCCATCCTTCTTTTCCAATCTTGTTCTAATCCCTGCCTCCCGCCGCCGGGATCAGTTCGCGACCTCATCCGGTCGTTTCTTGTATTGGGATTGATTGTATCTACTTCAGTTATTGGATCTGCGGATAGAAGAGAGGAAACGATTTATTGCCGCGAGATTGGGGAGGAATAAACACTTGGATTTATATTTTGGAACGGGATCGTGCAAATGCGAATGCGGATTTAGCAATTTGTTTGGCCATAGAAGATCTCGGAGGGTCTGGGGTAGCCATGGTCTTGCATCTAGGATGCTGGTATATTGATTTGTCTGCTGGGTTCAGCGGATTTCATGTATTAAGAAATATGTTGCTGCTACTGCTGTTGCCTGATTGTTGTCTTTTCCTGTGTCTGTTTGTAGCCTACTACAGTGATATATGTGTTGGGGCAATTGCTTGTCGCCTGGAGAAGAAGGAAGGAGGGGCGGTCTGTGTTTATATCATGACTCTGGGTGTATTGGCGCCCTATCGTGGTCTTGGTCTTGGTGAGAATTTTTACCTACCTAAATTTATTTTTGGTTATATTAAGAGATCACCCCGTTGGGGAGATCTAGAGCCTTACAAGTACGAGATGAACTGTGTGCTTATTTTCCTGATTGGTGAGATTGTGTATCAGATAGTAATTGTTGAATAGTTGTATGGCTACTGCATTGCATCATCTGCATTTTATCTTGTAACCTAATTTCAAATCTAGAAATAAATTATGATGATCATGCTTCTGTAACCATCTTCAATTGAAATCATGTTGGTTGTGTCAAGGATTGTAGAATTGACTAGCTTCCTCGTAAAAAAAAATGACTGGCTGCAATATCTGCTCATGAATTAAGGTTCAATACTCTTATCATGTTATATCCTGTATGTGCTTTAGTGATGTATAGATGGTACACTTACTGTTCTAAAACCTTTGGAAAATGATTTTATTTAAGGCAGGAAATGATTTAAACATGTACCAGTATTACTCTCTATGCATGTTTATATGTAATCACTGCAGCTGCTAAAAGAACTATTTACATGTATCAGCATAGGGAAAACAAGTTAAAAAATAATGGGCTGACAATGATGTTACTAATTCCGAGTCTATGACTAATTTAACACATCTGCAATAAAATACCTGGCGACTTCAACTACAGTCAGAATAAGGTTAAAGACCACCGCGCAATGAAAATCATCGACACACTGCTCCTGGTGACTGCTGCCCCGTCGGTCATACTATCCAACTGTGCACACACTGCACATGATATTAGCCTTGCTTAGCTAGTATCTTTGCGTAAATCAGTTTTTCAGCTTATCTAGCACATGATGTAATCTTTGTTGATAAGTTTTAGAGTCCTCTAAATGCTAATGATGCACTGTTGGCTGCTAACATGAGAATTTACAATTTAGAGTTTACACCATCTAACTTAGAAACTCTGGCCTTGTTTCACAACTTATTCTGTCAAGAATTTTGAGTTTGTTCTAAAGGAAAGAAAGTTTGTGTGGCGACTACGCTGCAGAAGGTTTTGTTTGTTACCGCTACCCCTACTGCAAAACTGTCTCAATGGATGAATGATACACTGTCCGTCCTTATTTACATAGCGTCCTCATTTTTCACCATTTAACTTCGACCACTAATTTATCAATAATACATAAGCCATGTGCCATAAAAATTATACCACTAGAAACTTTATTCGAATATGAATTCTCTGGTATAATTTTAGTGGCATATAATCCATGTTTTGTTGGTCAAACCGATGGACAAATTTGGACCTTGAAAGTGTGTGCACCATGTAAGTGAGGGCAGAGGGAGTAGTTGAAAGAATAAGACTATCAACTTGTTGTAAACTTCCCATGCTTGAAATACACTTCGCATGCTTTTGCTCTTTTGAATTATTTTTCACTCTATGTACAAAAAAAAATGAACAGTTTGCTTTTGGCAACGACACAAGCTACCTCGTAAGAGTAATAGTATACAATCGGTGCTCCCTTATAATTGATTTGTCTTACTTTGACAGGAACGAAGCTGCTGAACCATGTTTTCGATCTCTGTGCGAAGCAGAACATCTCGGAGATATACTTGCACGTTCAGACAAACAACGACGAGGCCATTGCTTTCTACAAGAAGTTTGGGTTCGAAATAACAGAGACGATATATAAGTACTATAAGAACATCACTCCACCGGATTGCTATGTTCTTACCAAATTTATTGGTCAGGCTGCTACAAAGAAGTGAGCAGACACCGCCCTGCTCTTGTGACTTGTGGCAGATGTGATCTTATTGCATTACATTTCCATTTTTGTCTGAGTTCTAACATTACTTTGTAAACATGAGTACTCTGGCTGCATCACTGAGACGTTGTTTTTTACATTGGATGTGTTCTTCGTTAGCCCACCATGTGCCACTAACATTGGTGTCTGCCTTAACTACTATAGTGATATGTGGTGCGCAGTAGCCAATTTTGACCTTACATAAATACCCACGTTGGTCTCTCCGCCTGCTCATTTTGGCATGCTTGCGTGTGAAGTCCTACATTAGTTCATAAATAAGTAGGTTGTAATTTCTGATGATTCTGTTTTTTCGCTTGCTGTTCTGTTAATATATGTTGATCATGTTACGTTGGGTGGGGGGGGGGGGGGGGGGGGGTGATGAAAGGTGGGTGCTTTTGCCACAGTTTGTTGTATGAAGCTGTGGGGATTTGGGATTTTGTGTCGCTGACGACCGGTTTGGAACCTCGAAGGAATAACGATTGAACAGCTTTAGATGGGCAGCTAATTCTAATATGTATCCTGATATAATAAGTGTACTGTCAAGCTAATGTTTCACTGCTATTCTGTAAAAAAAAATGTTTCACTGCTATAGTAAGCATTCCTCTTTGCCAACTAATGGAGCAGCAGCCGCCCTGCATAATATCCAGTTTGCAAATTTGGCCCGGAGGATATGTTCACTTGTGATCGTACACGTGCTATTTGGAAATCCTTTGATCTGTTTGATCAAATTCAGCGGTTTCTGAACGTTGGCAGATCGGGGTCTGTGGTTTTGGAGTAAATCTCCAAAAAAAAAAAGGCGATTCCTAGGCAGCTTGGGATTCCATGAAACTAGAGCCGTGGGTGCTTGGTATATTTTTATATATATATATATATATATATATATATATATATATATATATATATATAACGGCGAGCATTTGTGAAGAGGGGAACATGTGTCATCTCATGTAAGTGCTGTTTTTTGTTGTTGTTGTTGTTGAGAAAATGTAAGTGCTGCTTCCTCGATTGAAGGTCTCACGGCAAATTATGGTGCGGCTACTCGAGATGCTAAACCACATAAAATATCATGGTCAACGCAAAGAGTGTTGGTTCTTACAAACTCAACACGGATGCTTCTTATTACGATGATGCGTCAGGCGCGGCTAGTGCTGTCAGAAGCGGTAGCTAGTGTTGCATATCTGCCAACGAATCATGTAGAGTGCTGCGACTGCTGCAATTGGGATGTAGCCCCGTGACAATTGTAACTTTTGGGGTTCTATGGAGTTGATAAGCGCTTGCAATGGAACAATTGAAGTCTGGAGCCCTTATGCAGCTGTTAATGTTTTTTGAAGATCTCGACAATGGGAATGATCAGTTTCCAGCACTGTCCTCCTCGTATGGCCAATCAGGTGGCAAAAAATGCACATCTTTCACAATCTAAGTTTATTCTGGGAGGGTGAACCACCAGGGTTTGTCCTTCCGTTTGTACTGCATGATGTAACTTTTCTCAATCCTTAATATAAAGTGCCAGCAGGCTTACCGTTAAAAAAAATGGAGCAGCAGCCACGGTAACAGCGTGACTGACCTCAACTGATAATGTAAGACCAAATATAGCTATCTGTGATTTATTATTAATCTCAAGTACTGGAACACAAAGTAAACCACAATGGAATTCGAGCCACGGTAAGATACTCTTTAACCTCATAACAACCAAAGGACATTTTCTACTATGATTCAGAGGGGCCAAGGAAGTGGTCTGTGTTCGTTCCTGAGTGTCACATGTAAGGTGGGATGTATACCTGGAAAATTACATCAATGAATTGACTTCACATGGAAAACTGCATTGTCATTTTTGACTAATACAAGAAGAGACCATTTCCCTATACAGTTATCGTAAAAAGATAAAGTTTCAGCAAGACGGCCAATCCCAACTGCAACAAGAATATCCCTGCAACAATCAGAAACCACCGCTCCCCAGAGTTCATGATGTGGGCACGGAGATTGACAGCAACGAAGGTAGCAGACATAAACCCAGCGACACCAGCAATGACCCATCTGAATATTTCTATTGGCACAATGGACAGAAGCTGTAACAGAAAAGGAGAAGAAAAATGTTACTCCTGATTTGTTGAATTCAAGTCCCCCGGTTTACTTAGTTTATGGCGCATAAGTGTAGGCAGGGGTAGGGTAAACCACGGTCACTTAAAAGGATTGTTGGTTTGCCTGCTAAAGAAGACATGACACCGACAATGCTAAATAATAGACTCTACATCCTCGACAAAACCACAAAGGATTCAGTGAAATAGCAGATATACAACTTATATACTGCAAACTGAAACTGATTAACAAACTGAAATAGAAGCCTAAACTCGAAACAATGAACCATAGAAGAGCAGCTACCAACATTCTAAATAGAGTCTATTTGTATTTTAAGGATAGTACTTACCGATGCTGGAATGAAGACAAACAAAGAGTATCCATACAGGCACCACAGCTGCACCAGTCCAGCAGGTGCTGAGAAGTACTTAAGAATGACATATAACCCCAGGGGAACAAATGTCACATAGCCATAGAACAACCCAGCAGACCATGTAACCAGGTTAATGTCATAGGTCCACTCTTTCTTGTGCCATTTGTGGGACAGATAGGTGACGAACGTGGCAATGGATGCAGCAACAAAAATCAAGGTGGTGCATGTCCAGAATGGCCCGTACCTATTAAAAAAACAAGCTATAATAAGAACTAGCAGGGATATGAACAACGTCTACAGTTCCAAAGTAACTTGATTAGAAGTTCGAATTTGAAACTCTTGATGATTCCGATTTTTCAGAAATATATCATTCACTAAAATGAATTGTTAATTTAATATTTTGTCTAGATAAAAATCTTCCACAGAATTGACAGGTTAGATAAAATCAAAACATGGTGACAGTAACAAGCTACCTCTGCTCCATAATTCTTGTCGTGCCACGACAAGAATTGTGGAACGGAGGGAGTATTAAATATGAACAGAAAACATGGTCCCTATTATAATTGTGAAATGTAGACATATGCGATGAAATAGGTGGCACAAATATAATTGAAAGTGTCGCAAATGACCCTCTGTACATATGTAAAACTATTTATGATGGTGTACTGTCAGGTTACAGACACCCAATCAACCAATACCGTCTTAGGTTGCTGTGATTAGGGCATGTATTGTTCTCTGCATGAGTAAGAATCCAGACAGATACATTAACATCTGCTTTAGCTACATACACGTGTAAAATACACTTTTAATCGCAATTCAGAGTGTATTCGGCAGATCATCTTGTTAAATATGCGAAAACTAATGAGATGAAACAGTCCCAGATAATTGAACTGAACACCGAGTATGATAGAAATGAAAACTAAGCATTTGAATATTTCAAGGTGTAGATAACTTACATTTCATATTATAAATTTTGGAAACTTATTGTTAAAGAAAAAGAGTGCTAGGAGTCTGATTGTACAATTAACTTGCCTTTAGAATACAAGTGATACTTAATCGACTAAAACAAGTACTGTCAATAGCAAACAATGTCTCCCTATGTAGTGAAAATAAACTCTGCCCCCTCTTCTAAACAAAGGGCCTAACATTCCAAGACCATTTCAAGACCAACGAATCATCTCAACAGCCTTTTCCACTGTTCAAAGGCATTATTCAGTGCTATAACGATCAACTGGTTCAAGATCAATACGTCCCACTATACCAGAACACCGAGCTTATGGAATCATCAGCTACAGAAGCAACTGATTCGTGAAGCTAAAACCTTATTCTAATTGCTTCATAAACAATGGGACTCGTGTTTTTCGCAATTGAAGGAAATCATATCAGGAACCATGCCCAGTGAAACCCATTAAGCATTTTATCATTTCACTACAGACTACAGTGGCCAAAACAAAGAGTATGGAATAGGATTGAAGCATACAGGTCGGGTTTCTCGGAAGTCTTCTCGGTGAAGTTGCCGCGGAAGGGGAAGATTGACTCCCAGATCCTCTCAACGACGTCGGAGGTGTCAACGTCGAAGTAGGGCTTGTACGCAGCCACGGAGAACATCCGGAACCAGCCGCCCTGCGCGGCATCATCCGAGCCCCCACCGCCACCTCCTCCAGCCTTGGACGAGAAGGTGTCTGCGTAGCCGCTGGAACCAAGTCAGATCCGCGCGCGAGACCCAATGTCAGAGCAGAGAGAAGAAGAGGAGGAGATCTGATCTCACCGTCGGCGTCGGTGGGCGGGCGGTAGGCGCCGGAGATCTTGCCCTTGGTGTCGGAAGGCGGGAAGGTCTGGAGGTTGGAGTCGGCGAACTTGATGGTCTGCGGATCTGGCCCCGTCGCCGCCTGCCAGACACGCGAGGAGGTGAGGCGCGAGAAGAGATGGATGAGCGGTGCGCGGGTTAATTGGGGGGCCGGGTACTTACCGGGACGGATCCGGAGGCCTTAGGGTCGTCAAGGGAAGAGTAGCCCCCGCCGGACATCATCTTGGCCGGCGACGGAGGAGAAGCGAGGAGGGGAAGCTTCGGGGCGGAGCAAAGCGTCCCGCAGCGGAAGCGGCAAGGTGGGAGTTCGGCCGGCCGCGTGAAGTGAAACGAGAGGTGTTTTTACTCGGATCTCGTTGCGGCTGTTATGAATGAACCCGCGCCATGTTGACAAGTAGACGTCCGACGGTAGAGCGAGAAACGCCGTGTAGCCTGTAACTCGTGACCAGTCAGTGCTGTTGTAAACAAAGGTTAATAGCCTGAACTAGTTTTCCAAAAAAAAAAATGGTGTGATTTCGGAATTTTAAGTTCATTTGATTGAAGTAACGAGGTTAGGAGTGGATATTTGGTGCTCCCAGCACCGGTGCTCCCGCCGTCTTAAAGTTTTCTCTGATCGTTAAAAAACCATGGTTGGTGATAATGGTGTATCTGCCTTCGTGACATCAACGAGAGGTTGAGATTGAGACCAGTACTTTGCAAAACACCCCTAGCTGATGTCAAATTTCAGTAAAACCACCCACCATAGGCCATAGGCCATAGCCCGCTCCGTTTCTCCTTTCCCCTTGGTGTAGGCTGCAGCCACAAGGCCCGCCACCATGGCCGCCTCTTCCCCGGCTGGAGCTCAACCCTCCCACTCAACCAACGGCGTAGCCAGGAATGGCTCATGCCCCGGGCCAAAAAAATCAAAGGCCAAAAATTATCCAAAAAAAATACCCAGTTTAAAGGTATAATAGGCATAACAGAAGACAAACTCACTTGGATAAAAAATACGTACAAGAACACAATATTCAGCGGTGGTTCAACTGATAAGATAATACGTAACAAAAGACAATATAGAGCATAAATGATACAGATGGTGGTACCAAATCAAGGATTTGGTTGATCTGAGCCTCCCATGACTACATCGTCAATAGTAGAAGAAGCTAAACCTTCAAATATAAAAGATGGAAATCTAATCAGTGCATAAACAACAAGTGAAATCGTTAATCAATAGATGCAAAATATGAACACTTACTTCTACGACGAGGTAAAATGCCTTTGCGTGACCGATAAGCTTGAAATCGCTCTATGATTCATGACTGGTTGCGGGCGGTCGAGTGTCTCTGTCTCGCGCTGGATGAATCGAGCAGATTCGTAAAACGCTGGAGAAGCGTGTGTTCGTGCGCTGAGCAGATGCTGCGCCTAACTGGCCTGGGCTTCGCCCCAGACCCAGGCCAGTATATAAAATATAGGCTGCCGGATTTCCCACGCCCCAGGCCGTGGCCTGTGTATCCTGGGGCCCAGCTCCGCCTTTGCACTCAACTATGTCTGTTTGCCGGCCACTCCACCACGCGAGGCGACGGACAAGTCCGGTACATTTACAACGGATAAATACGCGACACCCTCGCCAAACCGTCCCCGTCATTATGGGAGGCGAAGCTTCGCTCCTAGTCATCCTCTCCTCTGGTCTGCACATCAGTCGTTGCTGTAAGAGGGCGAGGTGACGCCACCATTACAAGTTGTTTGATAAAAAATATTGTTTCTGTCAAACTATATTAATTATGTGGCACTAATTATTCTGTTGCAATCGCACATGCAGATTGCTAGTCAAAAAAAAAAATAGTTTCACAAAATTCAAAATAAAATTATGGGTATAGTCAAGAGTGTTTCCTATAAACGTGAATTTTTTTAATTCCAGATACTTTTTATTCTGAACTATACAAAAATGACAAAAGTGTAGATCTAATTATGACTATTTTAAATTTCTAAATTATATCATATTTTGTCTTTTTGGTGTAGCCCATACGAGTATGTACTCCCTCTGTCTCAAATTGCTTATCGTAAAATTTGATAAAAATAGATGTATCTAGACATAATTTAGTGTTAGATATATACACTTTCTCAAACTTTGCGATAATTAATTTGAGACGGAGGGAGTATTTGAAACTGAAACATTGCAGTTTATGGAACACACCATCGGCTATCTTCGGATTTATTTTCAGAATTTTTTGAAACTTTTAATTAAACGACAGGAGCACCGCTGTTACACTTTGTGTGGGGTTAGAGTATCTCCAGCAGCCGCGTCATCACGCCACGCTAAAAACCGTCTATGGAGCGCCGTTTGGCGCGTAGAACTATTTTAGATGCGTCATAATACGTGCGCGCAATTCCGGCGGAAATTCAGATGCGCCAAAATCGAGCGCGCGCTGGACAAACCAAAACCCAACTACTCTATTGCACAAACTAGATCAAATACACATAAAAAATCAACAAAAAATAGTTCAATAATTATTATTACAACACAAAGTATTTTATACAAATAAAAATAATAGTTCACATATTACAACAAATTGTTCATCAAGAATACAACATAGAAGAACAGAACTAACCATTTTGTTGCCATACCAATTCCACCACTCCTCCATGACGTCTTCTTAAGATTATCATGCACATCGTCATTTCGAATGGAACGGTACGATGCAATGAAGCGGACAACTCTCTTTTCTCTCCTTCGCACTCGCACCGGTTGTCCCATCGAATCATAGACAGAGTAGTCCACATCTTATCCACGCTCGTTCTCGATGATCATGTTTGCATGATCACACAAGCGGTCATGATGTACTAAAAGATCTCTTGATCCCAAAATCTAGTCGGGCCTCTCACAGTAGCAAATTGAGATTGCAAAATCCTGAATGCTCTCTCCACATCCTTCCTAGCAGCCGTTTGTGGTAGCTGCTCTGCCGCCCGGCGCCAGCGCGCACTGCTCCAAGGGCGTGGGCTCAGATCGGCGGCTGGGCAGCGCAGCGTCAGAGGCCGGCGGGCGCGGAGAAGGGCAGCGCATCGTCGGAGCGGTGGCGTCGGCAGTCGTCGGGTAGGGTAGCGGAGCGGCGCGCGGCGCCTGAATAGCGACCAGCTGCGCGGCGGAGGGGCGGCGGAGAAGGATTTGGGGTGGGATTGGGGGTGTAGAAATGGCTTCCGCCGCGGCGCGAGCTGAAGTGTCGGAGCGGTTGGAGCTGTCGCGCGCGAGCTCCATCATCGCGCGCGCTGGAGGGGATGCCTGTCGCACCCGGACTTCTAGAGGATACTCACCGTACGAACTGAACAGTATTTTGGTTGGATTACGGGGCTTAACGGCTCCCGCGTCCCCTTACGGGTAGGCCAGCACTTATGTGCGACAACCAACCGTTACTGTTCACCGTCGATGTAAACTATCCCGTAGAAATCAGGATACTACCATTGACATACTTCATACCATACACACATGGTACGTCAACGGTTTTTGAACAAAAGGATAACACAACATGCCTCTAAGACACAAAAGATTGAATTAAGGTTGCAAATAGCCTTCACTAAGGCAGAAATAGCAAATACAATCATCCAGAGGACACATGTCCCAACATAGCATTCATTACATCAGCGGAAGCAATCAACGGTGTCTGGGTACAGACAAATCCAACAGGCTTAAGAAGCCGGAGAAAATAAAGAAGACGAAGCCCATCCACGTAGGTCCTGGATCCAGCCCTGGTCCAGCTATCTACTCGTCTGCAGTCTCGTCAAACTCCACGAAGTAGCCATCCTGGTGGTCATCGTAGCCGTAGTCGTAGTCTGCGTAAACCACAACCCCAAAGGGGTCAGTACAACAACGTACTGGCAAGAAAGACTCACAGTTCACCAAAGTGTAACCCGTCAACACCAAGCACAGATGCCTTGGGATCAACGGAAGGGAAGGGTATGAAAGATGCTGCAACTGGCTGCACTAACCAACTACAAAACATACTACAATTTCTGGTGTAACAGAAAAAGATAAGACAGCGTATCGTAACCAACTATAGCTAACCACCAATCAAACCCATCCTGGATCTCGCCCCTTATCCAAAGAAGCAATCCGAGGATAGCTCACACAGTTGGATTAATGATGGATCAAGTTGTTGTGTCAATACGCCTATTACTAGTCAAGTTATCATTAGTTAGGTGTAAGTTGTTCTGAGTACTTGTTAGCCAGTACTTTCACCAAGTCAACCATAACCGCGGAAAACACGGCTTCTCGAGAAGATTTATCCCTGCAGGGGTGCACCAATTTGGCCGTACACGTAAGAATAACCCGCCAGATGGGAAGGCCTTTCCCACCAAGCGGGACACTCAACACAACTCAACTCTTCTTCGCATCAAGCCCAAAGCACCACGTGCTGTGCGTGCGCGGCTAATCGAGCCCCCCGAAGAAAAGGAGGACCCTCATAGCACTGGAAGACCACGCCGCCCTAAATGCCGACTACAAAAGTTCCACCCTGGCCTCGGGTTCGTACCTGCATATGCGTGCATCAAATGGAAAGCCCGAACTAAGTGTGGTGATTTGGACGAGATGCGGATCGAGTCAAATTGAGGGGGGCGCCCATACACGCTTCCCACATGCGGTTAGTGCGCTCATCATGGATCAGTAGACAAGACCCTTTTCCTAATTAGGGTCGACACTAGCAGGCCTCAAAACCACGCCGGGCCTCCTGCCGGTGCCTTATCATCAAATTAGCATTACCTCATTCATTAACAGGTTGTTGTTTAACATCGAGCCCCAGAACATAATGAAATATAGTAACAGAAAGTAACGGACAACAGACTCGAGCAAAACAACCCTAAGCATGCTAGTAAGACACGAGCAACAAGCAAAGGGGTTATAGGTGTGGAGGTGAGGCTGTATCAGGGTTAACGGATAACATGTGATAGGTTCGTAA
The DNA here is from genome assembly GCA_028641055.1 of Alopecurus myosuroides. Lineage (NCBI taxonomy): Eukaryota > Viridiplantae > Streptophyta > Magnoliopsida > Poales > Poaceae > Alopecurus > Alopecurus myosuroides. The sequence continues at coordinate 294,143,822 of CM054058.1, read as the reverse complement.
CATAAGCAACGATTCATAGGGCTAGCAGAATAGACAACGGAAAGTATCGGTATCCAATGTTGAAAGGAACACAATGGTTCATGTGAGTGAATACTTGCCTGCAAACTCAGCAGCCTGGTACTGAGCTAGTTCCTCAGAAGGGGTGTCGTAATTATCGTCTGTCTCAACGTCGTCGTCTATTCGAGAAGAAGCAAACAAACAACGCAGAGAGACAAACAATCAATAACATGGCATAGTGCACAATCATGGGATGATGCATGGCCATTTAATTGATGCATCAAAATAAACTAGTTGACATGGTAACATAACATAATTAAATGGACCCCCATGCAATTGGATTGCATATGGAAAGCCCATGCATTAAGGTTGGGTTAATTGATCTACACTTAACCAACATGTGAAAGTGGATTAGCATGATGCATGGATGATGAGAACAAAAAGGAAACAACAATAGAAACAATTTGAAATGAAGTTTACCAAGTTTGGGATTTTTATTTATTAAGTTATGAAATTTTGCTTCTTAAAGGAGTTACACAAGCATTTATTGTTTTCACCAATTTTAATTGTTCAAAATAGTTAACAAAATTCATATTTGAAAAGAACACAAAATTTTAGTTGGAATACATGTTTCATTTGTTGAAAAAGGGATTAAGATGAATAAGTTATGAATTAAACAATTTTGAACAAGATTTAAATGAATTTAATTCAAGCATGAACTTATTTGAATTTTTATTTGTGCAAAACATTACATGAAGTTCATATTTGAAAAGTTTATACTTTTATGATTTGAGAACATATTTTATATATCCCAAAAGAATTTAATTTGACCAAGTTATGAATTTAGCAATATTAAATGAATTAAACAAGATTTAAATTATTTAACCAATTTTAATTATTCAAAACATGAAAAAAAGTTTATATTTGGAAAGGTGGTTTAATTTAGCATGGAAAACATATTTTATTTGTTGCAAATGGATTTAAAATGAGCAAGTTATTAATTTGACAAATTTAAATGCATTAATTAAGAAACAGTTGTTTTCAGCAATTTAATTTATTTAAAACAGAACACAAAGTTGATATTTGCAAAGTATATGAAAAATGGAATTGAAAACATATTTAGTTTGTTGAATTTGGAATTTTTATGCACAAGTTATGAATTTTGCAAAATTAAATGAATTAAACAAGGATTCAAATATTTCACCAATTTAAAATATTCAAAACAGTAAACAAAATTTATATTTGGGTAGAGAATTTAATTTGGTATTTAAAACATATTTAAAATGTTGAATTTGAAGTTGGAAAGAATTAGTTATGCATTTTTAAAGTTTAGGTATCAATCTGCCATTTAAATAATAGCTAGGGACTTAGAAAATATTTACAGGGACCTAGAAAGAATACTAGCAGGGACTGGTGTGCAATTTGGACTTTGTGCTGGATCTGGAAAAAGATGGAAAAAAGATGGGGATAAACCGCGGGGGTGGGATTCGAACCCACGACCCCCTGTGCGCTGCGCTGCTGCGCTAGCCACTGCGGTACTGCTGCTGTTTGGTGACAGGTAAGGGGAGCGAGGGGGTAAGAGGTTCAGGTCGCGAAATTTGCGCCGGCGGTGAGCTGAGCGTGGATGCGAGCGGGCCGTGGGCGTGCTGCTGCTGCTGCGTGGTGCGTGCGCTGTGGGTGCGTGTGTGCTGCGAAGGGAAAATGGAGAGTACAGCGAGAGGGAGGAAGGGGAGGTGATCACCTCGGGTGAAGGAGGAGCAGGCAGCTTGGCTCGGTGGTGTCGACCGTCGACGAAGAGGAGGACGGCGACGGCGCTCTGGGCCTTCCCTGTCCGAGCGGTGAGGCCGTGGAGGTAGAGGGAGCAGAGGGGGTCTGATTCCTGCCGTGGAGAGCTCCCGACACCGACCCCTGCGACCACTACACCCTCTTCAACACGCGGCCATGGTGGGTTTCGATGGGGTTCAGGTTCAGTTACAGAGAGAGGTGCAGAGAGGGAGGTGGAAGAAGGAGGAAATGGAGGCGGGAGAGAGGGAGAGAGGGAGGTAGGTCTAGGGTTAGGGGAGGTGCTCTAGGGCTAGGGCTTTAAGGGGGAGGAGGGAGGCGCTGATGGCCGTTCGCTGCTGCTGCATCGACGTGTACAGCTTCAGATGGCTGCCGTACGAGGAAGAAGATGAGGTGGGGGGGTAGCAGGCCAGGGGAGAGGTGGGCTGGCCCAACTGGGCTGGCCTGCCCCCTCTCTTTTTTTTGTTCCTTCTGTTTATTTATTTTTTTTGCTGAAAAGGAAATAGGGAGAAAAGGAAAGGTTTTTGTTGATTAGAAACTTTAGGAAAAATTGTATGAGTTACTTATTATAAAAACAGCAATGTGCAACCTTTTGTTTCCCAAAATTTTAATTTATGTTGCTGTTGTATTTTTAATTGAATTTGATTGAATTTTATATTAATTGAATAATTGAACTTAGAAATTTAAAAGTTTGTAAATTCAAGTTTATTTGAAACAAATGAGTGATTTGTTTTGTAATTTCCATAAAGTTCAAAATGGTTGTTGTTTTGGAAATATAATTGAATTTGGAAATGTTTTGGGTATTAAATGAGTTATTGATAGAAACAAATCAATAGTTTGAAATCACAACTTTAATGGAAACAAATAATTGTTTTGATTTGAATATTCATTTGGAAAATTGTAACATCACAAGTATGAAACAAAAGGTTTGAAATTTGATTTGAAATTCAAATAGAAAACAAGTGAAAACAAGGAAAAACAGAGGAAAACAATTGGAAAACAAAGCAAAACAAATGCAATGAACATGATGTCATGATGCAAAACATAAAATAAAAGAGAGCAAACATTCTAATGGCTGTTTTTTCATACTTGGGATGTTACAAAATGCCCCCCCTTGAAGGAATCACGCCCCGAGATTCCTACTGAGAAGAGAAAAGGTCCGGATACTTCTTGCGAAAATCCTCTTGAGCTGTGGCACGTGAAACACATCGTGCACCTTGGATAGCTTTTCTGGAAGTTCAAGACGATAAGCATTTTCTGCACGCCTTGAGAGAATGTTGAAAGGACCAATGTATCTTGGTGCAAGCTTTCCTTTCACACCGAAACGATGGGTGCCTCTGAGGGGAGTTACACGGAGATATGCCTTGTCACCAGGTGCATAGATCATATCCCTGTGCTTGCTATCATAATAGCTCTTCTGACGAGACTGAGCAATCCTGAGATTGTCACGAATGATACGAACTTTCTCCTCGGCTTCCTTAACAATGTCAGGGCCTAAGAGTGAACGTTCACCAGCTCCAGACCAATTGATTGGACTCCTGCATCTGCGGCCATACAATGCCTCAAATGGTGCCATGACTAGGCTTGCCTGGTAGCTGTTGTTGTAGGAGAATTCAGCATATGGAAGGCAATCCTCCCATTTCATGCCAAAGGAGAGACCACATGCTCTGAGCATATCCTCGAGAATCTGATTGACTCTTTCGACTTGCCCTTGAGACTGAGGGTGATAAGCTGTGCTGAACAGAAGTTTAGTGCCCAATGCTTCTTGAAAACTTTTCCAGAAATGAGAAGTGAAGATACTTCCACGGTCTGAGCTTATTTCCAATGGAACACCATGAAGAGGAACAATCTTTGCTGTGTAGAGTTCTGCTAACTGGCTAGCTGAGATAGTTTCCTTGACAGCAAAGAAGTGAGCTACTTTAGTGAGACGATCAATAACAACGAAGATTGCATCGTTGCCCTTTTTGGACTTTGGAAACCCAGTAACGAAGTCCATTTCAATCATGTCCCACTTCCACTCAGGAATTTTGAGAGGTTGGAGAAGACCGGCTGTTTTCTGATGGACTGCCTTAACACGTTGACAAACGTCGCATTCAGAAACGTATTGAGCAATTTCACGTTTCATGCCAGGCCACCAATACAGGGTCTTAAGATCCTGGTACATCTTTGTACTTCCAGGGTGAATGGAGAGAGGAGTTTCATGAGCCTCCTTGAGAATGATATCTTTGAGACTTTGCACTTGAGGAACTGCAATGCGTCCTTCAAAGAACACAGTTCCTCTATCATCGACTGAGAAGGACTTGAATTTCTCCTTGCCTTCCTTGATGTGCTCAACCATCTTCTTGATTTCAGTATCACGAAGTTGTTCAGAACGAATCTTGTCCTCGAGAGTTGGACTGGCTGTCAAGCTAGCAAGGTAGCCTTGAGGAACAAGACCAAGGTTCAGCTTCTGGAATTCTTCATGAAGTGGAGGTTGGCTTTCCATGATCATGAGATTATTGCAATATGACTTGCGACTGAGAGCATCAGCCATAACATTAGCCTTGCCTGGAGTGTAAGAAATGGTGAGATCAAAGTCTTTAATCTTTTCAATCCATCTCCTTTGCCTGAGGTTTAGATCTGGTTGAGTGAAGATGTATTTCAGACTCTTGTGATCGGAAAAGATTTCAGTTTTGTTACCCAACAAGTATTGTCTCCATTTCTTGAGGGCAAACACAACTGCTGCAAGTTCAAGATCATGTGTGGGATAGTTTTGCTCATGTGGGTTCAACTGACGTGAAGCATAAGCCACAACTTGGCGTTCTTGCATAAGAACTGCTCCTAGTCCTTGGATAGATGCATCGCAGAATATCTGGAAAGGTTTGGTAGTATCTGGGCCAACCAGAACTGGGGTGGAAGTGAGTTTAGTCTTCAGGAGATTGAAACTGTCATCACACTGTGGAGTCCAAACGAACTTTTTGTCCTTCTTTGTGAGATCAGTGAGAGGTTTGGCAATCTTGGAAAAGTTTTGGACGAAACGACGGCAATAACTAGCCAAGCCAAGAAAACTTCTGACTTGCTTCACCGTCTTAGGGGGTTTCCAATCAACAATTGCCTTAACCTTTTCCGGGTCAATGGCTATGCCTTTGGCAGAGATGATATGACCAAGATATGCAACTTCTAGAATCCAGAATTCACATTTGGAGAACTTGGCATACAGACGATGCTCGCGAAGTTTCATGAGAGTGAGACGAAGGTGTTCTCCATGCTCTTCCTCGGATTTTGAGTAGACTAGAATATCATCAAGATATACCACAACAAACTTGTCGAGGTATTCATGGAAGACAGAATTCATGAGTCTTGAGAAGGTTGCCGGTGCATTGGTGAGACCAAAGGACATGACGGTGTATTCATATAGACCGTAACGAGTGGTGAAAGCTGTTTTTGGAATATCTTCCTTTCTGATCTTTATTTGATGGTAACCCATCCTCAAGTCCAACTTTGAGAATATTGAGGCTCCAGCAAGTTGATCAAAAAGATCATCGATACGAGGAATTGGATACTTGTTCTTGATATTTTCTCGTTGAGAGGACGATAGTCAACCACGAGTCTTTTTGTTTGATCCTTCTTGGCAACAAACAGAGTTGGGCAACCCCAAGCGGAGGAACTAGGCTGAATGTAACCTTTCTCCATGTACATATCGATTTGCTCCTTCAACAATTTCAGTTCAGGAGGAGCTATCTTGTATGGATGCTTAGAGATTGGTGCAGTACCTGGTTCAAGCTCGATCACGAACTCAACTGCTCTGTCCGGAGGCATCCCTGGCAACTCTTCTGGAAAGACGTCAGGGAATTCGTAAACCACCGGAACATTTTCGAGTAGAGGTAGAGGTTTTGCATCGAGGGTGTATAGCTGAATGGAACTTGATTCATTTGGAAAATAGACTATCTGGCCAGAAGGGTGGAACAGAGTTATTGATTAGACGCCGGTGGAAGAAACTGAAGTGGGAAGCAACAACAAGGTTTGAACGGACGAAAAGGATGTTGAGAAGAACAGGATATCGAAGCAACATTGGGGAAACACGAGATCAAAACACTCCTGAGGTACTACGGAAAACCCATCCGGGCTTCTAGAGGATCAATATCTACTGCTTAAGGGATAGAGGATCTGCTTCCGGGGCTTACACGCCTCCGTTCTCAATCATGAGTAGGCAACATGATAAATCATGTCACAACCACCTCCATTCCTATGGTCTAGTAGATATAACTATCCTAGAGAAACCAGGATACGTGAAAACCTAACTTGAAAGTTTAGATGAGAAGAGAAAACAACGTTGCACTTCCTTACCAGAAAAGGGAGGGTGGGTGGGGAAAGAAGAAAAAGAACATAATTCTTACTCTCACGTTTCATTTTTCCTATATAGTTACAAAATAGTTTCTAGACTCAACTGCGACCAGTAAAAGGGATCCTACAGGCAGACAGGCTCTGATACCATTTGTCGCACCCGGACTTCTAGAGGATACTCACCGTACGAACTGAACAGTATTTTGGTTGGATTACGGGGCTTAACGGCTCCCGCGTCCCCTTACGGGTAGGCCAGCACTTATGTGCGACAACCAACCGTTACTGTTCACCGTCGATGTAAACTATCCCGTAGAAATCAGGATACTACCATTGACGTACTTCATACCATACACACATGGTACGTCAACGGTTTTTGAACAAAAGGATAACACAACATGCCTCTAAGACACAAAAGATTGAAATAAGGTTGCAAATGGCCTTCACTAAGGCAGAAATAGCAAATACAATCATCCAGAGGACACATGTCCCAACATAGCATTCATTACATCAGCGGAAGCAATCAACGATGTCTGGGTACAGACAAATCCAACAGGCTTAAGAAGCCGGAGAAAATAAAGAAGACGAAGCCCATCCACGTAGGTCCTGGATCCAGCCCTGGTCCAGCTATCTACTCGTCTGCAGTCTCGTCAAACTCCACGAAGTAGCCATCCTGGTGGTCATCGTAGCCGTAGTCGTAGTCTGCGTAAACCACAGCCCCAAAGGGGTCAGTACAACAACGTACTGGCAAGCAAGACTCACAGTTCGCCAAAGTGTAACCCGTCAACACCAAGCACAGATGCCTTGGGATCAACGGAAGGGAAGGGTATGAAAGATGCTGCAACTGGCTGCACTAACCAACTACAGAACATACTACAATTTCCGGTGTAACAGAAAAAGATAAGACAGCGTATCGTAACCAACTATAGCTAACCACCAATCAAACCCATCCTGGATCTCGCCCCTTATCCAAAGAAGCAATCCGAGGATAGCTCACACAGTTGGATTAATGATGGATCAAGTTGTTGTGTCAATACGCCTATTACTAGTCAAGTTATCATTAGTTAGGTGTAAGTTGTTCTGAGTACTTGTTAGCCAGTACTTTCACCAAGTCAACCATAACCGCGGAAAACACGGCTTCTCGAGAATATTTATCCCTGCAGGGGTGCACCAATTTGGCCGTACACGTAAGAATAACCCGCCACATGGGAAGGCCTTTCCCACCAAGCGGGGCACTCAACACAACTCAACTCTTCTTCGCATCAAGCCCAAAGCACCACGTGTTGTGCGTGCGCGGCTAATCGAGCCCCCCGAAGAAAAGGAGGACCCTCATAGCACTGGAAGACCACGCCGCCCTAAATGCCGACTACAAAAGTTCCACCCTAGCCTCGGGTTCGTACCTGCATATGCGTGCATCAAATGGAAAGCCCGAACTAAGTGTGGTGATTTGGACGAGATGCGGATCGAGTCAAATTGAGGGGGGCGCCCATACACGCTTCCCACATGCGGTTAGTGCGCTCATCATGGATCAGTAGACAAGACCCTTTTCCTAATTAGGGTCGACACTAGCAGGCCTCAAAACCACGCCGGGCCTCCTGCCGGTGCCTTATCATCAAATTAGCATTACCTCATTCATTAACAGGTTGTTGTTTAACATCGAGCCCCAGAACATAATGAAATATAGTAACAGAAAGTAACGGACAACAGACTCGAGCAAAACAACCCTAAGCATGCTAGTAAGACACGAGCAACAAGCAAAGGGGTTATAGGTGTGGAGGTGAGGCTGTATCAGGGTTAACGGATAACATGTGATAGGTTCGTAACAGAAGCAACGATTCATAGGGCTAGCAGAATAGACAACGGAAAGTATCGGTATCCAATGTTGAAAGGAACACAATGGTTCATGTGAGTGAATACTTGCCTGCAAACTCAACAGCCTGGTACTGAGCTAGTTCCTCAGAAGGGGTGTCGTAATTATCGTCTGTCTCAACGTCGTCGTCTATTCGAGAAGAAGCAAACAAACAACGCAGAGAGACAAACAATCAATAACATGGCATAGTGCACAATCATGGGATGATGCATGGCCATTTAATTGATGCATCAAAATAAACTAGTTGACATGGTAACATAACATAATTAAATGGACCCCCATGCAATTGGATTGCATATGGAAAGCCCATGCATTAAGGTTGGGTTAATTGATCTACACTTAACCAACATGTGAAAGTGGATTAGCATGATGCATGGATGATGAGAACAAAAAGGAAACAACAATAGAAACAATTTAAAATGAAGTTTACCAAGTTTGGGATTTTTATTTATTAAGTTATGAAATTTTGCTTCTTAAAGGAGTTACACAAGCATTTATTGTTTTCACCAATTTTAATTGTTCAAAATAGTTAACAAAATTCATATTTTAAAAGAACACAAAATTTTAGTTGGAATACATGTTTCATTTGTTGAAAAAGGGATTAAGATGAATAAGTTATGAATTAAACAAGTTTGAACAAGATTTAAATGAATTTAATTCAAGCATGAACTTATTTGAATTTTTATTTATGCAAAACATTACATGAATTTCATATTTGAAAAGTTTATACTTTTATGGTTTGAGAACATATTTTATATATCCCAAAAGAATTTAATTTGACCAAGTTATGAATTTAGCAATATTAAATGAATTAAACAATATTTAAATTATTTAACCAATTTTAATTATTCAAAACATGAAACAAAGTTTATATTTGGAAAGGTGGTTTAATTTAGCATGGAAAACATATTTTATTTGTTGCAAATGGATTTAAAATGAGCAAGTTATTAATTTGACAATTTTAAATGCATTAATTAAGAAACAGTTGTTTTCAGCAATTTAATTTATTTAAAACAGAACACAAAGTTGATATTTGCAAAGTATATGAAAAATGGAATTGAAAACATATTTAGTTTGTTGAATTTGGAATTTTTATGCACAAGTTATGAATTTTGCAAAATTAAATGAATTAAAAAAGGATTCAAATATTTCACCAATTTAAAATATTCAAAACAGTAAACAAAATTTATATTTGGGTAGAGAATTTCATTTGGTATTGAAAACATATTTAAAATGTTGAATTTGAAGTTGGAAAGAATTAGTTATGCATTTTTAAAGTTTAGGTATTAATCTGCCATTTAAATAATAGCTAGGGACTTAGAAAATACTTACAGGGACCTAGAAAGAATACTAGCAGGGACTGGTGTGCAATTTGGACTTTGTGCTGGATCTGGAAAAAGATGGGGATAAACCGCGGGGGTGGGATTCGAACCCACGACCCCCTGTGCGCTGCGCTGCTGCGCTAGCCACTGCGGTACTGCTGCTGTTTGGTGACAGGTAAGGGGAGCGAGGGGGGTAAGAGGTTCAGGTCGCGAAATTTGCGCCGGCGGTGAGCTGAGCGTGGATGCGAGCGGGCCGTGGGCGTGCTGCTGCTGCTGCGTGGTGCGTGCGCTGTGGGTGCGTGTGTGCTGCGAAGGGAAAAAGGAGAGTACAGCGAGAGGGAGGAAGGGGAGGTGATCACCTCGGGTGAAGGAGGAGCAGGCAGCTTGGCTCGGTGGTGTCGACCGTCGACGAAGAGGAGGACGGCGGCGGCGCTCTGGGCCTTCCCTGTCCGCGCGGTGAGGCCGTGGAGGTAGAGGGAGCAGAGGGGGTCCGATTCCCGCCGTGGAGAGCTCCCGACACCGACCCCTGCGACCACTACACCCTCTTCAACACGCGGCCATGGTGGGTTTCGGTGGGGTTCAGGTTCAGTTACAGAGAGAGGTGCAGAGAGGGAGGTGGAAGAAGGAGGAAATGGAGGCGGGAGAGAGGGAGAGAGGGAGGTAGGTCTAGGGTTAGGGGAGGTGCTCTAGGGCTAGGGCTTTAAGGGGGAGGAGGGAGGCGCTGATGGCCGTTCGCTGCTGCTGCATCGACGTGTACAACTTCAGATGGCTGCCGTACGAGGAAGAAGATGAGGTGGGGGGGTAGCAGGCCAGGGGAGAGGTGGGCTGGCCCAACTGGGCTGGCCTGCCCCTCTCTTTTTTTTGTTCCTTCTGTTTATTTATTTTTTTTGCTGAAAAGGAAATAGGGAGAAAAGGAAAGGTTTTTGTTGATTAGAAACTTTAGGAAAAATTGTATGAGTTACTTATTATAAAAACAGCAATGTGCAACCTTTTGTTTCCCAAAATTTTAATTTATGTTGTTGTTGTATTTTTAATTGAATTTGATTGAATTTTATATTAATTGAATAATTGAACTTAGAAATTTAAAAGTTTGTAAATTCAAGTTTATTTGAAACAAATGAGTGATTTGTTTTGTAATTTCCATAAAGTTCAAAATGGTTGTTGTTTTGGAAATATAATTGAATTTGGAAATGTTTTGGGTATTAAATGAGTTATTGATAGAAACAAATCAATAGTTTGAAATCACAACTTTAATGGAAACAAATAATTGTTTTGATTTGAATATTCATTTGGAAAATTGTAACATCACAAGTATGAAACAAAAGGTTTGAAATTTGATTTGAAATTCAAATAGAAAACAAGTGAAAACAAGGGAAAATAGAGGAAAACAATTGGAAAACAAAGCAAAACAAATGCAATGAACATGATGTCATGATGCAAAACATAAAATAAAAGAGAGCAAACATTCTAATGGCTGTTTTTTCATACTTGGGATGTTACAATGCCCAAAATGAAAAGCGCGCGGTCGAGGTTTTCCCCGTGATGAGGACATAATAGGGATACATGATGCTTGTTCATGCTTGAGCTGTAAGGAAATATTAAACTTAATTGATGATTATTATAAATTGAATTCCTTCTTAATTAATTGTGATGTTTGTGTTTATGAGAATGTTATACTACATTAGACTATGCATTTATGTATGAGCAGATTTATTGATAACATAGACATCGGTGGAGGAGGATTTCAAGACATGCTAGAAAACAAGAGAAAACGAGTGGAAAACATTGAAGATATTTCACCACAAGTGCTTGAGGGAGGAGAGGAAGGTAGGAGCACAAGAGGGAGGCATGAAAAAAAAATTTTCTGCCGTGGAAAACGACAAGTTGGTGCCATCAAGGAAATGATGTTTTGGTTCGGACCGTCAGAAGTCCTAAATTTGAAACGATCATGGACTCTTCATACGGAATCCAAATAAAGCAAATAAGCATAATCTGAAAAGGAATTTCAAAGGCTTTCCAATGGATCCGGCCCCATGCACCAATTCGACTCGTACACGGCATGGTGACGGAAACAATTCACGAGTCGTTTTCTGCTAGTTTCCAAACATAGTCATGTCAAGTTAGGAAACTTAGAGATTAGTTTGTTTACAACTCCAACTGCAGTTTGGACGTCCAGACGCCTATATATAGGCTTGTAATCCGCATTTTTTAGGTTTAGATCAGATTTTAGACAATTTCCCTTACACCTCTAGATTGTATTTGTCGTGGGATAATCACGGCAGATGTTACCGGGGGTAACTGATCTAGGGGCAAGTCGACACAGGTATTTGGGAGAGGGTTTAGCTCGAAGGAAGACATGGCGAAAAGCAATCTAAGAGCCGGAAAACAACTCGCCGGATCTCGATATGATTATACTGGATACTCGATAATAGGTGTTACAGTTATGACTTGAATCTCTGGCAAACTAAACCTAGGGGCCGGTTTATAAAGCACCCGTACACCCCTAACTTGCCTTTCAAGGCACATCTTGAGTCCTACTCGAACTCTACATATAAAGCCTAACTTCCCTTATCGCAACCCACAAGCCGGGTTACGAATTTCACAAGCCTTTGAGCCTTCTAGTAACCTTTTTACCCCTATCCGGGTATTGATCAGCTCACCTCGGGCCGGATTATACCTTGAAGTGGGCCTACCGAGTTACTATCCCCCCATCAGTAGTCCCCAGGATAGCGCGGGCTTCACAGATCCATTCTTGAAGTGCTCGCTATTCCTTAAAAAGACATGAAACACCCAAGCTTACGTGAACCGGGTCAAGTTACTTTAACATATGACTAGACATAGCTCCGCAGCGGTCATTCGACAGTTCGATCCTTCCTCGAATGCCCAACGAACATTTTCAAATTTGAACCCTAAGATATTAAGGCCCTACTCTTGATAAGGATCCCGGATATCTCGGGACAAATCGCGTTCCAAACACCCGCAACACCAAATCTGTGCGGATAATTATTGCTCCGTAACCTCCGGCTTTCCAGCCGCGGGCGAGCTCACCACCTTCCTTATAAATATCAGCCGATGGTAACCCTAAGTCATTCATCCCGCTTCACCATCCCTTTCCTCCACGCTCCCTCGCAACTTCTGCCACTGGGCTCGCACGCTTCAAGAAAGATAAGGCCACCTCCGGCCGCACTCGTCCTCAAGCTATCCAGCACCGCCACTAAGCACCGTTGTCACACCAGCGCTTCTTCATCGAGGGCCGTGACGCGACACTCAAGCCGCGCCACGCACCTCCCTCACTTCGGACCTCAACTCCTTTGGTAAGCCTTTCTCAACCATACAATTTAAGCTCGCAGCCTTTTCAATCTGACCAAGATTGGATCTGGGTCAACCCGTAAACTGATTTTCCGATATCATCAAATTGAACCGCTTCGATAGACCTTAGTTCCTTTAGTCACCTGATACGTAGTCGCAGCTCATCCCCGCGCACTTATCGGCCATCCAACTTTGCACAAGATTGCTCGCAAGCTTTTCGATCTAGATCCATTCCACCTTGTTATTTCCGCCTGTCGCATTAACACCCGGAAAATCCTCTTTTTCCAGCTAATCCTTCCACAATAAAGGCATGGGCAACCATCCATGTACACCCAATTCACCTGAACGTGTAAGTAATTAGCAATTTACTCAACCTCATCTAACACCCGGAAAAATCTTCTGCATTTAATGTCGTAGTGCATTATCCGGGTTTCATTTTAGCCTTCAACGCCTTGACGTCTCCAAACCTGAATGACTTGATGCTCCGAATCTCACTCCATACATTCCCTGTCCCTTGCAGGTCAACTCCATGGCTCCTAAAAGACAAGGAAGACACCCGGCTTCTGCAAAGGCTTCTCAAACCACTTCTGCCAACTGGGGTCGGTCTTCAACGACAAAGGCCAAGCTAGATGGGATGGCCGAGCTAGGAATCCTTCCTTCTCAAAAGGAAATACATTGGAGGGCTCCTGGCGATGAGACTAGATGTCATAAAGAACACTACCGGGTTATCCCCGTTCACTCGGGAAAACCCCGCCCCAGCGGTAAGACCTGACTCCTTTTTCTCATTTCATTACTTTCATCCCTTATAGCCTCTAACCATCACTTGTGCTTATTTGTTCACAGGATAACGACCCCTTCTGGAAAGTTGAAAATCCTCCTCCTTCTCAAGACCCTGAAGAGGAAAACGAGTCTGCTGACGATGATGAGGGTACTCTCCCATACCCTTCACACCTGCCCTTCACCTGTGTTATTTCTCTTATCTGATACCTATCCGGTTTTCAGGGTCGGGGGATGAAGAGGAGGAAGAAGAAAATGACCCAGAGGCCACCGAGTCTGACCAGGAGCCCCCTGTTGGAAACAAAAGGAAGGCTAGAGGGGTAGTTGAAAAGGTTCCCTTCTCTTCTATGTCTCGTGCGCCTTACTCCTTTGCTGCTATGCATGAACTTAACGAGCGATTATCACATTCACCCTTCTTGAAGGACCCTCTCCCGACTAAACGTAGGGTGACCCGGAATTCTCCGGGGGATGATCCCCTTAACCCGGGTATCTCCACTTCACCCACTCATCGGGCCAGTACCCCTCCAGCTCAACCTTCCCAATCTCCTCAACGTCATCCATCTCCTAATCATCCACTTGCCGGGCAATTTCGCGTGCCGCAGCCAGTGCTCCTGCCGACATCATCCGCCTCCAGCGGCGAGCTTCCCCCGGACTATGCCGTGAACACCGGGTAACTACCTTTACTTACATTTTCTCGTATTAGTTACTTTTCTTTTTTCCGTATATTCCATTGATCAATGCCTCCCTTCTTTTCTCCAGCGCCACAGTTACGCTAAGCGACCCGGACATCCCTGAATCAGAAGAGCAGGGAGAAGAGAAGCCGAGTGATGACATGGACGTTGAGGTTGAGGACGAGGCCGAGGATGGAAATGGAGAAGATCCTTTTAAGGACCCAGTCCCACCAAAGACTGCATCACCCCAGCCCTCTGAAGAAGTGGACGAAGACATCATTGTAGAGACCAAGTCGGGCTCTCCTATCCCGGACGTTCAAACAATCCGGGTTTCGACCCCCAAACCCGGAACAACTCCTCCTCAAGAGGGCCAATCCTCCGGCCCTTCTCGACTTCGCCCTGAAGACATGACCTTTGCTCAAATGCTAGATGCCCTTCATACCTTGAAGGGCGACGAAGAAAACATACTAGATGCCTTAATAACCAAGCACGAGGTAACCCCGACTAATCATCAATTGTCTCCATGCCTAGTCCCCAAGTTCCGAGTAATTTACTAGGTAACTTGCTTGGAACTTTGCATAATGTTTCTGGCTGATCCCTCTTCATGCTTCTTTACAGGATTATGTTTCACAGTTGGAGAAGAAGCTGGCCAAGTCCACCAAGCGTATTGGAAAAGAAACGGCCCTTCGTGAAGCTGCTGAGACTGAGGCTCGCAGGTGCCAAAAGATGACGAAAAAGTACAGGAAGAGAGCTCACAGGGCTAAGGAAAAACTTACAACTCTTTCTGCTCAAATTGCTGATGTTCACCGTACCGCGACTGGTAAGATTTTTGAATTTCACCTTTTTATGACTCGGATTGCTTTGATTTGAACACTTGCACTTGCTTGCCTACTATCTTTACTCCTTTTGCCTTTCTTAGCAGGCCCACGTGATGCTGCCCCCGAAGAAGATGATGCTGCCAAGCTTAAAACCATCAAGAATACTCTTCGCCAACTTTGCGGCGGAATTAGCTGGATACTTGATGAGCTGCGACTGCCGGATGTCAAGCCAGATAATATGAAGAGATTACTGGAATTCTGCTCCACGATCCCCGAGTGGATTTGGCATTGGAAACGATCCTCCTGCCGAGTTGGGGTAACCCGGGGGCTCGCACTGGCTAAAGCATACGCCCCCAAGCTACAACTTGCCAAACTTATGAGTGGATTTCCAGAGTTCAACTTGGATGGGTCCAAGTTTTTGCCAAAGGACTTCAAGGCTATTCAGAAAGAAGTCCGCCATCCGGCTAGCGTTATTGCTGACAGCTTGAAGATTGATGAGATTCTCCCTGCTTATGATGCTAATGACAAGGTTGTCAAGGCGAACCGCCCCCAGCCGTTCGATATGCTTGCCCGTTGGAAGGAGCAGGCGATCAAGATGAAGGAAGAAGCCGCCAAGAAGGCCGAGGCCGATTCTGCTCCTGCAACTTCTGCTGCACAACCCGGGACTGCTGCCGACCCGAGTGGCGCCGCAACTACTGGTGGCGACAAGGGCAAGGCCAAGATGGATCCTGCAGCTTGAAGTAATGCCTATCATTTCACACACGTCAGCCGGCAAAGCATCGTTAAAACAGTCTTTACTATTCGTTTAAGCAGAGCGCCTGTGCTCTTTTGATACTTTATGGTTTTTGTAACACTTTTATTTAAACTCCCAATGCACTTTGCGCCCCCTTTGGGCTTTTGATGAATGTGTCTTTGCATTTACTTATTCTTGATATCCACTTGCTTTATTCTCGATACCTTATACTTTTCCTTATACTTTCCTTAGCAAGACCCGTCCTCCGGGTGTCGTTGGCGTCTAGGGACCAGTTTTAGACCTGAATCCCTAAGCTCCTGAGACCCGGATGCGTGGCTTGTTTTAATTTTATCGGCTGGATGATGCTGTTTCTTCCTTAGAGCTCATAAGTCCCCAGTCCGGGTTTCTGCGTCTAGGGCACATGATTGTTTTCTTTCAAGGAAACAAATCGCCTGTCGCTGAATGCCCAAGACTTCAGGACAGCTTCTTATGAGGTTTGAAGTTATGCTTGATAATCGTTGAGTTTCCGGCTATCGGCCTTATACTCTGCATAACTTGTGGTTTAGATGACCCTTTCGACTATCTTGTACTATAAGCCGGCTTTCGCGTGGATACCATGTTGTTACATCAATACGAAAACGGGGTCAAGCAAGTCCCGTTTGGGTCTCATGACCGACATTTAATCGTAAGCGAACGAATCATGCCACTTCGTTGCGAGTCACATCGAGCTTAAGTAAGAATAGCCGAGAAATTTGGACTTCTTTGTCCGGTTATAAGATTGTAGCCGCACTCGTTTTTTCGAGTGACGGCCCCTATAACTCATTGGCATCAAGGCCGGGTCTTTTTTGAGTTTACAGCTGTGCTTGTATGAGCAACCAGCCCTCAAGACCTGAATATTCACATTGCATAAATAAAACTTGCTTCTTTTCTTGATAATCCCTTTTTATTTGATATGAAAAAATTGGGCCAGCAAGCCGCCTCATTAAAAACCCATCCAGTCCCCAAGGGTGCCCTGGATAGGAAAAGAGTGCGTCTGAAACCTGCTGCCTGTTACATCATTTTCTGCTAAGTATAGTATGGACGTAGCTGAGCCACGTTCCATGGTCTATCTCTTTCTTGCATAGGTGCAGTAGTATGAGCAGTGTCGTTGACTGTGGCCGATTCTTCTCTTGCATCTATCAAGTAATATGACCCATTATGTAGACTCCGGCTTATGATGAAAGGTCCTTCCCATGGCGGCGATAGCTTGTGTTTTCCCTCGTTTGTTTGAACCAAGCGCAGGACCAAGTCTCCCTCCTGGAAGACCCGGCTTTTTACCCGCCGGCTATGATATCTTCGCAAATCCTGCTGATATACGGCTGACCTTTCTAAGGCTTGCTCCCTTTGTTCTTCTAACATGTCCACGGCGTCTTGCCGGTTCTTCTCGTTCTCCACTTCGACGTAGGCTGTCACTCTTGGTGAATCATGAATGATGTCGCTTGGTAATACTGCTTCTGCGCCGTAAACCATGAAGAAAGGCGTCATCTGGGTGGACCGGTTAGGTGTAGTATTGATACCCCAGACCACGGAAGGGAGTTCTTCAACCCACGCTCCAGCGGCCCTGATACAAGGGACCCTTAGCCGCGGTTTCAATCCTCGAAGTAGCTCTTGGTTCGCCCTCTCCACTTGCCCATTTGGCTATTCTTCCCGTTGCATCCGAGTTTCTGATGATATCCGACATTGGTATTGAACTAACCACTGTTATGGGATGTTCTTGGAAATATGGCTTCAACTTCCGGCTGGCCATAAAGACCCCAAACACCAACTTTTGCCAATGTGGATAACGCTGCTTTGCTTCCGATAACACCTCGCTGACATAATAAACCGGCCTTTGGACCGGGTATCCCTTCCCATCCTCCTTGCGTTCTACGACAACTACTGCGCTGACGGCCCGGGGACCGGCGGCCACGTATAATAACATAGGTTCTTTAGGACCCGGGGCTGCTAGTACTGGTGCTTCCGACAATTGCTTTTTTAGCGCTTCAAACGCCTCATCTGCCTCCTGATCCCACACGAACTTATCTGACTTCCGCAAAAGCCGATACAAGGGTATTGCCTTTTCTCCAAGCCTGGATATGAACCGGCTCAAGGCTGCTACGCAGCCCGTGAGCTTTTGAACATGCTTCAAATTTTCCGGTTTCTTCAAACTTTGGATGGCCTTGATTTTGTCCGGGTTTGCCTCGATTCCTCTCTCGGAGACTATAAAGCCGAGTAACTTCCCAGCCGGGACTCCAAATACGCACTTCGTTGGGTTAAGCTTCATCTGGTACCTTCTCAAGTTTTTAAATGTCTCCTTCAAATCATCAATGAACGTTTCTGCCTTCCGGGTCTTAATAACCACGTCATCCACATACGCGTGCACGTTGCGCCCAATTTGGTCCTCGAAGCACTTCTGAATACATCGTTGGTAAGTTGCACCCGCATTTTTCAATCCAAACGTCATGGTTTTGTAGCAGAAGGCCCCAAAAGGGGTTATGAATGACGTTTTCTCCCAATCCTCCCTTTTGAGTTTAATCTGGTGGTACCCCGAATATGCGTCCAGGAAACACAGCAAGTTGCTTCCGGCTACCGCGTCTATGATTTGGTCTATCCTTGGTAGTGCGAACGGATCCTTTGGGCAATGCTTGTTGAGGCTCGTGAAATCGATACACATCCTCCATTCATTTGTCTTTTTCATCACAAGAACCGGGTTTGCTAACCAGTCGGGGTGAAATACTTCCATGATAAAGCCTGCGGTTAATAGTCGCGCGATTTCCTCACCTATAGCTCTTCTCCTTTCCTCATTCATCTTTCTCATACCTTGCTTCACAGGCCTGGCCTTGGGATCCACGTGCAAACTGTGCTCTGCCAACTCAGTGGGAATACCCGGCATGTCGCTGGGTGTCCAAGCAAACACATCCGCATTTGAACGGATGAATTCCACCAGAGCCTTTTCTTGCGCATCATCTAGATTGGACCCTATAGTGAACTGCTTGGTGGGATCTCCCTCCACAAAATCTACTTTCTTGGTATCTTGAGCTGCCTTGAACTTTACTCTTTCGTCTTCAGCATCTGGCCTTCTCAACGCTGTACCATCATCCGGATCCACCTGCGACCGGTAATACTGAAGCTCTTCCTTCCTGCAGGCTTGTTCGGCCATTACTGAATCTCCCTCATCGCACTCGGCTGCTATATCCCGGTCTCCATGGATAGTGATGGTCTGCTTGGGGCCCGGAATCTTTAATTGCAGATACACGTAGCACGGCCTAGCCATGAACTTAGCATAAGCCGGCCTTCCGAACAGAGCGTGGTAGGGGCTGTGCAGCTTGACTACCTCAAACGTGAGCCACTCCACCCGATAGTTATCTACCGATTCTCCAAAGGCTACTTCCAACGCAATTTTCCCTTCGGGGCGTGCCGAATGACCCGGCACGATTCCATGGAACACCGTCGAACTTTTTTGTAGCTGGGACTCCTTGAGGTTCATGCGCAAGAAGGTTTCCCAATATAGGATGTTGATACTACTCCCTCCATCCATCAAGACTTTCTTCAGCTCGTAACCATTGACCTGGGGTGCCACCACTAATGCCAAGGTTCCGGGGTGCTTTATTCCTTCCGGGTGATCCCTTCTGCTCCATGTTACCTCTTGCTCCGCCCATCTCAAGGATCCCGAAGTGGCCGAGGAGGCTGGATCCACTGTTTGCTTCAACGCCCCTTTGTCCCTGCTGGAAGTCCCTGTAACATGCACATGATATTGTCCTTTCAAATTGAGCGTACGTACCATGCCGATGAAGATTTTGATTTGGCCGATTGACACCATGGATCCGGATTCGAAGTGATCCGGCTCCAACTCCCACCCGGAATTGTCCACTATCTGCTCTCCTTCGTCATTGGAGTAGATCTCGCCGACGACAAAGTTCTCCATACTCTTCCGAGCTTCTCCCGTGATGTAAACACCTTTGGACGCAGGCCCCACGGTGGGCGCCAACTGTCGTGGGATAATCACGGCAGATGTTACCGGGGGTAACTGATCTAGGGGCAAGTCGACACAGGTATTTGGGAGAGGGTTTAGCTCGAAGGAAGACATGGCGAAAAGCAATCTAAGAGCCGGAAAACAACTCGCCGGATCTCGATATGATTATACTGGATACTCGATAATAGGTGTTACAGTTATGACTTGAATCTCTGGCAAACTAAACCTAGGGGCCGGTTTATAAAGCACCCGTACACCCCTAACTTGCCTTTCAAGGCACATCTTGAGTCCTACTCGAACTCTACATATAAAGCCTAACTTCCCTTATCGCAACCCACAAGCCGGGTTACGAATTTCACAAGCCTTTGAGCCTTCTAGTAACCTTTTTACCCCTATCCGGGTATTGATCAGCTCACCTCGGGCCGGATTATACCTTGAAGTGGGCCTACCGAGTTACTATCCCCCCATCAGTATTGTTTTGTAAGTTTTCATCTTGAAGTAAAGAACCCCTTGCAAATTCTGCGTGATATCTACTATTCCATTGGGAATTAGAAGATACAGGTCCACTTATAGTCGGTTGATTACTTGTGCAAGAGTGTGTATCAAAATTATCTGTGTTGCTCTTTGAGAAGATCGGGTCACCCCTTATCACCCCGCGCGCTGGCCGGTTTATTTCGCGCGTCCGCTGGAGCCCGGCGCTGGCCCGCGCACTGAAAAATGGCGTTTTTTCACGCGGACGCGCGTGATGGCGCAGTTGCTGGAGATGCTCTGGGTATCCCAATTGTCACCAATCCATTCTAAAAAAAAAGTCACCAATCTGCACACCTACTTCCTTGAGTATGTC
This sequence comes from Alopecurus myosuroides, assembly GCA_028641055.1. Taxonomy (NCBI): domain Eukaryota; kingdom Viridiplantae; phylum Streptophyta; class Magnoliopsida; order Poales; family Poaceae; genus Alopecurus; species Alopecurus myosuroides. Next base: position 294,123,388 of record CM054058.1, on the reverse strand, counting down.
TACATCGGGGGTACATATTTCCTTCGAGAGTTTTTGTGGCGTCGTCGATGACCTAGCGCACCATCTCGCCACTAGCATAGCGAGGATGCTAACATGAGCTAGCTTTGGACAAAATTCCGGTTCATCATGTGTCCCTCTTCCGAGCTCATATGCAACGACACATGCAAAAATAAAAGATAAAAGGTGTATGTGTTGACGGATATGAGTGCAGATATATTCTTGAACGAACGTGACCAAACTTTACTTACTTCACAATGTAGTATATCAGACTATCAGTCAATAGGCTAAAAATATTCACCAACCTGCTTTATTATTTTGAAGAACTAGTAAACATGCCCATGCGTTGCAACGGGACAAAAAAAATCTATGTCGCAGAGAAACAAAGTAAATCCTTGTTGGTTCTTCTATAATTCTAATTCAACTCATCTCCAAAGAGAAAAATAAATAAATAAAACAATTTTTAAAATTATTTTGAGAAAGACTACCGATAAAAATTTAGAATCTGCTTTGCTTTTATAATACCTCTAATTCTAAAAAAAAAGTGATAGTTTCTCTATCTTATCTATTCAAGGATTGTGTCCTTTTAATTAATTTTCCTTTGATACGATCTCACGACACGAAAGAGCCTTCATGGCAAGCAGAATTCGACCAATTTCTTCGCAATCCCGATTTGCAATTACATATGCAAGCTCTCTTGTTTCTTTGCTGACAAAAAAAGTCTCAACAGAAAATGAGGCACCATCGTTGAACTTCACAAGATTGCATCTCTATATTGGCTCGAGTAAATTGCTCTTGTAATACTCGATGTAAGCAAGTAAGTACAGATAATATCAATGAAATTGTTATGAGCTTAACTGGTTTCGGGTAACACTAAATTAAGTATTTCAAATTTTAGAGTATCTTTTATGAAGAAAAATATTTGGTATGTACCATCACTGAATCTTCTAACTGAATAAGGAAACATGCCTGTTCGTTGCAACGACAGAGAACAATAAGGATTTCTAAAGTTTTTTCTTTACCCAGTGTAAAATAAATCACGATCATAAATGGAAATACTCATATAATATCTAAAAAAAGGTTATGCTTTGTTCAATCAAAATATAGCTCACTATTAGTTGGCAAGAACTGAAATGGCATCATTTTTTTCAAATGTTTCGTGGCAAACCTTCGAACAGAAGCATTCTTCATAGCTACTCCAAATATTTTATATTCTCCTATTGAATGTAACTTCTCCTTCTAATATATCGGCAGTGCTAGCGCTTCTACATGCATTTGGAAAAAATAACAACGGAAAAAACTTAAGACACGTACTATGGTGCATGCATACTGTACCATTGAACTATTTTTGTATAATGGGGCAGAACTCTTGCATGCATCTGAAAATAGGTGAATATCAAGAACAAAAAAGTTGGAAATTTGAGATGTAAAAGATGTCCTAACAAAGTTATGAAATTTACCTACACAAATCGGAATTCATGCTCACCCAAAGCTGAAAGTGTTAACTCTGAAACTAACATTTATTGCATCGTGATATTCAGCACCGTGTAGTTTTCGCGGTACCACCACTTATGCTCTTGGCTAACCATGTATAGATGTCTGAATTCCTTGTAAGATAAGGAATCAGCTCCTTGTAATATAACAAGCCCTGCATCATGTCCTTGATCAGCTGCTCGGCGTTGTCGTGCCGATGTCGCGCCTCTTCGTAGACTGTAGCCACTGCTCCGTTATCGTACATTCTTCAACACGCTGACGCGGTGTGCTGAAGTGCTTCACCTATCCCTCGCACACCAATCTGACTTGTGTTGTCGATGTCTGGTCTCTTTGCAGACAGTAGTCGCTCCTCGTTGTGGCGTCGCACTGGTAGCCTACCAACATCATGCGCCCAAGCTTTTCTACCCATGGGTCACGACGCACGCAAGCTTTGTGATGTCTTAACGGTTGGTAGCCGCTGGCTCGCTGGACCAGGTAGCCAGCGGCGTACCGACGCACCCGGTGGCCACGTGCGGCTGTTGTGCTGCGGACCTACCCACACGACCGGCAGATCATGGTGTCAAAGCTCTGATTAGACATCAATCGCATGCAAGTATATTCATCTGCCCTTCTCCGTCCCAGCTGTACTGTTAGGCTCAAGATGGATGTGTTCCGATGGTGAACCAAGTAGTTCCAGCTCGTAGGAAGCACCAGGCTTTCCATCCAGGATCCATTGATCAATTAATCTATCAGAAAACAGTTTGAGTAGGTGCCTAGAGTTCACTTGACGATGCATGCGAGGCTGTCAGGGAGGCTAGCTACTTACGTCCGCGAGATTCAGTTGTCTTTCTTGGGCACTGAATTTCTTAGGTACAAAGGCTCTGCTTCGATCGACCGTGAGCAATCCTCGCTTCTACCGGCTTTGTCGCCACGATCTCGGCGGGACTACGGGCAGGAGGCAGCCACGGTCACCTCTATTGCTCCTGCTTGTTTCTCCTCTAGTCGTCCAGCCATCGTCACCTCTGTTTGTTTCTTCGCTTATCATCTCAGGTTGGAACCCTAAATAATGGATCCTCCGTCTAGATGCAATTTGTTGCGACAGGTTGACCAGGGACGGATGATATATATAGAAACATCAAACATTATGCAGGGCCGGCTGTTTTTATTCTGATCGGACTCTGCTCAACATATACACACCTAAAGCGGAGGAAATTGTATTTGTTACCGATGGAAAGTGATTTCAGTTCTGTTCACGTGTTAGCTTCCATGTCCAAATCGATTGGCTCGGCCAGACCCATGGAGTCGTACGAAGAGGAAACCAACCAAACCGAACTCTTTACTTTTATGGGAGGGTAAAACGGTAAAACCTCCTGATGGACCGGAAGAAGCCTTCCTCTCTTTATTATTAGGTAAAGATTCAAAGCTCCCATAGGAGTAAATTAGCAATGTGTAACTGCTGTTGGCTTCAATGGACAAACTGCAGAACTCGCGGCTTAGCTTAAGCCTTAACATACTCCCTCTGTTTCACAATATAAGCTTTTTTAGCAAGATAGTTGCTTATATTGTGAACCGGAGGGAGTGAGTTGCAATGAGAGTGGACTATTTCCGATGAAAAAGAAAACCATGCGATGAAAACCTGAATCGGTTAATGTCCCAATGTTACAATTACCATGCACGCCAGAAAAAGGAAGATGCTGGTGAGCTCTTATATCGACCTAACGAAGCAGGAATTTGGTTTCCATGTATATATTTGCTACAAGTGATTGACGCAGAAATCGTCACTGATTATTCTAGATATGAGTGTTCCTCCTATGGTTTGTTCTAGGATGCTTTATTGTCTTTCACCGGCGCCGAAATCCCTCTCTTCCTATCTGATGAGCATCATTTTGGAAACGCCAGTTCGCAGACCAAGGCGATATGATCACTTCCCCATTTCTGTCAGACAAAAGAAACAGACGCAACTAGTAAGATGTCATGAGGATATCACCACTGATGGTAAAAAGGCAATGAGCTGAAGAGAAAAGTATGCTGTCTGCCTGTCCCAGTCTCTAAACATTTTAAAACTTATCTTAAGATATTTTGATACTTTGGCTAATATAAATGTATTACTAAGAATATTGACTATGAAATATTTTCATAACATGCTAATTTTCTGCTAGCATATTAGGATATGAAACCATAGTAAAGGTCTTGCATTCAGTACTGCAGAAAGTTAAAAACACCTTACATCCACGGACTGCTAGAGTATAAGAAAAATATTAATAAGGTGGTACCTTTGTGGGGAACCCAATCGTTTGCTTCATAATATCTTTTGGAAATGTATCCAGCACGTTAACAGTCTGAAGATCTTCGGAAGCCCTTCATTGTCATGGTACAAGTTTGCCAATAGAAGTAATTATATTGTTGAATGATGGTGCATTTGAACAGCTTAAGGAGCTCCAGTAAAGCTTGCTTACCATATGTAGTCCACTGTCCCCATAAATTTTCTGTTGTAACTGGTTGCTAAAGGCTCCTTATTGGCATCTTTTGTCCCTTCAAAATCCTGATTAGAAGACAGTTTATGAATTAACACCAAGTGTTTTCTCACAAATGCGTGAAGCATAACTACTCCTAGATCATGATTCACTGAAGCAAAACTTTATATGCTTTCTGCTTATAAGGTTAGAAACTGTGCACAATGCAACTTGCCCAAATGTTAGGTAACTCAGGAAGAGAAAACAGAGGATATCTGGTATCTTCGGTTACAGATGAGTGGTGAAAATGCGGCCAAGTCAAATAACAAGAAGGCTTTGGTTACCTCCACATCTGTGTAGACACTCCTTACTTTCAAATTGTGTTCCAAATAAGTACATTCTTCCTTCCCGGTAGCAGCTTTAATTTCATCCACCGTCCACCTGTAAGGATCATTATAGTACCTTCCATAATTTACCATCTTCTGAACATGTGGTGAACGATTTGAAATTTCTGGCAGCCGATATTCATCTACATGCAAGCATTCGTTATCACCAGAGAACTTTTTGAAGGCAGGGTCAGAAACCACATCTGAGCCATCATCCTGAGCGTGATTTCCAAACTCATCTGGACAAGAATGCAAGTCTAAATGCTTGTCGATAACTTCAGGAGTACCTTGATTGCCACAGGCATCTGAAGTTGCACAATTTGATTGATGCACTGGTTCCACTGGAGATGTTAAGTGAGTTGGTCCAGTATTAATATCTTCCTCTACCCTCATATTACTCATTTTATGAAATGCATCAGCAAACTTCAGAGAATCACTGCAATGGGATGATTCTGACTCGGTACTTGTACCATTTTTTCGACCAGACATAGATTGATTGCACTTCTCTTTTTCACTAGGGTTGTCATTTGATACATTCAACACTGTATCTGACTGGACACTGCTTACTTCAATACTACATGCCACATCTTCCGAAATCACATCCCTAGACAAGCCTCCACGCGGATTTGAATCTTTACTGCCAACACTTCCTAATTCTCGAAGAGAATCTTTAAGCCCAGATGATTCATGGCATGAAAGTAGGTGTCTGCTATCAACTGTTTCACTCGAATCTGACGGTAGGATCTCATCATAGACTGCAGTTGGTGAATACTGGAAGTCCTCAATATCAGATTCTTTTGATTTGATTTTGATCCCTCCAAAACCTTCTTCACAGAAGTTGTCAACAGCCACGCCTTCTTCACCTTCAGTTGCCTTGACATGGTCTTCAGCATCAGTTGCCTTGACACGGGCTTCAGCATCAGAATTACAAGCATCCTTTGAATGACCCACCATACAGCTTGGTAATCCTTGCTCGTCGAGACTAGAAGAGCCAGAATAAGGTCGATTGTTCCCAGAACATTTATTCGATTCAGAATCAAAGAAAGATGCTGAAGCAGTATCAGTCAAATCAGGTTCTCTTCCAGCAAGGCAATAATCTCTGACCAAATCCTTTTCTTCACTTTGAGGCTTACGACCATCTCTAGTAATTATTCTTCCCTCTCTACCATTGGTCGTGTGTAAAGGTGGACGGAATGTATAACTGGTAGGAAGCAACCGATGAAGTGAAGATAAGTTATAATTTTAAGCATACATAACAGAAAAGAGGGCAGCCGAAACAACAACACAATATATGCACTTCCATCCAGAGAAGATTTACCGAGATGAGTTATAACCAGCATATTGCCCTTGCGAACTACTAGTTTGCTGCCCTGATATATTATTTCTTGCAAGCCCAGAAAAATTCAACTGCACAATTGTGAAGCTTTATAAGTTTCAGCTACTTTTGAGATCAGTAATGCTCAATCAATTGCACAAAATGTCAATTTGTTCTACCTTTTGCTCTGATAAAAAATTGTACAGCGGGCTCTGGCCAACATATAGACCTTGTTAGTGTTAAGAATGAGTATAACAACATAAGAATAGCGAACTGGAATGGACTCTTGAATGCAAGTATACAGTCAAGTACTAGAATATTACTTTAGGACTAGAATATTACCTTGGGTGTAGCGTTGAAATCCCCACAGAGTATTACCGGAGCATCATTCCACATCTTAGATATAGCATAAGCTCGATCAAGTAGTGTCCTTACCTGTACGAAGGGCAGCATAAGGATACTAGTGGACAGTGGTAGATGGTCAAGAGCAAAAGAAACACTAGATAATGGTTTCATACAGCAAAACAACAGAGAGGGGAAGACAGAATGGACAATCCTTCAAATGATGCCAAGAAAGCACATCATCTAAAATCATAGTAGACCTCAAAGAATTTATATGGATGTTTTCACTTTTCACTATATAATATCTGGCACAATGAAACATTATTTCCATGTTGAACATATGCTAGATAATATCAGAAAAATATGGAAACAAAACCCTGATTCAATTACAAACAGAAATACTCATGTCAAGCAGCCAAGTCAGGAGAAAACGAGCATTCTATCAGAGTTTATACAAATACAGGTAATCAAGACAGAAGGATCAAAATAAAGAGCATATACCTGTCCAAGTTTGATGTCCCCTCTCTTCGGATTATAAAGAACATGAATATTGCATACAACAACGAGGTTGGCTTGTTGTGGATGGTTAGCGCTACGAGACAAAAAGAACCAGCATAAAGATGGATAAGTCATACAAATATGTGCTTATTTTGTTCCTCTCTTAAACACAAAAGAAATATACGGTAACTACCCACAAGTCCGAAACATCCGAGAAACAGAGGACGACAGACTACCAGTCATGACTATGCCAGGTATTTCAAATCGCCATGTTATCTCTGGAAGTCCTGAAGTTGCAATTACCTAGTAGATAAGTGAATAGACCCAGTTTGCACATTTCTTCGAACAAGTGACTGTGCATTGAAGAGAAAATTGGTTAGCATATTTTGATGCCATGCAAGACTAGAAGCATAGCAGTAGCACAAGAAAAAAATGTTCATCTAAATGCCCATAATTCTGAACTCACTTCTAAAACACAAAACTGTGCAACATTATCCCGAAGTTCAAGCTTATTAAACTCGATGTCCTCTTCATAACGCAACTGGAACCTGATGAGAGGTAAGAGTCTTAGATAACAATGAAAAGATTCCTGTGAAATAAACTAAAGCAGAGTTTAATACGGTCAGCATGAATTTTGGGTAAGGACAACAGTAGAGAAATATTTCCATCAGACCAAAACAAACAAACAAAACTTGAATCGATTACCTTGCTGTTCTCCAAAAGATGGCACATCCATCAACAGCATTTCCAGTCCGCATCTGTGTCACCAGTTCAGCAAATGTGTACGTCAAAGTCAAGCCAATTCAAGAAAATTTTGTTGCTATTTCCTCAATAACAAGAACTGCATTTCATTTCCGCACATGCTACTGGGCCAAGTATATATCACTATATTAGTGTAAATTAAAAGAGCTGGTATTCTTTCAGAAAAAACATAATTTTACTGCCTTCAACCCACACTTAAAGTGAAAATGCCTGCGATATAGCACAACATAAAAGAACAGAGAGAACATTACCTTCCATATGCCTTTAAATCCTCGCATTGCCATTTCTTGTTCAAGGTCTGCAAACTTGTCTACCTCCTACAAATGTAAAGAAGATAATTTAAGGAAGAAAAAGAAGAAGAAAAAAAAATAGGTTGATACAAGGAATGAAATGCTGACATGCATGAATAGATCCCCATAAATGGTACTCCCTCCGATCCTAAAAAAGTGTCGGTGGAAATGAGTTGACTATGTACAACTTACTAGTACAACCCACGACACTTTTTTAGGATCGGAGGGAGTACTGAACTATGGATGACTTCCTGGACACATAGACGGAGCTATGTGTCTACTTTGGAGAATCAACACACAAAATGTGGTCATCGATAGACGTTAAAAAAAGTGGCATGTTTTATCATTGCCAAGAATTGAGTTTACTAACTTCATGTGGAATAATTGACCTACCAGCACTGCACAACCTGCTGAAATTGGTGCAGCTCTTCTTAATAATTACCTGAAAACATAGAATATCTGGGTGCCACCAGTCAATCTCAAGACCTATCTTATTCTTACGCCAGCTCCAATCCATGAAGCGTGATGGTATGTTTTCATAAAGATCTTGGTGCTCCTGGGCCAGATAATCCGCCAGTATATTGTATGACAGAACCTTAAACCTCTCTGCAGAATCAAAAGCACATACTCAAAACACAAAAGGCAAGCACTGCATACTGATTTTACAAGAATAATGAGAATCTCACATTATTATGCTTACACAAGTCTAATACTTACTAAGTTTGAAAAAAAACACCACAAGTGATTGTCTTTTCAAACATATCACAGATATACCCACGCATCTAATGTCTCTTAGCACATCAACTAGAAGTATCACCCCACCAGCGACAACTTAAAATGTTGACCAAAGGGGGACGGGTCCCTCCCTTGGCTGTCCGTTGGCAGGTAGAAGATGAGATCTTTCCAGCAGCGGATTTTACGCACAAGCGACAACTTTAAAGGCGTCAATATTTAGAAATGAAATTCCAATCTTCCATCGGCATAACTATATTACTAGATATAAATGGAGGCAGTTGCATTAGTTACTCAGGAAATTTCCAACTATGAGTTCAAGCTAAAAAAGGAATTCGATATAATAAACACTGTTTTGACTGGAGCAATTGTGCCAAGATGGTTTTGCAACACATTTCTACAAACAAACAATGTCAAGCGTTGAGACTTGAGAATAGGAGATGCTACCAGCTTGGCGCGGTGGCAGCTTCTGCACATATCGCCACTCTCGTTTGTACTCTGCCAGCCTTGGGCGCAGCTGCGCCCCCCCAGGCCAGAACCTGGCATTCGGTGGTAGGAACCCAGGATTCCGTGGCTGGAACCCAGCATTCGGTGGTACAGCTCCGTATGGCTGGGGATGCCATTGACCGTACTGATTCGGATTCCCATAGGCGTATTGAGGGCTCGGCAACGGCGGCTGCGGATGACTGTAGTTGTACGGCACGTACCCGGAAGACTGAACCTGCGGTTGCACTTGCGGTGTACCGTAGCTATATTCGTACGGCGGCGGCTGAAACTGCGGACCGTGCGTGTACTGCGGTGGAGGCAGTTGGGCACCGCCGCCGCCGTCGCCGCCGCTGCGGAGGGGATCGTTGGTAGCGCCGGCATAGGCGTAGGGCGGCGAGGGGCGGGAGGAGTATACGCGGTGAGGCCGCGGGGCTCCTCGGCGCTGCAAAAGGGGGAAAGGGGTTTAGAGGCCAGAGATTGGATAGGGAGGAGGGAATTCCGAAGCGGGGACGTACGTTGTAGTGGGAGGACATGGAGGCGGCGCGACGGCGAAAAGCTGAGGGGACGAGGCGCATCCCTTTTGGTCACAGGCTCGCAGCGGTGGCGGCAGCGGCGGGCATTCGACGAGTCGCCGGGGCCGGCGGAGTTGACTGCTGGCGACGAGGGGAACGAGAGGCGGCTTCGCTGCCGCCGTAACGCCGTCAGCGTCAAACTTGCGCCTTGCGAAGGAGTTTCGCGTACTAGGAGTCTAGGATCTCCCGTCTTCCAATCTACTCAATCGGTCCCTAAAAAAAAAAAATTCTCCATCGACGGCTAAAGGTTCATGATCCTTGATTTCGATCAGATGGGGGAGAGGAAAATGTCTAGTACAGCAGCACTGTAAGCGCATATTTCATTAATCGAAGATCAAGTTACACTAAGCAACTGTAAAAACTAAAAGTCAAACCGAGATAAAATGATTATCCTAAATTTGCAGAAAAAACCTAAAAAGTCGAGAAATACAAAACGATCCTTAGGATTTCCTACAACCACAGTAACGAGCGGCCGCCGCCAAGGCGAATGCTGGAAGAGACGCCGAGTCTTCACCATTGCAAGATCCGAAAAGGTACCATCACCAACGAGGCTTTATGAGTCGATGAACAGGTCCCTGCACGCAGCAAAGCACATGTCGTTGTGGCACGTCGACTGGGGGACGTCCCCGTGCTGTCTTGGACCAAGATATGTCGTCTCCCATCGACGAAGTCGAAGAGGAATTGGTAGATCCACCACCTCCGAACCAGCATCCTCGCTTCATAAGAACCACCTCGCCCTTGCCGCCAGCCATCTCTCCGAACCATGAATAGCCACGAACGCCAGCGACACGCCGAGAAACTGATCTCGTCAGATGGCGAGAAGACCAAGCAGCCGATCTGAAGGACCGAGCAGCACACGTTGCCATAAACTCCGAGGCGCCGCTGTGAAGGTCGATGCCGGTGTGGAAGTGGAGTTGAGACAGATTTATTTGCCCAGACGCCACTCCCACCACCCCAACGACGCCCCAAAATAAACACTAGGCAAACCCTAACTACAGATCGGCGCCGAAGCGCCATGGTCCCCACCCCCTCGCATCATCGTAGTAGCTAACAGAGAAGGCATGGACCGGTGGCGGCTGGTGCAGTTGGGCGCAGATGAGTTCACCTCCAGATCCGATCGCCTTTCTCGAAAGCGTGTGCATAAGGTGATCAAAGTTCTGGTTCGATAATTTTTTACTTGAGTGTAGAGGTTCGCTTTCCTAAGTAAAACAAAGTATCCTGTAAAAAAGAAACACATGTGTATGGATGTATCTATCGACTTTTATTTAATCTTTCTACAAAAAGAACCAAATCAAGTAACAAACCCGACACCCATGCCGCTGGAGAAACTTTAGGCGTATTTGGCTCATCCCAACCTCGTGCCTATTCTCGCCGCCATCCCAACCGGTGGCGTGGCGGTGGGGGGCTCACCTTTACATGTAGATGACACGACTTCTCCTACAAATCCAATGGTGAAGCATGATGTCTCTCTGGTGGCACGGTGACTTCTTCGGCTATGTGAAGGCAAGGCATCTGCGACGGCGGCACGGTGTATCCGTGGGGTTGCACGACAAACTGGTGGTGTGGACGGTGGATGCTGATGTGGTGGTGTGTATGCTCTACCGTACTGAGGCCCAGTGCCATGGAGGTCTGCTGCGAAGCTTCTAATTGCGTGGGCGCTAATGAAGTGTAGACACACGCTCGTTGGGAGACCCCAAGCGCAAGGTGTGAAGAGTGCAGCGGAAAGTTTTCTCTCATAAAATAAACCAAGGTTGAATCGACCAGTAGGAGGACAAGTAACTTCTGAAGGTTGATACAGTTGATGTGGTAGGGTGCACTACCAGTTCAACAGCAACGTGGAACCTACACAACACAATCAATTCACTTTGCCCCAACGAAGCAGTGTGGTTGTAAATCTCACCGGTTTTGCTGATAACAAAGAGGTTAAATGTATGGTGTGGAAAACAGTAGGATAACAATGTGAAAACAGTAGTAGTAGTGTGAAAACAATGGAAGCAATGTGAAAACAGTAATTGCTGTGGTTGTATTATCAGTATGAGAAAATGGACCGGGGTCCACAGTTCACTAGAGGTGTCTCTTCATAAAAGATATATAACATGTGCGGTGAACAAATTACAGCTGGGCAATTGATAGATAATGAAACATGCATGACATGATGATCACTATGTGATTCATGCGGGCATTACAACAAGACTCACAGACCGTTATCCAACTGCATCTATGACTAATAATCCACCATCAGAATATCATCTGAACAAACTTTGGGTGTTAAGTTGCAAGCAACAGATAATCACAGCAAGAAAAATGTGTAATGTAAACAATGCAAACATCGTTGTTTTCTTCCTAATGGCAACAACACATCCTCCATCCGTCACATTTCTATCACTCGAGCATAGATGCAAAGGAGGCATGAACCCACTATCGAGCATAAATACTCCCTCTTTGAGTTACTAGTATCTTCTTGGCCAGAGCATCTACTAAAAACGGAAAGCATACAATATCATAAATAACATACACATGAACATAACATGATAGATTGATAATCAAGAGACATATCATTCAATAATCATCGGATCCCAGCAAACACAACATGTAGCATTACAATAAGATGATCTCGATCATGTAGGGAAGCTCACGAGATCTAAATATGAGGCATAAAGAGGAGAGAACAACCATCTAGCTACTGCTATGGACCCGTAGTCCAAAGATGAACTACTCACGCATCACTCCGGAGGCGGGCATGGTGGTGTAGAGCCATCCGGTGATGATTTTTCCTCCCGGCAGGGTGCCGGGGAGAACTCCAGAACCGTCCCGAACTCAGGTTGACGATGACGGCGGCCTCGGGTATTTTTTGTGGAAAAGTGGGATCTATTTAGGGTTGATGCCTTGAGGGAAATAAATAGGTGAAACGGCGATGGCGGTGGGCGTCCGAGGGGCCCACACCACCCCATGGCGCGGACGGGGGGCGTGCCGACCTATGGTGTGGAACCCCTGTGGCCCCCCTCCAGGCCTCTTTGGGTCTCTGTGGAACCTTAGGGGATTCCAAGACTTCCGGGTTTCGAATTTTTCAATTCCGAGAATATTTCCAGAACAACTTTTCTGAAACTAAAAACAGCAGAAAACGGGAACTGGCTCTGTGGCATCTTGTCAATAGGTTAGTCCCAGGAAATCGATAAAAAGGCATAAAATGTAAGGAAAACATGTAGCGTATGGCATGAAAACAACATGGAACATCATAAATTAAGGATACGTTTATGACGTATCAACCTCCCCAAGCTTAGTTCCTACTCGTCCTCGAGTAGGTAAACGGTAAAAACAAATAATTTCTAAGGTGACATGCTACCAACATAAACTTGATCATCTAAATTGTAAAAACATAAGTAAGTTGAGATCATAATACTTTAAACACAAACATGATAATAATTTTAACAATGAAATATAGCAATCACTTTGCATCATGAAAAGTAACACAAATAAAAGATCATGAATAATAATGCACTCAAAAGTTATACGTTTGTTTCCAGCAAAGAGAAAACATAGCAAAGTGATATTTCGCTTGTTCTTAAGCGTGGGGCAAACCAAAAATGCTAGGACACCTTAAAAGTTTAAGAGGAAGAGTAGAACAAATAATTTGAGAGCAAATAATAACACAACATGAATCAATTAATAATGTTTCTGCGACAAATGCACATTAAACTTAGAATGGCAAATATGCTCCCTCAATTATGCATAAAGTTAGAAGATGGAGACTTAACATATAAGTAAAAAAAAGGCCCTTTGCAGAGGGAAGCAGGGATCACTCATGTGCTAGAGCTTTTTATTTTATTAAACGGAGGTATTGAAAACATTTTTTAAAGAGGTGTGTATGCTTATGTCAACGAATGGTAAACAGAAAATACAGTACGCCATAAGCCAACTAGACTTCACAAGAGCGGCTCCCACATAAGGACACATATGGGTAGAACGTCATCCCTCTTTCTCTTTTGTTTACACAATTATGCTTTGACTGATAAATCAGGGAAAAAATAATGAAGAGAATTTGTTGTATTAAGTTTGGGGCTGGGCACCCCGCTGCCAGCTCTTCTATCAATTGGATAAGCGGATTAAGCCACTAGTCCAGGGTGTGAAAGTCCAGTCAACAAGTGGGATAAAGATTCTCTATTTACGTCCCCATGAGCTAAAACAGGAGCACAAAACAAGCGTAATTTTGAAAGTTTTAAAGGTAACACATGAGCAATTTACTTTGAAGTGAAATTAAATACCACATGTAGGTAGGTATGGTGGACACATTTGGCAAACTTTAGTTTTTGGGAGTTGGATGCACGAGTAGAGCTCATACTCGGTACAAGTGGAGGCTAGCAAAAGACTGAGAGCGGCAAATTAAGAGAGCAATAATCGTCATAATCATGCATAGCGACAAAAACATCATTAATCAAAGCATAAAGGGTATTACAAGTTCAAAAACTAAATGATCATAGAGGCTATAAGTGACTGGTTTGTAGTCATAAACATGGTGTAAGCATGCGCCAAGTAAACCAAATAAAACATTCAAAGGAGAACACCACAAATTTATGCTTCAATATGACAACAACAACAACAACTCATGATTCTTTCAATGGAACATAAACACTCTCAGCTATTTGAGACAAGTCATGCTAAAAAAATAACCATTTGGCTTTAGAATTAAAATAGCATCTAGCATGATATGAAAAAGTCTAGCCACAGTCTATATAAGCTTCTAATTGCACCGTTATAAGCACGAAAATTGTACTACTGCTTTCCAACACCAAGCATTTTATACTAAACAAAAACTCTCCAAGAGATATAGCAATTAAACAAGAGAGTACTAACACAATTCTACTAAAACTAACAGGTCTAAATAAGAGATGCATGGAAAACAGGTGCTAAAAAGGAAAATTGCAGCAACTAGAAGAAAAACTAAGAATACGAGCATAACGAGTATTCAATTAAAAAGCGGAGCGTGTTGCTATCCCACACAAGAATGCTAGGTTCCAACAACATTATTGCAGCAAGGAAAACAAACAAAAACAAAAGGAAACAAAACGAAAAATAAAAGACGCTCCAAGTAAAATTTCATATGATGTGACCGAATAAAAATATAGTTTCACTAGAAATGACCTGATAAATTGTTGATGGAGAAGGGGATGCCTTGGGCATCCGCAAGATTAGATGCTTGAGTCTTCTTAGTATTTTCTGTGATGAACCACGGGGGCATCCCCAAGTTTTGACCATGCACTCTTCTTGATCATATTATATCACCATCTTCTCTTGACCCTTGAAAACTTTCTTCACACCACACTCAAAGTAGTTCGCAATAGAGGGTTAGTGCAACAATAAAAAACTCATGGGTTATGCATGGTCACAAGTGATATTGATCCTTTTAAACATTAGCTACAGTTACTGATGTTTCGTGAAGCAAAGAAATCCACTTGACATAGTAAAAGAGCAAATGCAGGAAAAATGGCAGGATTTGCCAAAACCAGAACAGTCTGTAATGAAGAATTTTTTCGGGGCACTTAAGTTGCTCATATCGACAAACATAAAGAAAGTAAAAGTTTTGTAATTAGCTAAGGAATAAGCATAGAAAGTTTCACGTCATTATGATTTTTCTGTGATTTATACGATTTTTTACGGTGGACAACAGAAATCTGTTTTCTGCGCAGAAATCCAAAACCAACTCCATCTTTCACTAGAAACTTTACTTGGCACAACTAAAATATGAAAATAAAGATACAAAAGAGTTTGAGAGAATTCCTTATTTGGCCCTTATTTAAAATCTTGTTCCCTATTTGGTCCTAGAAAAAATATTTTTCCTTATTTGACACCTTAACTTCATTTTCTTCCTAACATGGCCCTATAATGCATTCTAAACACAAATGAGGATGTAAAAAGACTCTTTTGCCCCTGATGATTTTTTGTACCAAAATTATAATAGAGGTTGAAAATAAGCATAGTTAGATTCTATGCCATATTGGTTCTACATGATACAAATATTATTTTTAAAGATATATATATATATATTTTCAAATAGCTGAGAGCTGGTAGGAAATACTCTATAAAGCCATCTTCGATCCTAATAAAAGGAGTCTGTTACTAAATCGTACAGGATAACCTCAAGCAGGAAAAAAAACTAGTAATAGTACTAGTCTAAATGGGTTTCGGTTGATCAACCCATTAGGGAGATGGTGCAGATTGTGAGAGGAGTATGTACTCCTAGGGGTATATATATATATATGTGATATTGCACTCATTTTGTAGAGTTTATTGTATATTTTAAATTGCCACAAATAGATTACATTTTTGATAATTTATTTATGAAATACAAATGTTAGAAACATATACGTGCAAATAAGCTAGGTAGCTTTTAGAGTTTTGGCTGCATGCATGCACCATCGCCAGGCGAGTAAACCCGACGGAGGAAGTACTAGGGCTGGAATTAAAACTCGAAGCTCGCGAGTTAAACGAGTAGCTCGCAACTCGACTCGGCTCGGCTCGAGCTCGCTGTCCAACGAGCCGAGTCGAGTTTTCATTTTCGACAGTAAACGAGTTCAAGCTAAACGAGTCGAGTTTACGAGTACTCGTTTAGCTCGTTTAACTCGGTAAAAAGAATTTCTAATGATATTCTTATATATGTGAACATTTTTTTACTGATTATTGTAGTTTATTTATGAAAAATTATTTTATGGTGACATCTTTTCATCGATTATTGTGATGATTTTATTATACGTGCCCCAAATAATGAAAAATAAGTATATATACAATACATAATGTTGACTTTTTATAGTTTTATAAAATAAAAAAAGTTAAACGAGTAGCTCGCGAGCTACTCGCGAGTTCACCGAGCCGAGCCGAGTTTTGTTTTCGGACTCGTTTGTTGAACGAGTCGAGCCGAGCTCGACTCGTCAGTTGACCGAGCTTGAGCGAGTCGAGCCGAGCTGACTCGGCTCGGCTCGAATTCCAGCCCTAGGAAGTACACGTACTCGAGCTGATGGATCGATCAGGTGATCACAGTTTGGACAAGCTAGCTCATTTAAACGCACATAATTCAAACAGCTGTATCTCTTAAATAGTTTATTAAAATAGTATTTTGTTCGCACCATCGTGATGTGTGTGACGAACTCTGTAAAATGAGTCTAATATCACATATATATTTTTCATAAAATAAAATGTACCTCGTGGGACCCACACGTCACGGACCAAAAACAATAGGTGAGGTATTCAAGAGACTCATTTTCCGTTGTTTGTGCGGCATT
The DNA here is from genome assembly GCA_028641055.1 of Alopecurus myosuroides. Classification (NCBI taxonomy): domain Eukaryota; kingdom Viridiplantae; phylum Streptophyta; class Magnoliopsida; order Poales; family Poaceae; genus Alopecurus; species Alopecurus myosuroides. The sequence goes on along the minus strand of CM054058.1, from coordinate 294,106,808 downwards.
ACATGTCTGCGGCACGTCCGTCACTGTCCACCACGTCCGCAAATAACTAATCTCGAGATTATGGCGGCCGCGTCGGCTAATTTCGTTGTTAGCGGCGTAGGGCGAAAGAAGCGGACACCCCGTGTCCGCTACTACTACTAGCGGTTGAGCATTTAGATATTTGCGAGTCGTGCGATGATGAGGTGGGATTTGGAAGTTGCGTTAATTGCCTGAGTCATACACGTACGAGGGTAGCGGGCAAGCGAACCTAACGGGCCGAACGGATGTGTCCGCGAGGGCCATTTAACTTTTACGGACTGATTGCCGAGCCGTTTATGCGTTGGGAGCCGCGCGAATGAAGCGGAGGAGTGGACGGCCGCCTCTGCCTCTCGATTTTGCCAATTGTGTGACTACATCAATTCAGTTTCTGTTGTTCGATATTTTCCTATGTCTACGTTTAGCCGAATAGCTACCTGTTGGTATGCATGTTGTCCAAGGTCAGCACGAATACTGGGATTCTTTTGATGGTGTTATGAACCCGTTTTGGTATTCTGTAGGATGAATCTTGGTTCTCTTCTTGGCAGGGTATACTTAGGTCGTGAGGATAAATAATTCATGAAAATATAAGCTTGTAATTTGATATTTGCGGATAGTAATTTCTTAAAAAAAAATCTGTTCCCTTCTTCTTTGTTTCATTTTGGTTATTTACTAGTAGAATCTAACTATGTTTATTTTTAATTTCTATTATGAATTTTGGTACAAAAATCATCAGGGGCAAAAGAATCTTTTTATATCCTTATTTGTGTTTACAATGCACTATAGGGTCATGTTAGGAAGAAAGTGAAATTAAGGTGTCAAATAGGGAAGGAATTTTTTTTAGGGCCAAATAGGGAACAAAATTTTAAGTAAGGGCCAAATAAGGAATTCTCTCAAAGAGTTTCTAAAGAAGTATACAACCCCTGACTCAAAGAAAACAGAGAAAAACAAAGCAACAAATAAAACCATGGGTTATCTCCCAAGTAGTGATTTTCTTTAACGCCTTTTAGCTAGGCCCAGAAAAATGGAATCAAGTGTTTTCAAAGTGAAGAACCATCCAAATCAATAATTTCATCCAAAACACCACTTGTAGCAATTGGTACCTTAGGTACCCCTGAAGATGATTCAACATGCAAATCACTTTTAGTTTCACTAATTTTTTTATTAATTTTAAGCACATTAGGGGTTTTTGGTTTAGGTGCCTTGGGGACATACACAATTTTCTCTCTTTTCCCATAGAAGTTTTCTCCCTCTTAAACTTAAGACAAGAAAAAAGTTGATATTACAGTTTCCATAGCCTCCTCTAATTTACCAATCCTCCTGTTCTGACTATCATGGATATTGCTAGCCTCTAAAACATTAATTCTCTTGTTGATACTTACTATTGATTCATTAACTTTGCTAGCATTGTCAAGGAAATTTGGCAAAATTTTCTCCGTAGATTTTAGATTTTTAATAACATCATCTAAAGTGATCTCAGTTTTAACAACCTTATTAGGTGGTGTTCGAACTAAACTTTCAATTAAATTACAGGCTTCAAAAGCAGGAGTTCCCAGAAAATTATCACCTCTAAGAGTGTCTAGAACATACCTATACCAGCTAGTAATGCCAACATAAAAATTCCTAAGAAGGATTAAAGTGGAATATTTCTTAGTGCATCTATGATGAGCATCACTTATTCTATACCAACCATCTTTCAAACTTTCTCCATCTTGTTTTTTAAGAGAATGAACCTCAACTTCAGGAACACTCATTTTAGCCAGATTAAAAACATGATAAAAAATAACAACTAGAATAAGAACTAATTTTTTTGTGTGTTTTTTGATAAAGAGAAGCAAACAAGACAAAATAAAATAAACTAAGAAAAACTAAAACAAAGTAAAGAGATTCGAAGTGGGAGACTCCCCCTTGCATAAATTATCTTCCTCCCCGGCAACGGCGTCAGAGAAGCTTGATGAAGTGTAGACACACGCTCGTTGGGAGACCCCAAGCGCAAGGTGTGAAGAGTGCAGCGACAATTTTTCCCTCGGAAACGAAACCAAGGTTGAATCGACCAGTAGGAGGACAAGCAACTTCTGAAGGTTGATGCAGTTGATGTGGTAGGGCGCACTAACGGTTCAACAGCAACGTGGAACCTACAAAACACAATCAATTCACTCTTCCCAAACAAAGCAGTAAGGTTGTCAATCTCACTGGTTTTGCTGATAACAAAGAGATTAAATGTATGGTGTGGAAAACAGTAGGAGAACAATGTGAAAACAGTAGTAGCAGTGTGAAAACAGTGGAAGAAGTCTGAAAACAGTAATTGAAGTGGTTGTATTATCAGTATGAGAAAATGGATCGGGGTCCACAATTCACTAGAGGTGTCTCTCCATAAAAGATATATAACATGCGTGGTGAACAAATTATAGCTGGGCAATTGATAGATAATGAAACATGCATGACATGATGATTACTATGTGATTCATGTGGGCATTACAACAAGACTCATAGACCATTATCCAACTGTATCTATGACTAATAATCCACCCTCACAATATCATCCGAACAAACCCTGGGTGTTAAGTTGCAAGCAACATATAATCACACTAGCAAAGTGTGTAATGTAAACAATGTAAACATCGTTGTTTTCTCCCTAATGGCAACAACACATCCTCCATCTGTCACGTTTCTGTCACTCGAGCACAGATGCAAAGGAGGCATGAACCCACTATCGAGCATAATACTCCCTCTTGGAGTTACTAGTATCTACTTGGCCAGAGCATCTACTAACAACGGAGAGCATGCAAGATCATAAATAACATACACATGAAGATAACATGATAGATTGATAATCAAGAGACATAGCATTCAATAATCATCGGATCCCGGCATTACAATAAGATGATCTCGATCATGTAGGGAAGCTCATGAGATCTAAACATGAGGCATAAAGAGGAGAGAACAACCATCTAGCTACTACTATGGACCCGTAGTCCAAAGATGAACTACTCACGCATCACCCTAGAGGCGGGCATGGTGGTGTAGAGCCCTCCGGTGATGATTTCCCCTCCCGGCAGGGTGCCGGGGAGAACTCTAGAACCCTCCCGAACTCGAGTTGACGATGATGGAGGCCTTGGGTTTTTTTCATGGAAAAGTGGGATCTATTTAGGGTTTACGCCTCGGGGGGAATAAATAGGCGAAAGGGCGATGATGGTGGGCGCCCGAGGGGCCCACACCACCCCATGGCACGGCCGGAGGGCGCCCTATGGTGTGGCCCACTCCGGGCCTCTTCAGGACTCCGTGGAACCTTCGGGAATTCTATGACTTACGGGCTTCGAATTTTCCAATTCCGAGAATATTTCCAGAACAACTTTTCTGAAACTAAAAACAACAGAAAACAGGAACTGGCTATGTGGTATCTTGTCAATAGGTTAGTCCCAGGAAATCGATAAAAATGGGCATAAAGTGTAAGGAAAACATGTAGCATATGGCAGAAAACAACATGGAACATCAGAAATTAAGGATACGTTTATGGCGTATCAGGCGCACAGTTCCGGGTGGTGTCGCTTTGCATTTTTACGAGCATGTGCAAACTTGCTGGTCTGGCATGGTGTCCTCAGCAGGGTATTCATGGGAGGGACTAGTCTAGGAGAAGTTGAGTCCGTCGACAAATTCAAGTCTCACTAGGTGCTGAGAACGATGATGTCCCCTACGTCGTTACCTTGTTGACGACTTCATAGAGGTGCATGACTCGTTTCCTTCCTTGATTCTCCAGGGAAACCTCAGATCTGGGTCTCCTCAGATTGGGGCGATGGTGGGGCATCGTTTTCTCTCTTGGGGCATCGTCTTGTTATATATATATATATATATATATATATATATATATATATATATAGGAAAATGGTTCTGTACACCCAGACGTACGTACTCCAACATTCAATATACCACATACCACAATCGATTATGCCTGTTATCATTTTCAATATGCTTCAATATTAAATACTAGATACCTCAAAATGAAATTTATGAAAATTTTCAATTGAATCTACATATTTAATATTATTTATATATATACTGCTTTTTTGTACGTAAAAATGGTATATTGAAAAACTAAGGAGTTCGGTGATACCTTTCTCATATAATTTGCATTGAGGTATCTTAGAATAATTAACGAGGTATCAAAAAATAATAAGTAGGTATAAAACACATGTATGCGAGGTATATTGCATATGAGAGTACGTACGCCCAGGAGTATATGTCCTATATATATATATATATATGGTGTACATGTATTTGGTAGTATATGATTTGTATTCCATCTCATGCCTTATATCTCAAAAAGGCTTGTTGCCATCTAAGTCTTGTAACTCTATATATAATCGTCTGAGAGGCTCAAACAACATCCAACGATTACGCCAATATTCATACTCTTTCATGGCATCAGCCGCAAAATTATAGACCTAGCTCCACCACTGTTTCTGCGTTGCGGTGTCCCGAGGAGGTCGATTACATGATTTCTGCTGGGGACTGATGCCCGCGACTGCACAACGTTGTTATAGCTAGTTTCGAAATAAGAGTATCGAACCATAGTGGAGCTATGGAAATGGTCCTCTAGGCTTAGCTTTGATCAGCTACTCTCGTTGGTGCTCTACAAATTATCAAAAGGCTAAAAAACAATAAAAAAAAAGTGACTGAAATAAAGGAGTGTAAAAGGTATGTAAACAAAACAGTAAAATAAACAAAACAAAAAAAATAAACAAAACAAACTAATGGATGGTTGAACGATTGAAACTGCAATAGGGATAAAAGTATTCTTGGGAAGGGCGGTTGTAGCACTAGCATACTTCTTAATTGCTTAGGTGTGCATAATGTTCTCATTCAAATCATTTGTGAGGGAGGAGCTCCTATATTAATGTGCATCGATGCCTCAGTTAACACACTACTCACAACCACCACGTAGCCCAGATGATAAGCTATACACCTACTAACACTAGTGATTAACCCGTGGAGGTGTGATGACCCACAAGTATAGGGGATCGCAACAGTCTTCGAGGGAAGTAAAACCCAAATTTATTGATTCGACACAAGGGGAGCCAACGAATATTTATAAGTCTTAAAAACTGAGTTGTCAATTCAGCTACACCTGAAAGTAGACTTGCTCGCAACAATTTATCACGGGTAACAGTTTTATAGCAGCAGTAATAATAAATAACAGCAGGAGTAAAATAGTAACAGCAGTAGCAATCACGGGAAACGGCAGGATGAAAGTACCATAGGCAAAGGAATGGATGAACGGGCGTTGCATGGATAAGATAGTTCATGTAATAATCTAAACATGGGCATTGCAGATAATAATAATAAAGCATCCAAGTTCTAGGAAAACCATAGGCATGTGTTCCAATATAGTCATATGTGTTCGCAATGAGAAACTTGCACAACATCTTTTGTCCTACCAGCCCGTTTGCAGCGGGGCCTCAAGGGAAACTACTGGTAATTAAGGTGCTTCTTTTAATAAAGCACCAGAGCAAAGCATTAACACTCCGTGAACACACGTGATCCTCACATCAAAACCACCCCCTTCGGTTGTGCCAATTTCTGTCACTTTAGGGCCTCGGCTTTCGTACAATGACATGTGTAAACAACTAGCAGATATGATCAAGAAACAATAACATGTTCAGATATGAAATCATGGCACTCGGGCCCTGGTGACAAGCATTAATCATAACAAGTTGCAACAACGGTAGAAAACACTAACAATGGATACTAGGCATCATGCCCTAACAATCTGGCATTATTACATGATCGATCCCATCCGATCCCTTCCATCCCTCTCATCCTACAATGGTGTTTACTCACACATGGACGGGGGAATCATGGATGGTTGATGGAGAAGAGGTAGCGGTGTCGATGGCGATGATCTCATCCGAATCCCCGTCCCCGCAGGGCGCCAGAACAGGAACTTTTGATCCCCGAATTGAGTTTCGAGGTGGCGGCGGCGCTCTGTTGTGTTTCTGTCGAATATCACGAACCCCCTTGCGTTTTAGGTTAAAGGGGAATATGTAGTCGAAAGGGGAGCCCGAGGGGGTGGTGTGGCCCCCTCTTGGACCCTCTCAGGATTCCTTCTGGCTCCGGGGCTCTTAGGTGTTTTCAGGTCTTCGCGATCTTTTTTGGGCATTTTTCCGAAAGTTAATTTTTCTGCCCAAAAACGAGACACCAAAGTAATTCTGTTGAAAACAACGCTAGTCTGTGTTAGTTGTATCCAAAACTCACAAGTTTAGAGGCAAACAATAGGAAAAGTGTTCGGAAAAGGAGATACGTTTTGGACGTATCAACTCCCCCAAGCTTAGCTTATTGCTTGTCCTCAAGAAATTCAGTGACAATTGAGTGTGATAAAAGAACTTTTACGAACACAGTTGTTTCATATGATGTAAATGTACTCACTATATGATCAAGTGTTGAGGCAATTCATAATAAGATGTATGCAAGATAAAAGTCACCTAGCAGTTATGCAAACCATGAAGAGATGCCAACAAACTAATAATAAACAACATGAAGTATATCAATCTACAGGATTGCAATGCTCATAATAGGGTATGATAAAGTGTAATCGCTTGTCCTTAATAATGGAGCAAAACATAAATGCCAGGGCACCTCTGAAGTTTAAAATAAGACTAGAATTAAATATATCAAAGATACAAGCATCAAAGTTATACCACAGTCAACCGTGTTCTGGGACAAGCACATTACACTAAGAATGTCAGTCATGCTCTCAAGAAGGTGCATAAAGTGAGAAGGTGAAGACTCAACATAAAAATAAAATAAAGGCCCTTCGCAGAGGGAAGCAAGGATTAACTCATGTGCTAGAGTTTTTTATTTTATTAAACAGAGGTATTGAAAACATTTTTAGAGAGGTGTCTGCTTATGTCAACGAATGTTAAACAGACAATACAGCACGTCGCAAGCCAACTAGACTTCACAAGAGCGGCTCCCATAGAAGGAAGCATTTGGGTAGAAGATCATCCCTCTTTCTCTTTTGTTTACACAATTATGCTTTGACTGATAAATCAGGGGAAAATAGTGAAGAGAATTTGTTGTATTAATTTGGGGCTGGGCACCCCGCTGCCGGCTCTACTATCATTTGGATAAGCGGATGAAGGCACTAGTCCAGGGTGTGAAATCCAATCAACACGTGAGATAAAGATTCTCTATTTACGTTCTCATGAGCTAAAACAGGGGCACAAAACAGGAATAATTTTTCGAAGGTCTTAAAGGTAGCACACGAGAACTTTACTTGGAGTGGCAGTTAAATACCCCATATAGGTAGGTATGGTGGACACATTTGGAAAACTTTGGTTTTTGGGAGTTGGATGCACGAGTAGAGCTCATACTCAGTACAGGTGAAGGCTAGCAATAGACGGGGAGCGACAATCAAGAGAGCAACAACCGTAATAATCATGCTTGCGACAAAACAAAATTAATAGGGGCATAAAAGTGATAAAAATAATGTGAGGCAAAATATATCATAGAGGCTTAATTGACTTTTTGTTTCCATTCATATGCATGCGTGAGCATGTGCCAGGTCGATTCAAGCGAAACAATCAGAGGGAGATACCACAATGTCATACCCTTTGCTATGTGTTGTTGGGAACCCCAAGAGGAGGGTATGATGAGCACAACGGTAGGAGTTTTCCCGTTAGTTAAGAACCAGGGTTATCAATCTAGTAGGAGAAAGAGAATATTCGGAAGGTTGATGCCACTGACGGTGGCGCTGGCGCTTCACCGGTGTCAGCAACAACGTGGAACCTGCACACAACACAACCAAAATACTTTGCCCCAACAGTACAGTGAGGTTGTCAATCTCACCGGTCTTGCTGAAAACAAAGATTAGACGTATAGTGTGGAAAGCAGTGTATGCTTGCAGTAAGTAAAGAAAGCAGAAAATTGTTGTGGTTTGTTTAACAGTGTGGAAAAATGGACCGGGGTTCATAGTTTCACTAGTGGTGTCTCTCCATAAAAGATAGCATGTTGGGTGAACAAATTACAGTTGGGCAATTGACAAATAGAGGTTGCACCGTAGTGCACAATATGACATGAAAATTACTATGCTATTTAGTGCGGGCATTACAACAAGATACATAGACCGACATCCATATGCATCTATGACTAATAATCCACCCTCAGGTTATCATCCGAACCCCCTTAGGTATTAAGTTGCAATCAATAGATAATTGCATTAAACAAAGTGTGTAATGTAAGCAATGATTATGCACGCGGTCACTCTCACCGTTGTTTTCTCCCTAATGGCAACAACACATCCTCCCCCTTCACGTTTCTGTCACTCGAGCAAGGCAACAAGGAGGCATGAACCCACTATCGAGCATAAATACTCCCTCTTGGAGTCACTAGAAACTACTTGGCCAGAATAACCACTATCAACGGAGAGCATGCAAGATCACAAATAACATATGCAAATAAAGACTATAATCAACTTGGCATAAGGTCAATATTCATCGGATCCCAGCAAACACAACATAGAGAATTACATAAGATCAATCTCGATCATGATAGGCAGCTCACGAGATCTAAACATGGAGGCATATGAGGAGAAGACAACCATCTAGCTACAGCTACGAACCCGTAGTCCAAGGATGAACTACTCACGCATCACTCTGGAGGAAGGCATGGTGATGTAGAAGCCTCCGGTGATGATCTCCTCTCCGGCAGAGTGCCGGAAACAGCTTCAGAACCCCCCCTGATCTGGGGTTGACGGTGACGGCGGCTGCGAACTTTTTCGGGGATTTTTGATCAGGTACTTAGGGTTTTCCATCCCGGGGGCTTAAATGGGCGAAAGGGCAAAGGCGATTGAGGCCGGGGGCCCCACACGCATAGCTGGCGCGGCCAGGGGGGCCGCGCCACCCTATGGTGTGGCTCGCCTGCTGCCCCTCTTCGACTCCTCTTCGGTCTTCTGGATGCTTCCGGGGAAAATAGGACTTCCGGGCTTTGAATTTTCCAATTCCGAGAATATTTCCAGAACAACTTTTTTGAAACTAAAAAACATCAGAAAACAGGGAACTGGCTCTGTGGCATCTTGTTAATAGGTTAGTCCAAAAAATCGATAAAAATGACATAAAGAAGGGAGAAAACATGTAGCAATTGGCATAATATCATCATGGAGCATCAGAAATTAGGGATACGTTTATGACGTATCAAGCATCCCCAAGTTTAGTTCCTACTCGTCCTCGAGTAGGTAAACGATAAAACAATAATTTCTGAGGTGACATGCTACTAACATAAACTTGATCAATCTAATGTAAAAGCATATGCACTCTAAGATCATAAAACTTTAAACACATGCATGATAAATAAAACTTTAATAATAAAGCATAGCAATTACTTTGCATCACGAAGAGTAACTCAAATAAAGGATCATGAATAATAATGCAAAGAAAGGTAAACGTTTGTTTCAGGTATAGAGAAAGCATGGCAAAGTGATATTTCGATAGTCCTTAAGAGTGGGGCAAAACATAAATGCCAGGACACCTTCAAAGTTCAAGAGGAAGACTAGAACAAATATTTTAAGAACAAATGATATCACATCATGAAGTAATTATTGATTCTCATGGGACAAATGCACATAGAACTCAGAATGGCAAAAATGCTCTCTCAACTGTGCATAAAGATAGAAGATGGAGACTCAACATAAAAGTAAAAGAAATGCCCTTCGCAGAGGGAAGCAGGGATCACTCATGTGCTAGAGATTTTATTTTATGAAACAAAGGTATTAAAAGTTTGACACTCCTCCCATCAATCTTTCACAAACCATGGCTAACCGAATCCTCGGGTACCTGCCAACAATCACATGCCGTGGAGGAGTGTCTATATTTTGGGAGATGTATGCTAATGTCAACGAATGGTAAACATAAAATACAGTACGTCACATGTCAACTGGATTCACAAGAGCGGCTCCCATGGTGAAGGACACAACTAGTGTAGAAGGTCATCCCTCTTTCTCTTTTGTTTACACAATTATGCTTTGACTGATAAATCAGGGGGGAAAATAGTGAAGAGAATTTGTATGCATTAATTTGGGGCTGGGCACCCCGCTGCCAGCTCTTCTATCATTTGGATAAGCGTATGAATCCACTAGTCCAAGGTGTGAAATCCAATCAACAAGTGAGATAAAGATTCTCTATTTACGTCCTCATGAGCAAAAACAAGAACATAAAGCAGGAGTAATTTTGAAGGTTTTAAAGGTAACACATGAGCAATTTAGTTTGGAAAGGCAGTTAAATACCACATGTAGGTAGGTATGGTGGACACAATGGGAAAAACTTTGGTTTAAGGGAGTTTGGATGCACGAGTAGAGCTCATACTCAGTACAGGTGGAGGCTAGCAAAAGACTGGGAGCGACAAATCAAGAGAGCATAAGAGCCATAATCATGCATAGCGACATAAGCATCATTAATTAAAACATAAGCAGTATCACAAGTTCAAAAACTAAGTGGTCATGGAGGCTATTCGTGACTGGTTTGTAGTCATAAACATGGTGTGAGCATGCGCCAAGTCAACCAAATAAATCATTCGAAAGAGAATACCATATATTGATGCTTTACTATGACAAGAACAACTCATGAATCTTTCAATACATATTAAACACTCTCAGCTATTTGAGGCTAATAATGCTACTCAATATCCACAAGGCTTCAAAACTAAAATAACATTTAGCATGGCATGAAAAAGTTCTAGCCACGGTCTATACAAGCTTCTACTAGCACTGTTATAAATTCTACTTCAAGCAGCAGTTTTCTGTTTCTCCCAACAAGCACCATACAAAATATGCTTTAACAAAAATACTCTTTATGATACAGAAAGAAAACATGAGAGTACTCAAATAATACTACTAAAACTAACAGCTCTAATAAGAGATGCATGCAAAACAGGAGCTGAATAAATGCAGCAGCCAAACAGAGACTAAGAATACAACGTATTCTCAAGAAAAAGCGGAGCGTGTCACTCTCCAATAAAAGAATGCGGGGGACCAACCAAGCTTATTATGAAAGTAAAAACAAACTGAAAGCAAAAGAAAAAGCAAACTAAAACAAAAATAAAAAACGCTCCAAGTAAAGCACATAAGATGCGACCGAATAAAAATATAGTTTCACTAGAAGTGACCTTATAATTTGTTGATGAAGAAGGGGATGCCTTGGGCATCCCCAAGCTTAGACGCTTGAGTCTTCTTGGAATTTGCTTGGATGTACCACCGGTGCATCCCCAATCTTAGGCTTTTCACTCTTCTTGATCACATCATATCATCCTCTTCTCTTGACCCTTGAAAACTTCCTTCACATCAAAATTCTCACAATCTTCATTAGCAACGTTAGTGCAATTGAAATAATAAATTCACATGGTTCAGTTTCAACACAATTATAACACTCAAAAACACATTAGCTATTGTCACAACTTCTTTCAAAACTCCTTTTCTCAAAAGAACACCAAAAGAAAGAGATTAAGATGCAAATGCGATAAATGGCAGAAATCTGTCAAAACAGAACAACAGGTAAAGATCGATTTTTTAAAAAATCTTCTGTTGCTCAAATCAAAAAGTGGTCTTCTAAGAAAAGTTGCGTATATAACTCAGGATTAAGCACAAAAATATCAGGTCATTTTGAATTTTATGTGATTTTTAACGGAATTAACAGTGGACAGCAGAAATCTGTTTCCTGCGCAGAAATCCGAAATATAGGCTCATCTTTCCACTAGAGGCTTTACTTGGCTCAACAAAAACTCAAAATAAAAGATACATCGGGGTTTCTAAGGAAATATACAACACCCAGGTGCAAAGCACACCAAAGAAAACGAAAGAAAACAGGTTAAAACAGCGAAATAAAACGGGTTGTCTCCCCGTAGTGCTTTTCTTTAACGCCTTTCAGCTAGGCATAAAAAGGTGGAATCACATGGATGCTCACATAAGAAATATGAATTGAAGCAAAAGAGAGCATCATGAAGAAAATGTAAAACAAATTTAATTCTAACCCACTTCCTATGCATAGGAGTCTTGTAAAGAAATAAATTAAAGAAGCTCAAACTAGAAATCATGGGAAGGTAGAACAAGAGCAACTTCAAAACTTTCAACAAAAAGAGAGGTGTTTTAGTAACATGAAAATTCCTACAACCATATTTTCCTCTCTCATAATAATTTTCAGTAGCATCATGAACAAACTCAACAACATAATTATCACATAAAGCATGTTTGTCATGGCCTAAAAGCACACAATTCATATCAAGCTCAAAAACAGTGGGATCAATATTTAAAATCAGCTCCTCTTTTTCCCACTTTTAGCAATAGCAAAGCAAGATGATTGATCACTCATAAAAGGTATAGGACACATTATAGCAATCCTATTTTCAGTAGCATTATAATTCATAACATCAAGTAACATAGGACCATCATCAAGAGCATTATCATAAGATTTATCCAAGTAGCATGGATTATCATAAATAACAGTAGCAATATCATTCTCACAAGTTTCATTCATAGTAGTATCAAGGTCACAAGTATAGCAAGTATCAATTTCATCAAATAATGTATGATTTAAAGAGTTACTATCATTGGGAGGTAGACATGGGTAGCTCCATTCTTCCTCCTCTTGATCATCACTCTCCTCCTCTTTTTCATCCAATGAGCTTCCAGATTCAGCAATTTCTTCTTCCATAGGCTCCTGCAAGGCATCAGTTACTTCCTTAGGTTGTGAGAATTTATTAAGATATTCCATTATGTAGTAATTACAATACTTGTAATTATCAAAGCAATATTCAAGTATAGAATAAATCTCATATTTATAAGGTGCATCATCAATACTTTCAAGCAAATAGGAAATTTCGAATGCACCCTTCCAAGCAATAAATTCTTCAATTTGTTCCACATTATATAATTCATAATTTCCCTTAACATAAGAAGATATGGTAACATTATCATTATACTCACATTGAAAAGGGAGGTGTTTATACCTCCTACAACAACAAGATTTATCAAAGCAATAAGTAACATTATAAGTAGAGCACAAGTTTTTAGCATAGTCATGCAATTTATTAATTTGCTCCCATAAGTGTATCCCTTTTTGTGACAAGCGGTGTTCCTTATAATGTTTTTTTTGTTCATCCATGAACCCACCTTGCCTAAAAGATCTAGTTTCAAAGACATCAAACATTGATAGCAAGCATGATAAAGCAAAAATAACAACTAGAATAAGAACTATTTTTTGTGTTTTTTTATAAAGAGAAGAAAAACAAGACAAAAATAAAAACAAGACAATAAACAAAATAAAGAGGTTGAGAGTGAGAGACTCCCCTTGCCAGAAGACTTCTTCCTCCCCGGCAACGGCGCCAGAAAAATCCTTGCTATGTGTTGTTGGGAACCCCAAGAGGAGGGTGTGATGAGCACAACGGTAGGAGTTTTCCCCTTAGTTAAGAACCAGGGTTATCAATCCAGTAGGAGAAAGAGAATCTTCGGAAGGTTGATGCCACTGACGGTGGTGCTGGCGCTTCACCGGTGTCAGCAACAACGTGGAACCTGCACACAACACAACCAAAATACTTTGCCCCAATGGTACAGTGAGGTTGTCAATCTCACCGGTCTTGCTGAAAACAAAGATTAGACGTATAGTGTGGAAAACAGTGTATGCTTGCAGTAAGTAAAGAAAGCAGGAAATTGTTGTGGTTTGTTTAACAGTGTGGAAAAATGGACCGGGGTTCATAGTTTCACTAGTGGTATCTCTCCATAAAAGATAGCATGCTGGGTGAACAAATTACAGCTGGGCAATTGACAAATAGAGGTTGCACCGTAGTGCACAATATGACATGAAGATTACTATGCTATTTAGTGTGGGCATTACAACAAGATACATAGACCGACATCCATCTGCATGTATGACTAATAATCCACCCTCAGGTTATCATCCGAACCCCCTTAGGTATTAAGTTGCAAGCAACAGATAATTGCATTAAACAAAGTGTGTAATGTAAGCAATGATTATGCATGCGAGCACTGTCATCGCTCTTTTCTCCCTAATGGCAACAACACATTCTTCCCCTTCACATTTCTGTCACTCGAGCAAGGCAACAAGGAGGCATGAACCCGCTATCGAGCATAAATACTCCCTCTTGGAGTCACTAGCAACTACTTGGCCAGAATAACCACTAGCAACGGAGAGCATGCAAGATCACAAATAACATATGAAAATAAAGACTATAATCAACTTGGCATAAGGTCAATATTCATCGGATCCCGGCAAACACAACATAGAGAATTACATAAGATCAATCTCGATCATGATAGGCAGCTCACGAGATCTAAACATGAAGGCATATGAGGAGAAGACAACCATCTAGCTACAGTTACGAACCCGTAGTCCAAGGATGAACTACTCACGCATCACTCCGGAGGCAGGCATGGTGATGTAGAAGCCTTCGGTGATGATCTCCTCTCCGGCAGGGTACCGGAAATATCTTTAGAACCCCTATGATATGGGGTTGACACTGATGGAGGCTGCGGAACTTTTTCGGGATTTTTTGATCAGGTACTTAGTGTTTTCCATCCGGGGGGCTTAAATAGGCGAAAGGGCAAAGGCAGTGCAGGCCGGGGGGGCCCACACCCATAGCTGGCGCGACCAGGGGGGCCGCACCAACCTATGGTGTGGCCCCCTGCTGCCCCTCTTCGACTCCTCTTCGGTCTTGTGGATGCTTCTGAGGAAAATAGGACTTCCGGGCTTCTAATTTTCCAATTCCGAGAATATTTCCAGAACAACTTTTCTGAAACTAAAAAACTGCAGAAAACAGGGAACTGGCTCTGTGGCATCTTGTTAATAGGTTAGTACGGAAAATCGATAAAATGACATAAAGAAGGGAGAAAACATGTAGCAATTGGCATAATATCATCATGAAGCATCCAAAATTAGGGATACGTTTATGACGTATCACCCTTGTATGAATAAAACAATGCAAGCAAACATTTATACGACATGCTATCTTATATTAATAAGTTGAAACTAAAAATGTGAGAGCATGAACTACTAAGCATCAATTAAATAACACACACCTTACGTGAACAAACTAAGCATGTTCACATGGATGAGTATATGTACAAAAATAAAAAAAATAGAGTTCATACTCGCCTCTCACCACAACTTGAATCATCGTAAATCGTATTGCCCTTCACTTGTGGATTGAATAACATAGAATGATAACCAAGATCCAATGGAGACACGGATGACCGATGAACTCTGTAACAAAATTTACAAAACCAAAGAAGAACAACAAATATTTTTGGGTTTTTGAATTAAGACAAGAACTTAAAGAAACAAGCAAACAAAGCAAAATATTTTTGGATTTTTGAATATTAAACCAAAACGAGAAAGGAGAGCGAACTAACAAAAAAAACTAAAGAGGAAAATAAAGATAAACAACAGAAATATTTTTGGTCTTTTTGTGATTTGGAAATCAAGAACAAAACAACAAAAACAAAAAGAAACGAAGAAGCGAAAAAACGAAAACAAACGAAAGAAACGAAAATATGGATATACAAAGAACCGACTGAAACATGATATATATATGAGTGTGATGCCGGTATACCTCCTCCCAAGCTTAGGCTTTTGGCCTAAGTGGAGATCAATCCCAAGGGGACCATGAGGTGGTGCCCCCGTAGTGTGCCGAGGATGAGCCCTCCTCCTGATATGTGCTCGAGGATGCCCCGGTGTACTGCGTGGTGTAGTCCTCGGAAGGCGCATCTCGCCTCATCTGCTGCATATGGAAATCCATCAAGCGCAGCCGCTCATCTACCTCTCCCTTTGGGCGCGACCATGGCGTCCTGTCAACTTTGAACAAAACATGCTGCGGCAAAGTAACTTCCCTCTCATCTCCGTCAACAAATAAAACTATATACTAAATGTTCAGCAGTAGAGTTAGCAGTAATAAAATGATGAGCATTTAAGGAAGCAAGATTAAGTCTATAAGGAGCTATCAATTCATCATCAGGAGCAACAAGAAGTCCTAGAGCAGTTACTATACGTGTAGCAATAATGCCCCATAAATGGGTCCCTTAGCAGCTAGGCGGCGAGCAATGAGAGAACCAAGGTTATACTTGTTGCTACGGTTAAGTGAAGAATCAAGAAAAGCAAGATGATAGTTTGAAATGTTGCTAGTGTTCTCCCTACCAAGGACACTAGTAGAAAGATAGTAAGTGAAATATCTGATAGCAGGAAGTTGGATGTTTCTTATCTTCCCGCGCTGAGCTAAGCGGCCATCATCATTGGTAACTCCTCGATAGAGCTCCATAAAATCAGCGGGTCTTTCCCGAATCTTGCATGTTGTCTCGGAGGCGTTGATACCTATAATGCTGCAAAAACTCTCCAAGGGCAAGGACAAAGAACTACCATATATCTTAAAAGCAACAGTTGGGTTATATGGTGAGTTACTGAAACTCTCAACAAATGTTTTTGTGAGAATAGCATATTGGGTCCCTTCATCCTATATGTAGTTGGTTAAACCAACCCTTTCAATCTGCATCAAGAAGTCATCAATTATACCTGCACTTCTAAAAACAATTACATCATTGGAAGCTAGATGGATTAGCAATTCCATAACCTCCCGCATCATCAATGTTTGGTGCAATAAGGTCTTCATTATAGGATGGCCTCAATGAAGTGGATGAACAAGAGGGCCTTGTTCTTCTAGGAGCATCACTCCTAAATATTTCTCCAAAGTTGTGGTTGTCCATTTCTGAAATTTTTCAACAATCATCACAAAAATTGATTTCAAGCAACTATAAGGTGGAAAATACCATAGAGACTTATAGGAGAGCTAAACATGCATCAAAACTAAATTATTTCCACTTAAATCAAGCATGCAAACTCACATAAGCTGTCACCTACAATACCAAAATACTCAAGAAATACTCCACCAAATAAAATTCTACTTGGATAATCGGAGGAGTCACATACCGGAGAGCAAATGCACCAAATTTTAGCAACAATGATGGGATGAGCAAAGAGATTGAAACATATCGAGGAAGAACAGAAAGAACTCGGGTTCCAGGAAGTGTTTTGAGTTGTGGGGTGAGAGAGGAATCTTTGGCAGGGGAGAGAGTTAGTGGAGGGCCAGGGGGGCCACACCATATGCAGGCGCCCCCAGGGGGTTGTCCGCGCCACCCTGTCGTGTGCCTGACTGGTGGGTCCCCCTAGGGTCTCCCAGGTGGCTCTCTCCCTCTTTTTTTGACGTAAATTTTTTCGAGAAACTTTATTTTCGAGGTATTTTTAGAATTTAATAATTAATTAAAACTCAGAAAAAAAATGTGGAAAGGTGGAAAACAAAACCAAAACCAGAACTATAAAGGTTCTAAGACACTCCAAAAGGCAAATAACCAAAGAAAACAAAGGTGGAAGTGGTGAAAACAAAAATATGTAAGGTGAAAACATGCATAACCACAGTAATCAAGATGAAAACATGACTATGGATGATGGAAAACATAATTATACTAATGTAGCAAGGTGTGAACATGGTGAAAACATAATGGAGAAGGTGAAAACATAGTGAAAACATTGTCCTCTTCATTAAAAATCACTTTGTTAACAAGGTTGATCAAGTCTTGTTACCAGAACACTTTTTATATGAAGCAAAACTTTGCATATCACTAAATAATTATGTTACCTCAACCTTGATAGACATAGTCCCAATCATAATGATTTCATATTATTTTGGTGGCATTGGAATGATACAATAAAATGCTCCAATCTTGATGGTCTCAATATTTTCAATTGAATTCAAACCATATCTTCTATCAATATTCTTAGGAAAATAAACAAGATGCTCTTTATCATTAACATTAAAAGTTACTTTTCCTTGATTGCAATCAATAACAGCCCCTGTGGTGTTAAGAAAAGGTCTCCCAAGAATAATAGACATATTATCATCTTCAGGCATTTCCAACACAACAAAGTCAGTTAATATCAAACAATTAGTAGTCACTTGAATATGAACATTCTCACATATACCAATAGGGATAGCTATAGAATTATCAGCCATTTGCAAAGATATATCAGTGTGTATCAATTTTTCAAGAGATAGCCTCTTATAGAGAGAAAAAGGCATAACACTAACTCCAGCTCCCAAGTCACATAAAGCAGTTCTAACATAATTATTTTTAATAGAACAAGGGATAGTAGGAATACCATGATCTCCAAGCTTCTTTGAAACCTTGCCATTAAAAGAGTAATTAGCAAGCATAGTGGGAATTTCCTCATTAGTAATTTTCCTTTTGTTAGAGACAATATCTTTCATATATTTAGAATGAGGAGGCAGCTTAATAGCATCAGTCAAAGGGATTTGCAAAAACAAAGGTTTCATCCACCCATAGAATTTATTATAATATTCTTCTTCCTTTGATTTGTGTTTCTTGTTAGGAAAATGCATTGCTTTTTGTACCCAAGGCTCTCTTTCATCACCATGTTTATTAGCAACAAAATCCTCCTTAGTATACTTCACATTTTTAGTTTGCTTTTCAGGTTCATCTACAGTTTCTTCTTTATCAGAAGCATCACTTTTATCATTACCACTTTCAGTTTCAGCATCACATATAGATATACTATTAGGATCTTTAGCAGGTTCAAAAGATTCTACAACATTTTTTTCTCTTCTTATTTTTATTAGAAGGAGAACTATTGTTTTTAGGTTGCTGAGAATCTTGTTCCATTCTTTTAGGATGTCCTTCAGGATACAAGGTGTCCTAAGTAGAAACACCACTTCTAGTATTAATTTGACAAACATGTTTTTCTCTAGAAGCATTAGCTAGCATATCTTTTTGCAGTTTAGTGAGTTGATCAATTTGAGTTTGAACCATATGAAAATGTTTAACAAGCATTTTAACATCCTTAGAGGTTCTCTCAATAATACCATGCATATTTTCAATGGCTCTAGAGTTTTCCATAAGATGATTTTGCACTCTCATATTAAAGTTGTCTTGCTTAACAACATAATTATCAAAATCATCTAAGCATTGATCAGGTGGTTTAGAGCAGAGAATATCTCTATTATGAAAGTATTGGAGAGAGTGTACCTCAACTGTTGATGGATGATGAATAGGCTTACATAATTCTTCTATAGGAGGTAAATTCTTCACATCTTTAGATTTAATACCCCTCTCTTTAAGAGATTTCTTGGATTCCTTCATCACTTCATCATTTAATTCAATCATCCCTCTCTTCTTGGGTGTTGGTATTGGTGTTGGCTCTGGTGTAGGTGTAGTCTCAGGTATATTCCAAGCATCATTATTTTTGGCTATTTTAGCCATTAATTCCTCAACTTCTTATGGAGTTCTTTTCCTGAAAACACAACCAACACAACTATACAGGTATGTCCTAGATTCAAAAGTTAGTCCATTATAAAATATATCTAGGAGCTCATTTTTAGGCAATGGATAGCCAGGGCTAGCTCTTATTAAAGAACAAAACCTTTTCCAAGATTCAAGCAATTTCTCTCCTTCAATTTGCTCAAAGTTAAAGATATCCTGCACAACAGCATGTTGGGCACTAGCAGGAAAATATTTGTGAAAGGAAGCATTAAACAAATCCACATGACTAGTAATAGATCCAAGTGACAGATTGTTAAACCAATTTTTAGCTTCATCTTTCAATGAGAAAGGGAAGATCTTGGTAACAAAATAAGTACACAACTTGGTATCATCAGAAAATAAACTACTCAAAGATGAAAGATCATTCATGTGTTCCATAGCACTTTTACTTTTAGTTCCACAAAAATATTCCTTCTCAACAATATATATGTAAGATAAATCTAGAGAGAAATCATAATCCTTGTCTCTAATGTGTATCGGAGATGTGGCAAACTTAGCATCAAGAGAAGATTTATATTCACAGCATGTCTTGCAAGAAGACTCTTAAGAGCACTTGCACCAGTAGTAGCTTGAGATTCCTTAATAAAATCATCATTAAGTTCAAGATAGGTTTCATCAAGATCACCAATAGACTCAGGTGAATTAACAGGTGTACCAATATTTTCAACAAGAATTGCAGCACATTCAATTTGTTTGGATTTAGCAATTGTAGCATCTAGGAAAGGACCTAGTGAACCAGTATCATCAAGCACAGTAGAAGCATCATCAAAAGTATCATAATAATTTTCAGACTCAGCAGAAGTAACAATATGTGTAGCATGTGGTGGTGTAAGAAGCTTACTCATAACAGACGGTGAATCAAGAGCAACAGAGGTGTTTAGAGTTGTACCTCTCCTTGTAGTGGATGGTAATATAGGAACTTTTCCATCACGAATCTTGCCCATGATGAAAGAATTGCAGCAAACAATATCACGTTCAAGTGAGAAAATAAATAAAACTATGCTCCCTGGCAATGGCGCCAAAAAATAGTCTTGATGACCCACAAGTATAGGGGATCGCAACAGTCTTCGAGGGAAGTAAAACCCAAATTTATTGATTCGACACAACGGAAGCCAAAGAATATTCATAAGCCTTAACAACTGAGTTGTCAATTTAGCTGCACCTGAAAGTAGACTTTCTCGCAACAATTTATCCGTGGTAACAGTTTTATAGCAGCATTAATAATAAAATAACAGCAGGAGTAAAATAGTAACAACAGTAGCAATCGCGGGAAACAACATGATGAAAGTATCGTAGGCAAAGGGAATGGATGAACGGGCGTTGCATGGATAAGATAGTTCATGTAATAATCTAAACATTGGCATTGCAGATAATAATAATAAAACATACAAGTTCTAGGCAAACCATAAGCATGTGTTCCAATATAGTCATACGTGCTCGCAATGAGAAACTTGCACAACATCTTTTGTCCTACCAGCCCGTTTGCAGCGGGGCCTCAAGGGAAACTACTGGTAATTAAGGTGCTCCATTTAATAACTGGAGCAAAATATTAACACTCCGTGAACACACGTGATCCTCACATCAAAACCATCCCCTCCGATTGTCCGAATTTCTGTCACTTTGGGGCCTCGGGTTCCGGACAATGACATGTGCAAACAACTTGAAGATATGATCAACAAACACAATTATACTCATGAAACAATAACATGTTCAGATTTGAGATCATGGCACGCGGGACCTAGTGACAAGCATTAAGCATAACAAGTTGCAACAACGGTAGAAAACACTAACAATGGATACTAGGCACTATGCCCTAACAATATGGGATTATTACATGATCGATCCCATCCAATCCCTTCCATCCCTCTCAGCCTACAGTGGTATTTACTCACACATGGACGGGGGAATCATGGATGCTTGATGGAGAAGAGGTGCCGGTGTCGATGGCGATGATCTCCTATGAATCCCCGTCCCGGCAGGGCGCCAGAACAGGAACTTCAGATCCCCAAATTGAGTTTCGAGGTGGCGGCGGCGCTCTGTTGTGTTTCCGTGGAATATTACGAACCCCCTCTCGTTTTAGGGTAAAGGGGCATATGTAGTCGAAAGGGGAGCCCTGGGGGTGCCTGGGCGCCCACACCAACAGGCGGCGCGGCCAAGGGGGGGCGCCCAGGGGTGGTGTTGCCCCCTCCTGGCCCCTCTCCGGGACTCCTTCTGGATCCGGGGGTCTTCGAGTGTTTTAAGGTCTTCAGGATCTTTTTCGGGCATTTTCTCGAAAGTTGATTTTTCTGCACAAAAACGAGACACCAAAGTATTTCTGCTGAAAACAGTGTCAGTCCGTGTTAGTTGTATCCAAAACTCATAAGTTTAGAGGCAAACAATAGGAAAAGTGTTCGGAAAAGGAGATATGTTTTGGACCTATCAAGGTGGTATTGGTATGGTGAGTTCTCTATTAATCCTACGTTGGAGATTAGTGCGAAAGGAGGAGCGACTTTCTGTCCTATCATACTCACTCGTCATTCGTCCACAAACCAACACAAACAACCCATCATGGCTCTATGGCACAATATTGGTGTGGTTGAATTCACACAATATCATGGGGATTGTTACCACAAACTAGTCAATAGAAAACATTGCATCTTTATTTCAATTCATAATAGTACTAGGGTTTTCCCATATCCCCAAGAACTAATGGAACTACCCACACATGAAGGCAATAAACAACATAATGAATGTATTGAAAATGGGGGATGAATGTATGAACGAATACACGTGCAAATCCAGAACTAGATGTTCTATAATTACAGTGAGATGGGATAGAGATGATGGTGATGGCGATGGATATCTATGCAGAGGCCTTCAAGATGATGGAGTTGATGTAGATGGATTCCCATCTGTGAATTCCCCCTCCGGACACCTTCCCGTGGCTAGGGTTTAGTGGATTTTCGTGATTTTGCGTCTGGTGTGTCTCTAGTCTGCCTCTCTCTTTGAGTCTGAGATCACGGGGTTAATATGGCGGTTGAAACAGGCTAAACACACCATGTTATGGTGATTGGTACGATCGGTACTCACCGTACCATGGTCGTTATCTGTTACCGACTTAAACTGGTATGGCCAGCGTTTACGTTTCACCCTCCGTGTTGAGCTGATCCATCTTGTACGGTCACTGGTATGGTCGGGGTGACCGTACCGGGACTCGTTAAGTCCTCTCTGTCTATTTTCTCACAGAACATTTTGGTGGTATGGTGGTGGGTACGGTCGTATTGGAACGTACCGTGCCCGTTAAGTCTTTTTCTTCTTCTTTTTTGACTTCTGCGAATTTGTGCTTCTTTGGAATGGTCTTAAATGTTGTGGTCTCCTCATATTATGGCCAATTATGCTTCTTTATGCCTTGTATGAAATATTTCTTTGGGTATTTCAACAAGATGCATACACATACATAAAAGGTGTACTTTGCCATGGTAAAATACCAAATTCTCTATCTACTTATTAATAAAACATTGATTAAAATAGCACCTAAAATGCACGCATCAATCTCCCCAAGCTTAGATTCTTGCTCGTCCCCAAGCAAGTCTATGCGAAAAGAACAAGATCATCATGTTCATGAAGCATAAGTAGATAAAATGAATGTGGTCATTTTAGTAAACTGATAACAATAGTAGATGAACTTGGAATACTCAATAATGCTACGAAACCTGTACTGCTGCTAGCAAAAATTTAGAAGACTTCCACACTCATTAAATGTTCATTG
The DNA here is from genome assembly GCA_028641055.1 of Alopecurus myosuroides. Lineage (NCBI taxonomy): Eukaryota > Viridiplantae > Streptophyta > Magnoliopsida > Poales > Poaceae > Alopecurus > Alopecurus myosuroides. Next base: position 294,083,664 of record CM054058.1, on the reverse strand, counting down.
TTAAGTGAATATTATTCTTTCAAGATAGATAACGTATTTAGTTTGACCGAAATGGTCATGACGATGTCTCAAACATTTTTAAAACTTCACTCATCCTCTTCAATTTCATATAATTCGAACAGTATCTTTCGTTTCTCTTCGTGATCATTAGTATGCCTAGTTATTCTTGACACTTTTTTACACCTTTTTGGAGTGGTGTGTCAAAAAACAAAGCATACTTAATATCATGGAGAGACATAAAAGTGATCAAACAAAGAATTAACTATGAAGTGGAGTATGAAGTGATACGTTGCAAACGTATCTATAATTTTTGAAGTTCCATGCTTGTTTTCTACCCAATACCTTTTGTTTTGCACATGCTTTCTATCGTTTTCCGGATGTTTTCGCAGACTAACCTATTAACAAGATGCCTCAAGTCAGTTGTTGTTTTCTGCTGTTTTTCTATTTTAGAAAAGTTCTCAAGTAAATATTCTCGGAAAGGGCTGAAAATCCACGAAGATCAATTTTTACTCGGAACAAAGACAGAGTCCAAAGGGGAGCCAGAGGGGAGCCAGGGGGCACCAGCTGCGGCCCCCTCCAAGGCCGCGCCTGGTGGGCCCTGGCCACCGCCTCAAGTCTCCCCTTCGCCTATAAATTGCCTTTTACCCTAAAAACATCGGGGACAGATTTATTTTCCACAAAACATACAGAGAGGCGCCGTCACCTTGAAAGTCCAATCTAGGGCTTCTGGGGTCCTACTCTGGCACCCTGTCGGAGAGGGGGTCATCGCCGGAGGCCTCTACATCGCCATGATCGCCTCCGGACAGATGCATGAGTAGTTCATCTCGGGACTACGAGTCCATAGAAGTAGCTAGATGGTCGTTCTCTCCCCTATGTCTCCATGTTTAGAGTCTCATGAGCTGCCTCACATGATCGAGACCACCGTTATGTAATTTTGCATGTTGTGTTTGCTAGGATCCGATGAACCATGAGATTATGATTATTTTGTCCATGTCAATCTGAGATGCTTTACTTATATTTGTAGAGAGTTTTAATCTTGTCTTACAATTGTCTCGGGTGTTTATGATTACTTTGGCCACATAGTTAATTTTCACCTCCAAAAGAGGGTTTATATGCTAGATAGTGGGTTCATTCCTTCTTGTTTCCTGCGCTCGAGTGACAGAAACGTGCGGGGGAGGATGTGTTGTTGACACTAGGGAGAAAACAGCGGTGCTCTTGTCTACGGATGGGAACCACTTCTTACATTATTATTGATATTAATGCATTTGTCTGCTGCACACATAGAAATCACTTCGTTGATGCAACTTAATACCAAGGGATTTGCTAGATATCTTTCTTGAAGTGGATATTTAGATATGGATGCATGCTAGATAGCAGTCCATATGCCTTGACATAATGCCTACAATGTTAGCATCCGTGAACTTTATCTCGTCATAATAGTATTGTTACGTTCATGATTTGTCAATTGCCCATATGTAATTTGTTCACCCAACATGTTTGTTTACTTTGGAGAGACACCACTAGTTAACCTATGGCCCCCGGTCCTATTTTCCTTATATTGCAAACCTTCTTTTAAGCACTTTCATCATTGTTTCCTTGTTATCCCGTTTTTTACTTTCATTATTTTCCAAGACTCTATACGTTTAATTCTCCTGTTTTCAGCAAGACCGGAAGATTGACAACCTTCCGGAAAGTTGGGGAAGGAGATAGTTTGTATTTGTGTGCAGGTTCCACGCCTCGTCAACATCATTTTTTCTGGCTCCATTTATAAATCAACCTTCTTCAAGACTATGAAGTCCTACTGGTTCAATAAGTCTGCTTCTTTACGAGGGGGAAACTTACTCTAGACTGCATCATATCTTCCGCTTGGGGTCTCCCAACGCGCGTGTGGTCACATACTCATCATGAAGCAATCAGAGTATTTTCTGATTTGATAATTTACCTCAACGTACTCATTATTAATGCTTATTACTTGATAATTATATTTTTTTTCTTTCACATTCATCTTCTCATCATTAAATTTGTAAATCTTGATCATGTTAAACAAGGTCTCTTATGCTTGGGAGAAGTCTAGAACTGTTCCAACTAGCAAGTTAAAGTGTGGAAGTCCTCCGAATAAATTATAACAAATTAACAAGTAAGGTACAACTCAAGATGATTCAAAACATCTAATAGCATTACCACAAACTGCAATAGCTTCACTCATAATATTGACTAAAAACTCACTCGATACGAATCCTTTCCTATTCGAGGGTGTTGCTCTTATTTGTAAAACTGAAAATAAATTAGAATAAAAACTTTAATTTACAAGACTTAATAGATCTCTCATAACTTAAATACATAAGCTATGCGGGGTCAAATAATCCTTGCGATTACTCAAATACCATGGTATTTTGGTGCTGAAGAAGTCGAACAGTTAAGGGTCTTGAGGAGTAGCTAATTGGTTCTCTCCATCTCTTTAATCCAAAGCTCATAATACTTGTTCTTGTTCTCCAAATTATGATAGCTCTCATACTCATAGCATGTGTTCCTTCAGTTCCCTTCTGGTTCTTCTCATCTAGTAGGTCGAATTGTGCACGCGGTAACTTATTATGATCAGACGAGCCTGGTGAGTTTACCTCGACATGCTTTATATTTGCTTCAATCTTCTTTAGCTTGGTTTGAAGTCCTTCGTCCATGAACTCTGTGAACATATGTGATCCAGTCATGTTAGCGGCACCTCTCGCCTTTAGGGCTTTCTCCAACCTCGGGCCTTTTGCTTCCAACTTCTCCATCAGGTTCTCAACGTCGTCTGGTATTATCATGGTTATGGTGTTTGATGGAGGGATGGTAACCCGGTAGGCTAACGCCAAGGTGTAATTCGGCCCAAAGGGAGCTGCGCAAGACCCGGCTCAAGGAAAAGGATTTTCTAGAAGGCCCAAGAGTGTAGGCCTCGTAACCCGGATTGTGGGTTTTGATAAGGAAGTTTAGGGTTTGTAAGCGGTGCCCGGGTAGGACTCCGAGTATGCCTTGGACAGGAAGCCAGGGGGTCCGGATATTATATAAGCCAGCCCCTAGGGTTAGATTAGACACGAGTTTCACTAGCTATTCAAGTATCCTTTGTAATACCAGAGTTGAGATAATAAATCTAGATCGGAGACTCGGCGACTTGATTGCCGGCTACCAGATCGTTTACCACCATGATTTCCCCTGAGCAAAAACCTCTCCCAAACACCAGAGTCGAATTGCCCCAAGATAAGTTACCCCCGGTAACGTCTTCCGTGATTATCCCACGACAGTTGGCGCCCACCGTGGGGCCTACGTCCAAGGGTGTTTACATCACGGGAGAAGCTCGGGAGAACATGAAGAACCTCGTCGTCGGCGAGATCTACACCAACCCCGAAGGAGAGAAGATGGTGGACGATTTTGGCTGTGGGCCAGAGTCGGATCTGCTCGAATCCGGATCTATCGTCACAATCGGCTGGGTCAACGTCTTCATCGGCATGGTACGTACATCCGGTTCAATATCTGATGATTTTGGATATGATTCTGTATCAGGAGAAGCGACATGCATTCAGTCGGATGGGGAAGAATCGGTCGGGACGGTAGATCCGATAGAAGAGCCCACCACGAAGAGGGAACAGCCGGAGGAGCCGGCATGGACCCCGCGTGGCCGGGTCACGAGAGAAGATGATACCGAGTCCATCCTGCACCTGCTGGAGGACCGGTACGAGGAAGATAGTTGTGATGAGGAGGAATACGAGTCTTCACCAGGCATCGCGCGCCAGGTCGCGGTCTACACGACCCCTGCAACCAATCTCAATCAGGGGGACGTGACTACGACCGCGGTTGGAGCGGCGCGAGCGCTGGCCCAGCAGCAAAATCCGGCTGATGGAAATCCGGTTCTGACCCGGGTCGATGGAGAATCGGCTTCGGTCACTAGCCGGGCGGCGGATAGCGAGTTGCAGGCGAATATGTTTGGGTTCATGGCGAACAGGACGCCAGGGGCGGGTCCTTCGAATCCACAACACCCGGCCTTGTTCAGTAATAACCTGATCCTGGATCCCACGGTGCTAGCTATGGTAATAACCCCGGAAAACGCAGCGGCACGTGCTAGGGATCTGGATGTAGCCCGCCGTGCATTGGAGTAACAAAGAAGAGATGTGGAAGCAGAGAAGCAAGGGGTAGCCACGCGCCAACGTGAGCTGGAAGCATTGGAGAACCGGCTCCGGGTTGAGTCGACTAGGATGCATCAGAGATACCAAACGAGATTACCGGCAACGGGTGGAGTTCTAAACCCGGCCACGCTATTCATCACACCCCAAGACCAACCAATTCCGGATGTGAATCAGGAGACTGTATATCAGCCCGCGACTGATGGGGGACAACCGACAAATGTACAAGCCGGGTTACCCACGTTGCAGACAGGGGTTGCTATTGGCAATACAGCGCCACCACCACCACCGTCACGATTTCGTACGCCACCAGGTCACTTCAACAACCCCATGGATAATGTATATGCAGCGACGTTGGCATTGGATCGAATCCCCGTAAGAGAGTCACCCCATGCGGAGGAGACCCGGCGGACGATAGATTTATTGCGCACGGCAGTGGCTCAGCAAGTCAATTACTCGGATAATAGGAGCGGGATGCATGGAACACCGTATGTAAGCCGGCATAACGGAAACACCGGTAATATTCATACAAGCTCAGCCCGACGGAGGGCAGAGCAGCAGCAAATGCCGCCTCCTCCCCGTAGACTAGCAACACCTGCAGTATCAGCCGCGCAAGCTATCGTGGACAGTTCTCGAGCCAGGCGCGCAGCAGCCGGGTCTGCGGTACGAGGGCCGGTAGCGGTTGCACCCCCCGCCGCACCCGTCTCCGGGTCGCATGTTTCCCGGGTAAGGCCAGTACCGGCAATTTTAGCCGGACCCAAGTGTTTATCGGACGCCATCAGAGCCGAGCCCTACCCGGATAAGTTCAAGGAACCGGGTAAAGTGGTGAACTATGAGCCGACCATGGATCCAGAAACCTGGTTGAGCAGCTATGAGATGGCCATGTCGATTCGCAACGCATCTGAAAATCTTCAAGCCAAGTTCATGTACTTAATGATGTCAGAGGGAGCAGCAAAGTTATGGTTCAACAATTTACCCAAAAAATCTATCAATTCATGGAGTGAGCTGAAAATTGCGTTTATCAAGCACTTCCATGGGACATGCAGGAAGTTGTTCACAATCGATGATCTAGAACGATGTGTCCAGAAGAAGGGTGAGTCGGCGCGCAGCTGGGTGCGCCGGGTCATGGAGATACTTCACTCATCCACGGATATTCAGCCAAAGGATGCGTTACAAGCTATGGCAAAGACATGCAAGTATATACCTTTAGTGCAAAAGCTAACACGCATGAAATCTAGTCGGAATGCTTCAGAGGTTACAATGGGAGAGTTAATGGACGCATGCAACAAGCACGCTGCTATGGATACCACAGAGGAGGACGTCGATGATAACAAAAGCAAAAGCAAACACGAGCAACAATGGAAGAGCCGGCAATGGATCTGCGCCGGGTAACAATGGAGGAAATAATGGAAACAACCAGAATAAGCGCCCATACGAGGGAAGTTCCGAGTTTGTCGCCAACACAGAAGCCGGGTTTGCAAGACCCAGGGCATAAGGAAATTTCAACGGAGGAAACTTTAATGGAGGAAATTACCAAGGACCGCCAAGGCCGGCTAATCATATAGAGGCCTTCAGGATGCCCTGTCCTCACCATAGCAGGAACGGCAGGCCAGCCAATCATTCGCTGGAACAGTGCGTGGATTTACAGAGATGGAAGAATGAGGAAATACAGAAAGCAATGCGAAGTGCAGGCCGGGGAGCAGGGCCGGGTCCGGGTGGTAACCCGGGCAATGGCCCACCCCCGGCAGGCAACCTAGGAGGTGGTAATCCGGGTAACAATCAGGGAGGAGCTGGAGGTTTCCAGGCCAACCCCAAACAATTGGGCCAGTACCACGTTCACACCACGGGAACTTCTAACAAGGATAGAAAGATACTGAAAAAGGCAGTAAACTCGGTTTCCTCGGCTGTCCCGAGATACCTGAGGTGGTCGGATCAAGAGGTAACAAGGAGCAGAAGGGATCACCCGGAAAGAATAGAACACCCGGGAGTCTTAGCATTGGTGGTTGCGCCACAAGTTAATGGTTATGAGTTGAAAAAGGTGTTAATGGATGGCGGAAGTAGCATCAATATCCTATATTGGGAAACTTTCCTACGCATGGTCCTCAAGGAGTCTCAGCTACATAAAAGTTCTACGGTGTTCCATGGGATCGTACCGGGTCATTCGGCGTGCCCCGAGGGGAAGATTACATTGGAGGTTGCTTTTGGAGAGTCAAAGGATAATTTTCGAGTAGAGTGGCTCACGTTCGAGGTGGTAAAATTGCGCAGCCCCTATCACGCGTTGTTTGGAAGGCCGGCTTACGCCAAGTTCATGGCCAGGCCGTGTTACGTATACCTACAGCTAAAAATCCCGGGTCCTAAGCAGACCATCACCATCCATGGGAGCCGGGTTATAGCGGCTGAGTGTGACGAAGGAGACGCGGCCATGGCAGAACAAGCTTGCAGGAAGGAGGAGCTCAAGTATTATCGGTCTCAAGTAGACCCGGATGACAGGATAGTGTTAAAAAGGCCGAATATGGAGGATGAGAGAGCAAAGTTCAAAGCAGCACAAGATACCAAGATGGTGGCTTTTGTCGAGGGTGATCCCTCTAAGCAGTTTGCTATAGGATCTAACCTGGACAATCAGCAGGAAAAAGCACTCGTGGAGTTTATTCGTTCAAATCAAGATGTTTTTGCTTGGACGCCTAGCGATATGCCGGGTATCCCTACCGAGTTAGCGGAGCACAGCTTGCACGTTGACCCCAAGTCTAGGCCCGTGAAGCAGGGCCTGAGGAAAATGAATGAGGAAAGAAGAAAAGCTATAGGAGAAGAAATTGCCCGGCTACTGGCATCTGGCTTTATCATGGAGGTATTTCACCCGGATTGGCTGGCAAATCCGGTTGTTGTACTGAAAAAGAGTAACGAGTGGAGGATGTGCATAGATTACACGAGTCTCAACAAGCACTGCCCAAAGGATCCATTCGCCCTTCCAAGGATAGATCAGATCATAGATGCAGTGGCTGGAAGTGACCTATTATGTTTCCTAGATGCATATTCCGGGTATCATCAGATCAAGCTCAAGAAGGAAGACTGGGAGAAAACATCGTTCATAACCCCTTTTGGGGCTTTCTGTTACAAAACCATGACTTTTGGGTTAAAGAACGCTGGTGCAACTTACCAGCGGTGCATTCAGAAATGCTTTGAGGCTCAAATTGGACGCAACATTCATGCCTATGTGGACGATGTGGTGATCAAGACCAGGAAAGCGGAAACATTCATTGACGATCTAAAGGAAACATTCAAGAATCTGAGAAGATATCAGATGAAGCTTAACCCCACAAAGTGTGTATTTGGAGTTCCAGCAGGAAAGTTACTCGGTTTCATCGTCTCAAAGAGAGGGATTGAGGCAAACCCGGACAAAATCAAAGCTATCCAGAGCCTGAAAAAGCCGGAAAACCTGAAGCATGTTCAGAAGCTCACAGGGTGCGTGGCAGCGTTGAGCCGGTTCATATCCAGACTCGGAGAGAAGGCAATACCCTGTACCGGTCCTTGAGAAATCTAATAAGTTTGTTAGGGACCAAGAGGCGGATGAGGCGTTCGAGGCACTAAAGAAGCACTTATCTGAGGCACCAGTTTTAGCAGCCCCGGGTCCCAAAGAGCCCATGCTACTATACATTGCGGCCGGGCCCCGGGCGGTTAGTGCAGTGGTTGTCGTTGAGCGCAAAGAGGATGGGAAGGATCACCCGGTTCAAAGGCCGGTTTATTACGTCAGCGAGGTGTTATCAGAGGCCAAGCAGCGCTACCCACATTGGCAGAAGTTGGTTTTCGGGGTCTTCATGGCCAGCCGGAAATTGAAGCCATATTTTCAGGAACACCCCATAATAGTGGTTAGCTCTATACCAATGTCGGATATCATCAGAAACTCTGATGCAACAGGTAGAATAGCCAAGTGGGCCATCGAGATGGGAGATTATCACATCAACTACGAGCCCAGTTCAGCAATCAAGTCTCAAGCTTTAGTTGATATCATTAATGATTGGACTCACACTAGCATGCCCACAATGACACCAAGTTCCGAGTCTTGGGTAATGCACTTTGATGGTTCCAAGCAATACGAGGGATCAGGAGCTGGAGTGGTACTTACATCACCTAAAGGAGATAAACTGAGCTACGTGTTGCAAATCCACTTTGATTGCTCCAACAACGTGGCCGAGTATGAAGCATTATTACACGGATTGAGAATAGCCAAGGAGATGAACATCAGAAGGATATGATGCTATGGAGATTCGGATCTTGTGGTGCAGCAGGTCTCAGGAACTTGGGATAGAAAGGACGCAACTATGGCAGCATATCGCCGAGAGGTGGACAAGGTTGCCGGGTGTTTCTCCGGGTATGAGGTGGAGCATATAGACAGAAGAAAGAACGAGGCAGCAGATGCACTCGCCAGACTCGGCTCGCGCAGAGAGCCGGTTCCACCCAATGTTTTCCTGGACGAACTATGGCGGCCGTCAGTTAAAACCGAGTCTGAGGAAGAGGTGGCTAACCAAGACCCGGATTTAGAGCTCGTGGCCACGGTACGTGCCGTTCCCGAGTGGACAGAGCCGTTTTTAGCTTATTTATCAAGGGGCGAGTTACCACCACAGGAGGTTTTAGCAAGGCAAATTCTGAGACGAGCAAAGGGCTATTCCATCATCAATGGAGAGTTGTATAAAAGGAGTGCAGCAGGAGTATTTTTGCGCTGTGTAGCACCAGAAGAAGGCCGGCAGATCCTGAAAGAAATCCATGAAGGTGACTGTGGGCATCATGCATCCACCAGATCCCTTGTAGCCAAAGCATATCGGCACGGTTTCTTTTGGCTCACAGCCCTAGCAGACGCGGAACGCTTGGTGGCAAGGTGCGATGGATGTCAAAGGTACGCTCGCCAAATCCATGTGCCGGCTATGGAGTTGCAAACAATTCCTTTAACCTAGCCGTTTGCTGTTTGGGGCATGGACATGGTGGACCCCTTCCACATGTCACCCTGCAAAAAGACCCATCTCTTGGTGGCCATTGATAAATTTACCAAGTGGGTGGAAGTTATGCCAGTTACCAATTGCGAAGCAATCACAACAGTCAAGTTCTTAAAAAGAATCATCTACAGGTTCGGGTATCCTCATAGCATAATAACAGATAATGGAACTAACATGTCCCTTGGTGAGATGGAGAAATTCTGTGGGAACAATGGAATCCGGCTTGACATAGCTTCAGTAGCCCATCCACAAGCTAATGGACAAGTGGAAAGGGAAAATCAGGAGTTACTTCATGGATTAAAACCTCGGCTGCGAGTCCCGTGCATCAGAACTGCTGGCGCATGGGTTGAGGAGTTACCATCAGTGGTTTGGGGAATCAACACCACACCTAACAGATCTACTCAGATGACACCGTTTTTCATGGTTTATGGTACAGAGGCAGTATTGCCGAGTGATATCATTCATGATTCGCCTCGAGTGTCGGCTTACGTCGAGGTGGAGAACGAGAAAACCCGACAGGACGCCGTGGATATGCTAGAAGAACACAGGGAACAAGCTTTGGAGAGATCAGCCATATACCAGCAGGACCTGAGGAGATATCATAGCCGGCGAGTCAAAACCCGGGTCTTCCAGGAAGGGGGCCTGGTTCTGCGCTTGGTCCAGTCAAAGGAAGTTAAACACAAGCTATCCCCACCATGGGAAGGACCGTTCATCATAAGCCGGAATCTGTACAATGGATCGTATTACTTGGTAGATGCAAGGGAAGAGTCGGCTACTGTCAATGACACCTCTCATACAACTTCATCTATGCAAGAAAGAGAAAGACCATGGAACGTGGCTCAGCTGCGTCCCTACTACACTTAGAATAGGCCAGATTCACAAGTGGAATCACACGATGTAACATGCAGCAGGTTTCAGACGCACTCTTTTCCTACCCAGGGTACCTAAGGGGACTGGAAGATTTTTAATGAGGCGGCTTGCTGACCTAACTTTTCTCATATCGATAAAGAGATGGTTAAACAAAATATTCCTTTCTGTGTGTTTTTTGTCAAGTTTTTCTATTCCTGTTGTTCTGTATTTCTTTTCCAGGTAAGTGTTATTTATTGTTCTTAATATGTTAGTTTTTCTAGTAAATCGCATATATCTAGGTCTTGGGGGCTGATTGCTTGAATAGCACAGTTGCAAACTCAAAGACCCGGCCACGATGCCATTAGGTTATAAGGGCCGATTACTTGTAATAAGTACGGCTGCAAGCTTATAACCGGACAATAGAGCCAAACTTTCTTGACTTTTCTTGCTTAAGCTCGATGTGACTCGCACAAAAGTGGCATGCTTTGCTAGCGTGTAATTACAATCAGTCATGATGCCCAATGGGACTTGCCTGACCCTGTCTTTATACAGTTATAGCATCATTGATCATCCACGCGAAAGCCGGCTTATAGTAAAAGAAGGTCAAAAGGGTCATCCAAACCACAAGTTATGCAGAGTACAAGGTTAATAGCCGGAAACTCATGATATATTAAGCACAACTTCAAACCTACGTGAGCAGCTCTAGGTTTTGGGGCTTAGCAGAAACAATTTGTTCTTTTGAAAAAATCCAACACCCTAGACTCGGAAATTCGGGCCTTGGGGACTCGGGAATTTTAAAAAAGAAACAAATTTTCAAGCTATTCAGCTCAAAAACCCAAAAATCCAAGTCTTGGGGACTTGGGGACTTAGAAAAAGTCCACTTGTCAAAACCCCCAAGACCCGGAAACCGAGTCTCACAGTAGGAAAAAGTAACGAAAAGTCGGAAAACCAGCAATGAAAAGTCCAAAGATAGGAAATATTAAGATCATGCAAAAGGCCAGAAGGGCCACGAAAGCGATTAAGGTCTTTAACGTATTACAGACTGAGGTGGTAGTATCAAAAAGTGCACATGCGCACTATCAAAAGAATAATTGTTTTACAGGCCCATTGGCCGAATAAAATGTTTGAGGCAGTAGGTGAAACTTCACTCGGCCTGTTGGGCCGAGTCTTGAACGTTGTCTTGGGCGGCCGGGTCTCTGACTTGCTCTTCGACGGTCTTCGCGGCAGCAGCGTCCGGGTCAGCAGCAGTACCGGCGCGCGCGGGAGGAGGAACAACCGGCGTAGAGGTAGTAGGTGCAGTATCGGTCTCAGCCTTCTTCTTCGTGGCCTCTTCCCTCATTTGAGCAGCTTCCGCCTTCCACCGTGCCAGCATGTCATAAGGCTTAGGAGGATCCGACTTAATTGGCTTATCTTCAGTATTGTATGGTGGCACTATCCGACTAACGTCTAGACTATCGGCGATCAGACTAGCCGAGTGACGAACCTCCGTTTGAATGGCTTTGTAGTTCTTGGCTGAAAACTTGGAGCCGTCATTGTTGAACTCTGGAAACCCGCCAACGAGCTTTGCTGGCTCAAGCTTGGGAAAGTAAGCTTTAGCCAGAGCAAGCCCCCGGGTTACTCCAACCCGGCATGACGAGCGTTTCCAGTGGTCGATCCACTCGGGGATGGTGGAACACGCATCAAGCAGCGTACTCAAACCACCATGTCCAGTACCCGGCCACTTCACAGCTTGCAGATTCCATTTGGTGCCGGCACAGAGTTGCCGGATTGCGCTCTTTATGGTCTTCAGCTTCACTATGTCATCTTCATCCGGAATCTCATCATCCGGACCTGCAGAAAAACAGAAAGGTTCAAGTAAGGAATTCCGAGTGTTTATCAGAATGAAAAATCCGGGTTACGATTAGTGAGTTGGGAATCATTACCAATCAAAGCGCGGTGAGTGTCGGCAATCTGGGCAGAGAGCTTCGTCAGTTCACCTTCTGCAGCATGGCATCTCTTTCTATACTTTTTCACAATTTTCCCCAGCTTCTCGGCATCAGCTTCAACTGATTCACGCAGCTTTGTCTCCACCTCGAGGAGTTTGGTGGTTTTAGCCAACACTTCCTCAGAGTGGGTTACGTATGCCTGCGTGGAAACACAAGGAAATGTTAGTCGGACAAAAAAGAAATATCAGTCGGATATGCTATGAAAGTTCCAAGTAAATTATGCATAAGTTCACTCGGAACTTGGGGACTAGACAAATATACAAGCAGTATTAGTGGAATTTACCTGGTGCTTGGCTACCAGGGCTTCTAGAATGCCTTCTTCGTCAGTTCTCAGGGTGCGCAGAGCGCCAAGCATCTCGTCAAAGTTCAGATCATCAAGTTTTGTGCCGGAAGAGCCGGCGGCCTGGTTACTTGGAGGTGGAGTCCTTTCCTGCTTGGGGGGCGATACCCGGGTCGCCTGGGTGTCAGGATTGGGATCACCCATCCTCGTGCCCAGAACCTCGACGTCGTCACCCCCGGGTCCATCTGATGGAATGGGATACTCGGCCTCCTGCCCGGCCGGGTCTGTCAGTGGGTCTCTTTCTCTGTCTTCTTCTTCAGCGCCGCCAGTCGCGGCATTCATATCATCAGCCAGCTCCTCTGCTTCCGGGTTATCCAAGTCCATGTTGTCCGGGTCACTGATTGTGACCTGGGCACTAAGGAAAGTAAAAGAAATGGTTAGTATTAATGAATGAAGGTTATCGGAAGAGACAGTATACCGGATAGCAAGAAATGTAACTTACCCAGTATTCACCACGAAGTCCATTGCAAGCTCGTTGCTAGACCCGGACGAGGCTGATAAAGATTGAGAAAGTGAGACTCGGAGTTGTCCAGCTAGGGGGTGATTGGGAGAAGGATATCTTCGAGGTGAATTGGAAGGATGAGATTGGGAAGTACCGGTGCGGCGGGCTGGGGACGAAGGGATACCCGAGTTGAGGGGATATCCTCACCCGGAGAATTCCGGGTTACCCTGCGCTTGACCGTAGGGGGCTCCTTCAAGTATGGTGAGTTGGACAATTGTTGATTAAGCTCGTGCATATTAGCAAATGAATACGGTTTGGAGGACATGGAGGAATATGGAACCTTGAATACGACCCCTCGGGGTTTCCTCTTGGCCCCAACCTCGGCTTCCGGTTCTGCCTTGCTTTCATCACTCTCGGTCTCCTCCAGGTCTTCCTTATCTTCCTTGTCCTCCTTATCCTCCATCCCTGGAAAACGTAGTGTACAGTCGGAAAAAGAGAAAATATGGGAGAGTAAATTGACAGAAGTTAAGATATGTGAAACCCGGATGATACCTTCTTCCGAGTCAACCGGTTCTTCGTCCTCCTCCGGGTTTTCGGAGGAAGGGGGGGTCTCGATCTTCCAAAAAGCGCTATCTGCCTGAAATAAAGGTGTGATAGGAAAGGTTAGTGATTGCATCAGGTAAGTGTACAAGGATAAAGAGTAAGGGCCGGATCTTACCACTGGAGCTGGATTGTCGCGAGTGTATGGCTCTAAGCCGGCTATAGTCCGGATCACTTCCGCTTTCTCAGTCAAGAAACTTTTGATTATCTTGTTTGTATCAGCAGCCGGATAATTCCTCAAAGAATAGCGGAGCGAATCCGTGACATGCCCAGAATACTCGGACATCAGCTTGGGCCGGATGGAATTAGGTTGGATTCGGAAGTTCACCCAAGTTTTAACTAAATTAAGCCCAACGAGACCCTGGGCGGAAAGGACAGCAAGTTTGGCTAAGAGGGGTTGGATGGACTCTCTATCCGACTCAGAAGCAAAAACATTGAAAGTATCAGATAGATCAAGGGGCCCTCGGAGAAACCCGACAATCTCTTTTCGCCGGGTGGGGAGATGTCCCGGCAGTAGAAGTAGGTCTTCTGCCAATGCTTGACGTGGGAGTTGAGCCTCAGAGTCGGCATCAACAAGTTCTTCCGCCTCTGAATGGATACCCCACCACAAGCCAAGAGGGCCCCGTCGCTGCTTTCGCGGCACGGTTTGCATTGGAACAACTCGAGAAATAGAGCAAGATTTGGGGGGACGCATAGATATGACTCGCACAGAACGATAAAATGGGTGATATTTAACATAGAGTTGGGTCCTATGTCAAAGACTTGGAGGCCGTAATGGCTAAGCAATTCACGGAAAAAGGAGTGACCCGGGGGACAGAATCCCCGGATCACATGCTCGACGAAGCAAATTACCTCATCAGGACCGGGGGTGGGCCGAGTCTCATCCCCCGGGACTCGCCAGTGAATATCCTCCCGGGAAGGAAGGACTCCCGACTCAGCGAGCTCGTCCAATTTTGCCTTGGTCACGGTGGACCTTGCCCAGTTGGCGGATATGGATTGAGTCGGCCTCGCTTTTGCCGGCTGTTTTCCCTTGGTCTTAGCATTGACCTTGGGTTCCATGTGCGTAGCCTACAAAACAGGAAGCGGATGTGCAGAGTGTAAGCAACTAAAAGACCCGGAGATTATAGATTATCCGACTATCAAAGAGCAATTACAGAGAATTTTGGCAGATTGGATCTAAACTTAGAGATTTACAGAGAAATTGGTGACCGCAAGTAATTGAGATATGCTATTGATCTAGTTTACATATTGGTTGAGAAGGAACGGAACATGGACTACCCAATCGTTGCGGAACAAGAAAACCATCTATGAAGCGGACCTAGATCTAATCTAATTCGAGCAAAGCTTAAGGGTAAGATCCATGGAAGAAGGGGGCTCACCGGTGAGGTCTGGAGGAGAGCACGGCGGCAACAGATGGCGCAGTCGCGGTGGCCCTGCGGATCTCCCGGTGGATTGCACGAGGTCGCGACGGCGGTGGCCAACGGCGGCGCGGCGCGAGTTGAGGAAGAACGCAGACGGCGGAGGCTCGTTTCCGGCGGTGCGTCCGTGGTCTCCGTAGTGGCGCGGCGTTGGGCTCGAGAAAGGGAGCACCGAGAGAAGAAAGAGATAGAGAAATGAAACGTTCGATCTAGGTTTTCCCCTAAGGCACCTTTTTATAGGTGCAGGCGGGAAAACCTAGACTAGGGAGCGGGAGCCAAAATTTCGGGAGGAGAGATACCCGACCGGATTTTTTGGGGTAAGTGGTTAAGTGCTTGTGCGTAATATCCGGAAAAGATCAGAACGAATCGTCTCCGCGATATTCGGATTAGTTGGCGAACAAAGTGAGCCGGATCTTCTGTGTTTTTCTCGGAGTGTTGACCCGGGAAAATGGCGTTGGGCTTGGAGAAAGCCGGGTTGTTATATGGACCACCTGAGGAGTTAGGCCTAGCTGTTTATCAAGGCATTCTAACCCGGCATTTTATGAAATTGTATGTTTATTATTCTTGCAGGGAATAGGCTTCAAGGAGGATCCTGCGAAGCCCAAGCTATTATGGGGACTACTGATGGAGGGATGGTAACCCGGTAGGCTAACGCCAAGGTGTAATTCGGCCCAAAGGGAGCTGCGCAAGACCCGGCTCAAGGAAAAGGAGTTTCTAGAAGGCCCAAGAGTGTAGGCCTCGTAACCCGGATTGTGGGTTTTGATAAGGAAGTTTAGGGTTTGTAAGCGGTGCCCGGGTAGGACTCCGAGTATGCCTTGGACAGGAAGCCAGGGGGTCCGGATATTATATAAGTCGGCCCCTAGGGTTAGATTAGACACGAGTTTCACTAGCTATTCAAGTATCCTTTGTAATACCAGAGTTGAGATAATAAATCTAGATCGGAGACTCGGCGACTTGATTGCCGGCTACCAGATCGTTTACCACCATGATTTCCCCTGAGCAAAACCCTCTCCCAAACACCAGAGTCGAATTGCCCCAAGATAAGTTACCCCCGGTAACGTCTGCCGTGATTATCCCACGACAGTGTTGACCTGAAATACAATAGATTAAAGATACCTCTTGCTTGGTATATAAAAGGGGGGGTCATGTACCTGAAAATAATGAATTTAGGTTAAAGAGTCGACGAAGAAAACAATCTAAATAAATTTGAAAAGAAATAAAAGAAAAAGGGAAAGTCTGGCTGCATAACGACCACGGTACGGTCGCAACTGACCATACCGCTCACCATACCAGCTCTACAACCGACTTAATCCGCAAGAAAAGTTTTTTTAAAGAGAAATAATTTCCGGGATGCAACTTTTTCTGGATGACTTAATGACCAAAGGTACGGTGAATTTCCACTGTACCGTTGTTCTTTAAGCAAAAATCGATTAACAGAAACTTTAACGAGCAGCCGGTACGGTGAGGCTCACCATACCACTAACTGTACTGGCTTATGAAAAAAAATCCCCAAACCAGAAAATTGCAAGGAAAAAGAAAACAAAAATGAAAATACGAAAACGGTAATAAAACTAAACGAAAAATAATAGCAATCTAAGAGAACTTAGGTGGGTGTTCCAGAATACCTTTCTATAGTTCACTCATCCTAACTTTAGATGTCTTACTCAGTTGGGCAATCAACCTGTTCGTAGCTTTAGTAGTGCATTCTTTCACCTGTGGAATCATAATAGGCACAATAGTACCATTATGCACAAAAATGTTAGCTTTCTCCACTATTCAATACTGAGAGTTATTTCTCCTCCTCTTCTTTGGTGTGTCCCCTTTCAACAATCTGTAATTCAAATTCTTGTAATAACAATAACCAACTAATTAGTCTGGGTTGCACGTCTTTTGCTAGTATTAGTTCCCTCAACGCTTGATAATCAGTATAAACTTTAACTTTAACAACACTTAAGTATGAACAAAACTTATCACAAGCAACGACTATAGCAAATAATTCTAATTCGGAGATAGGATAACTGCTTTGGGCATCATTAAGGGTACGACTAGCATAATGAATGGCATTGAATTTGTCATCATCATACTGTCCCAAAATTGCACCAACAACAATTTTACTAGCACTACAGATTAACTCAAAATTCTTGTCCCAAATGGGAAGTTTTATTATAGGTGCTTTAAGAAGAGAATTCTTAATATAATTGAAAGCTAGAATGCAATCTTCACTGAAGTTGAACTTAACTCCTTACTGCAATGAATTTGTTAGTGGCTTCGGAAAATTTGAGAAGTCTTTTATAAAACGTCTATAAAATCCAGCTTGTCTAAGAGAACTTTTTATACGTTTGATGTTTATAGGATATGGTAATTTCTCAATAACATTTATCTTGGCTTTACCAACTCCTATTCCTCTTCCAGATATCTTATGTCCCAACACTATGCCCTCTGTTACCATGAAGTGGCATTTCTCCCAGTTCAACACTAAGTTTGTGTCTTTACACCATGGAAAAACTTTGTCAAGATTAAGGAGACAATTCTTAAAGGTTTTACCATAGAAAGAAAAATCATCCATAAATACTTCCATAATGTCTTCAATAAAGTCAGCAAAAGTTGCAGTCATGGATCTTTGAAAAGTAGCTAGAGTATTGCATAAACCAAAAGGCATTCTACGATACGCATAAGTACCATAAGGACAAGTAAAAGTTGTCTTTGCTTTGATCTTCAAGGTGAACTGCTATATGCGAGAAACCAGAATATCCGTCTAACTAACAAAAATAAGAATGACTAGATAGTTGATGGAGTGTGAACACACGTTTTTTGGGACACCCCAAGAGGAAGGTACGAAGAGTACAACAGCGAGTTTTCCCTCAGAAAGAAACCAATGTTTAATCGGACCTGCATGAGAAACAAACCACTTCTGAAGGTTGATGACAACTGATCTTGGCAGGGCGCACTACTAGGCTCAGCAGCAAAGTGGAATCTGCACACAACACAACCAAGATACTTTGCCCCAACGAAATAGCGAGGTTGTCGATCTCACCGTTTTTTTGAACACAAAGGATCATACGTATAGTGTGGAAAAATGGTGTTTGTTTGAAGTGAATGAAAGGACAACAGTGTTTGCAGTAAAAAGAGAATAGTGCTTGCAGTAAAAAGAGAACAGTGCTTGTAGTACGTTGTATTGTCAGTGTAAAAGAATGGACTGGGGTCCACAGTTCACTAGTGGTGTCTCTCCAAAACAAATAAATAACATGCTGGTAAGAAAATTACAGCTGGGCAATTAAAAGAGATAGAGGTTGCACCGTAGTGCATATGCAAGACACGATGATTACTATGAGATTTATTTGGGCATTACAACATGATACATAGACCGTAATCCAACTTTATCTATGAATAATAATCCACCCTTAGAACGTAATCCAAGCAGACTTTGGGTATTAAGTTGCAAGCAACAGATTATTGCATTAAGTAAAGTGCGTAATGTAAACAATAGAATTATCCTTAGACAAAGCATTGTTGTTTCCTCCCTAGTGACAAAATCACATTCACAATATTAGAAGTTATTGTTACTCTCCCAGATAACTAGAGGCATGAACCCACCATCGAGCATAAATACTCCCTCTTGGAGTTACAAGCATCAACTTGGCCAGAGCATCTACTAGTAACGGAGAGCATGCAAGATCACAAATAACATATAAAAGATAGATCTATAATCAACTTGACATAGCATTCAATATTGATCGGATCCCAGCAAACACAACATGTAGCATTACAATAAGATAATCTTGATCATGTTAGGCAGCTCACAAGATCCAAACATGATGGCACAAAAGAAGGAGAAGACAACCATCTAGATACTGTTATGGACCCGTAGTCCAAGGATGAACTTCCCACGCATCACTCTAGAGGCAGGCATGGTGACGTAGAGTCCTCCTATGATGATTTCCCCTCCCGACAGGGTGCCGGGGAGAGCTTCAGAACCCTCCCGAACTAGGGTTGACGACAACGACGGCTACAGAACTTTTCGTGGATGGGTGCTCGGGTATTTATGGCTTTCCCGAGGAGGAGCTTAAATAGGAGAAAGGTCGATACCGGTGGGTGGCCAGGAGGGCCACACCACGTGGTGGCGCGACCAAGGGGGGCCGCACCACCCTATGGTGTGGCCACCCTATGCCCCCCCTATAGGTATCCTCCGGACTTCGGGTATGTGACAAAAAATAGGACCCTGGGATTTTGTTTCGTCCAATTCCGAGAATATTTCCAGAACAACTTTTCTGAAACCAAAAATAGCAGAAAACAGGAACTGGCGCTGCGGCATCTTGTCAATAGGTTAGTCCCAGAAAATCCATAAAGATGGTATAAAGTGTATAGAAAACATGTAGCAAATGTCATAATATCAATCATGGAACATCAAAAATTATAGATACGTTGGAGACGTATCAAGCATTCCCCAAGCTTAGTTCCACTCGTCCTCTATTAGGTAAAACAGTAAAAACAAAATATTTTCTGAGGTGACATGCTACCAACACAATCTTGATCATCATTACTGTAAAAGCATTGTAAGCTTAGATCGTAGTACTCTAAACACAGGCATGATAGATATAATTCTAACAATGAAACTTAGCAACCAGGTTGCAACATGAATAGAAACAAAAACAAAAGACCATGAATAATAATGCACTTGAAAGTTATACGTTTGTTTTGACCATAAAGAAAACATAGCAAAGTGGTATTCTGCTTTTCCTTAAAGTGATAGCAAAACATAAATGCCAGGACACCTTCAAAGTTCAAGTGGAGACTAGATACAAGTAATTTGAGAACAAGTAATAGCATAATCATGAATCAATCAATAATAATCTTTGGGACTGATGCACATTATACTCAGAATGACAACTATGCCCTCTTAATTGTGCATAAAGTTAGAAGATAAATACTCAACATAAAAGTAAAAGAAAGGCCCTTCGCAGAGGGAAGCAGGGATTAACTCATGTGCTAGAGCTTTTCATTTGATCAAAACAGAGGTATTGAAAACAATTTTGAGAGAGGTGTATGTCTATGTCAACAAATGGTAATGAAAAACTTATCATAACTCATGCCAAGCAAAGTTTTTAGACTTTTGGGAGTGGTTTCCGTTGTTTATTTAGTTTGGCACTTCCCCCCATCATGCTTTTCACAAACCAGGGCTAGCTGTATCCACGGGTACCCACCAACTTTCATCAAACCATGGGGAAGTGTCTTTTTGGTTATATTAATTGGCACCAGCTCTCTGCAAATTTAGATGAGCACAGATTCCATACTCATCGGGTGAAAGAGGGAGAAGATCTTTTCTTGACATAAACCACAAAAAACTTTAAACTACTTCCTCCTGAGCTAAAACAAAGCACAAAACAGGTGTAATTTTTAAGGTTTTAAGGGTAGCACATGAGAAATTTACTTTGGAGTGGCGGTTAAATACCACATATAGGTAGGTATGGTGGACACATTTGGCAA